>CM053602.1:27757168-27785324 GCA_028646575.1 Pseudocheirus occidentalis | reverse complement strand
TCGCCAAGTGTCATATGACCTACATTTGAATCCTGATTTTAACCCTTTCAGACTGTGTATCCTTTGACAAAACATCCCTCTTCCTTACACTTTAGTTTCCTCATTTTATTTTTCAAGATGAGGAGATTGGCCTAGGTGATTTGAGACCCTTTCCAGCTCTGATGTTCAGTGGTTCTTCAGAGGGTGAGCGGTGTAATGGAAAAAGCTAGAGAGCATTAGATTTGGAGGTCAGAGATCAGGGTTCACACTTGTGTATGTTAGTTCTTTGCTTTGTCGACCTTGGCCAAAATCCTTCTCTTCTCTTTTCTGGACCTTAATTATCTCACCTATAAAATGTGAGGATTGGAACATATGACCACTAAGATCCCTTTCAACTCTGAATACCCCCTTTAATGATTTTCTTGCTTCTCCTCTCCTAGAGGATCTCTCCACAATGTTACAGATATGAGCAAACCCAGACCAAGCATTACACTTAGTGGAATTTAGGCCGCACCCATTTCCCTTCTATACCTTTAGCTTTGTCTTGGCATCACAGCCCCAACTAGAATGTATTGCTTTCTTTCTGGTGCTGCCCCCTAATTTGTGGCTCGATTGTTTGATGCTGAATACCTCCACTACAACATGGGCGTGAATTCTCTTTGCAAACGTAAATTATGTGCACATTCTATTCTCCCATGAGCAGCTGAAAGATGCAATTTGGTTGTCTTTGATTATATTATTCTTTTCCATGTATCCAATCATTTGTCAATATGTCAACACTAAAACGATGAATGCTGTTTGTTGGAACATCACGAGTATTAATAGCCCTATTAAAATGAAGTGGGTCATAAATATTCTCTTAGCTGATCAATGTGGCATATCATTATGGCAAGAACCCCAGTGCATTGAAAAAGGAACAAATTTGTTTCCCTTGCCCTGAGTGGGGCAGAAGGATAAGGCCTCTTTAACTCAAACTCAAGAGATCAACTTCACCAGCTGACTCTGGAAAGTGAGTCATTGGAAAAGTTTCCTAGAGAGTGGGGAACCTAGAATCCTGGGGCAAAAAATGGCAGGTGGGTTGTACTTTGCTGTCTTTGTAAAGTACGTCATTCATCAATATGACCCTGTGGCCATCCTGGCCCTTCATCAAAAGTATTTCACAGACCAGAGACAGGAAAAGACAATCAGCTGAAAATCACATAGAAACTCTTCAGTCCATTCTAACTTCTCTGGTGTGGATTCTGAAATACAGTCATTTTCCTCATCTGGGATTGCTTTGTTTTTATTTTTATCATTTTGGGCCTGTGATTTCAATCAGTGACCAATAAACATTTATTAAGTGCTGTCTATTTGCCAGGCTTTGTGCTAATTGTTGGGGATAACAAAAATAGGCAAAAAGCCAGTCACAATCTAACAGGGGAGACAATATGTGAACAAATATGTTTGTGTATATGTGTGTGTGTGTGTGTGTGTGTATCAAGTGACATTCAGGATAGATAGGAAATAATGAACAGAGGGAAGGCACTGGAATTAAGAAGGGTTGGGAAGGCTTCCTGGAGAAGGTAGGATTTTAGTTGGGACATAAAGGAAGCGGGGGGAGGGGGGCAGTAGCTGGAATGGAGGAAGGAGAATATCCCAGGCATGGGAGACAGGCAGAGAAAACATCCAGGGAAGAGAGAAAGAGGGGCTTGTTTGTGGGACTGCCAGGAGGCCAGTGTCACTGGATCAAACGGTATGTGTTGGGAAATAAAGTATAAAAAGACTAGAAAGTTAGGAGGGGGCAGGTTATGAAAGACTTTGAGGGCCAAACAGAGCATTTCATATTTGATCCTGGAGGCAATAGGGAGCCACTGTAGTTTATTGGGAGTGGTAGTGATATGGTCAGATCTGTGCTTTAGGAAAATCATTTCATGGCTGAATGGAAAATGAATTGGAGTGGGGAGAGACTTGGGGTAGGCAGCCCCACCAGCAGTTAGAGTGGGGGTGGTGTCAGAAGACAAAAAGGGGTATATTTGAGAGATGATGCAAAGGTAGGAGGGTGATTTCTGCTGTAGAACTTCCCTACACCACTACAGATAAACAGGTCCTCTGTATGTACGTTATAGTCTTACAAAGCTGTCTGGGAGCATTGCAGGCCTAAGTGGCTGCCCCCAGTCCAGTGTGCAGGCCAGACTAAACCCCTGTCTACTCTACCATACTGCCTCTTGCAATAATAATAAAAACCCTCATATTTATTTGGTACCGTCTGGTTTTCAAAATATCTTCTGTATTTGTCATCTTGTCTGGTCTATCTAAACTATCTGCTGAGGTAAGTAATGTGAGATTTATTAAATTGTACTACTATTGTTTTATAGGTGAGGATGCAGAGGCTCACCCAAGTTAAGAGATTTGTCTAAGGACACACAACTAGTAAGTGAAGGAGTTATAGTATCTCATACCTAGACCTTTTGGCTCCCAAGGCAATACTCCTTTCTTGATACTCAACTGACCCAACGGCCATTCTTCCTCTCTTGACTAGCAATGGATAATGTCCCTCCAATTTTATTTCTTCAGAGTCCAATGTAGACCTCTCAGAGACTTTTGGAGTAACTAAAATTAGACTGAAAATATAAATTTGTAAATGTAAGACATCTTCAAAGTTTGGATAACATCCTTCTACATGTGAAGAAATTGCATTTTATTAAGAATAATGGCACCATGTGACTCTGGGCAAGTCACTGAAGCTCTCAGTGATTAGGGAACTCTATAAACCCCTATGTTGCAAATCAAGTGTTATTATGAAATGGTAGAGGAACCTCCTCCCTCAGTACTCTACACAGGTGAAATCAAAGGGTCTGGTCACTCCCTACCCCACCCCATCCCCACCAAGAACGCTAGAATGGTGCCAGCTCTGAAATCTAGGTTCACAGGTGACTAAGGCTCCCAAGGACCTTCAGGGGGCTGGCCTAGAGGACTGTCCATCCATAGCCATGGTGAGAAAACAACTTAGTGTGACAGATGGTTCCCTGTCAGTAAAGAGTAAATTAGGAAAGAGCTAGGATCAGGAGAGACCCATAAAGACTTTGACTTCCTGCAATTTCAAGGGATTAACCAAGCAGACAACGCTGAAATTGGAAATTGGAGATTGGAAATTGGAAATTGGAGAATGCCTTTGTATCTGGTGTGGACGGAGAAAACATTCCCAATCTGTCTCAGTGTGGCAATCAAGTGCGTGGCACCGGGTGGAGCTGCATTCTAACATATGACCTTCTGCTCTGATGGTATCTCTTGGCATGGGGGTGGCTGGTCACACAAAAGTCCAGTCTTGCAGCCGAGAACAGATGTAGGCAGGTCCTCCCAGGCGGGAAAGCTTTGAGGAGAGGCCTGGGAATGGCCTGGGTAGCTGGTGGCCAAAAAACAGCTTAGCTAGTGGGGAGGGGCTCCTTGCCAGAAGGCTGGTCACCAGGTGGTGTGAAGTCATTGACAAGTGGGCACTGGAGGGAGCCTAGATGCTGAGGAAATTCCAGATTCTGTGAGGATTGAAATCTATGCATTTGCTGTTACTAAGTGATAGTCATGCGGTCGGCAGGCATTGCTGAAGCCCCTACCTCTTGCCAGGCCCTGTGTTGGGCGCTGCAGAAGCAGTAACAGGAAATCAGATGGTCCCTGCCTTCAAGGAGATTACGTTCTCTGGGGGAAACATCATATACAACCATTTGTGGAGATCAAATACCCACTAAGGAAACAATGAGTCTTCCACCATACTCCTTTTCAGATTGAGGGCAGCTCCTGTAGGCTATCTGCTTGGGCCTGAGAAACAGGGGGTAGGAGGACTAGGAAGCTGCACTCTGCACTGGTGAAGGGGGCACTAGCACAGCACCATGCACTCATTGCTCATTGGAAACATCATCAAAGGGGTCCTGTACATACTGCATTGGAAGTTATTACCCTCCAAGAGAAGTATTAGTGATTAAATACAGTCAGGAACTTGGTTCCTAACTCCACATTTTTAAATTAAAAACAATTCCATCTTCTGTTCCAGGCACAGCCTTAGGAATTGGGCTCATGCTTTACAAATGGTTCTTCTCAGAGCTCCAGTAGCTCAAATATTCTTTAACCCCATTTTACAGGTGAGAGAATGGAGACCTAGGGAAGTGAAATGTCTTGCCAGGGCCACTTAGCCAGCAAATGCTGGAGTTTGGGACTCAAATTCATCTCCTGAAGGGATCTCACATGCCATGTATTTTAGCTTATGCCTGAATCATTACCTCTATATTATGCTTAATGTGTAGTTCTCAAGTCTCTGTTTGAAGACCTCTGGTGAGGGGGGAACTCACTACCTCCTAACGCCATTCTATTTAGGGGCACCTCCCATTGTTAGGATATTTTATATTATCTGGAGCCTAAATTTGCCCCTCCTTCTGCCCCCTCCTTGCCCCCAATTCTGCCCAAGCAGAAAGGGCACATTCCCTCTGCCACCAGCATCCCAGCCTTCTCTTCTTGACTTCCTTCAAGTGATCCTCATATGGCATGTAGTTCAGGAGCTACACCATCCTGAGGACTCTCCTCTGGCTCCTCACCAAAATAGCAGCACCCTTCCCAAAATGTAGCCCCCAGAACTGAATACAGTACCCTAGACAGGGTCTGACTGTGCAGGGCAAGGTACAGTGGGATTAGCTCCTCTGTAATCATGGACACGAAGCCTAATTTTCCACTAGCCTTTTCCAGCTATCACAAAGGGATATGAGAAGGTACCTCTCTCATTTTTCTTGCAGAATTGGAACCCCATGGGTGTGGGACACTGCATCTGATGGCAGATTTTTCTTTTCTAATATGGTGGCTAATTTTGCTAAACTTTTTCCCAGCTCTTTTAAATTCTTTAGGGACATGTCTTGGCAAAAAGAGAGAAACAGTGGAAATTAGGTGATGTAAAAACAAAAACAAATTGTGGTTGTCATATCACACTGTTGATACATTGAGTTTGCAGTCCTCAAAAACCTGCTAGTAGTTTTATTTCAGAAAACTGACATTTAGTCAGAGATTTTTGAATACAATAATAAGACTATTCCTATGAAATTTCCTCTTAGATTTAACCTAGTGTTCTTGCCTGCCAATATCTTCGGGAATCCTGAGTTGTCCTACATGTTTTTCTGTCATCTGAAAATCTGGCAAGCCTGCCGTCTATTACCATTATCAGTACTACTGCTCAAAATGTTAAAGAGCACAAGACCAAGGACAGATCCCTGAGGTACTTTCCTGGCAGCCTCATCCTGGGCTGAGTAAAACCATTTGTCAATACAGGGGTCCAGCAACTCAAGAATTTCCAATTCTACCTCATTGAACTTTCATCTATTCCACATTTCTTTCTGTGCTTTCCAAAAGAATAGTATTAGAGATTTTGTCCAAAGTTTAGCTAAAATCTAAATAACTTATAATATCTCCAGTATTTTCCCAATTACTTGGGTTAGTAACCTGTCAAAAAGGAAGAGGTTATTTCGATGTGGCTGGTTTGGGATCAGACTTTGTGTTTTTATTATGACCTGTTGCTAGAGTCTTTCATTTCCTTCTCTTGCCCCTACATACCCCACTCTCACAATCCTTTCCTGTGCTTTTCTATTTACCCTTTCACCTGCCTTGCCTTCATCTCCTTTACATGTCCTTGCTAAAGAAAATCTAAGTTGGCTGATGGGCTCCCTGTGCATCCACATCCATCTCTACAGATAACACCTTTTCTCAGAATTTCATTCTTGCAAGCTCTGCATCCCTGCTGGGCTGATGATTGCATGATAGCATTTTGCTCCTATCTTTTATCTCTCCTCTCTGAAATCTCTCTCTAAGTGACATGGCAGACTCTCCACCTCTTTGTATCACATATTTGAAGACAGAGTTGTCATTTAACTACCGTAATTTCTATCCTAGCAGCCATCTCTCTTTGTTGGTTAGAATTGGATCAAGAATAGAATTCATTAATATTTTTTCCTCCACCAGGATATAATTAAAATTAAGACAAGTCAAGAAATTATTAGTCATTCTGCTTTCAGTAGAAAGAAAGCTTTGGTAGATATCTGGATAACTGAAATCTCCCAGTGCTGTTATAACATAATTCTCTGCTAGGTCTGGGATCTGTTTCCCAAACTCCTTATCATTTTTCCCCTTCTTTCCATTTATTCTGTGGTATCCTATGATAGGAGGATTGAGTCTGTGCCCTTATCTTAACTCATATATTCCCCAACCTGCTTTTCCTTCTGCTTCCTGGATTCTCTCACATGAGAGAATAATATGCTCTGCTACCCACCAGGCCCCTCTTTTACCCATCCAGTTTCCTTTCAATGAAAAATCCTTTCCCTTCTTCATATAAGCTCACATTTACTCATCTATTTACGTTGTATCAACCCAAGTGGAATGTAAGCTCCCTGAGGGCAAGGACTGCTTGTCTTTGGGGCCTTTTCCCCCCTTACTTCTTCCACCACCCCACAGGTAGACACTTAAATGCTTCTTGAATTGGATCTGCCGGTCTTGAGTCTCAGACCACTAAGTCTCAGTGACACGTAGGAGGTCAAAGTTAACTCCTTGTATTGTGCTCTGTATTTCAGAACCTTGCCATTTAAGGTTCAACCCACCCACCAAAATGAGCCTTTTAAAATGCAGGTCTGACCATGTCAACCTCCTACTCATAAGAATGCAGTGATTTTCTTTTGCCTTCAGAGGCGAATGCAAAAACATCCATTTGGCATTCCTAGCCTTTCATAACTGCCCCCTCCCCATCTTTCTAGCCTTCTTACACCCTACTCCTTACCACATACTCTTCAATTGAATGGTAATGGTGTCTCTGTTCTTTGAACAAGGTGCTCCATCTCTTTCCAGGCATTTTAACTGGTTGTCCCTCATTCCTGGAATACTCTCCATCATTTCAGGCTCCTTCCTTCCTTTTTCCTCCCTCCCTTCTTTCTTGCCTCCCTTCCTATCCCCTTCTTTCTTTGCTTCTTTGTACAACCCTTTAGTAGGTGACTATTGTATGTCAGTAGGGGATGGGAAGAATACGAGACACTGTCCTGTCCTCAAGAAGCTTACAATTTTAAATGAGAATGTGTATGTGTGAAACAAATGGAGGTCAATTCCAATATGACTACATAAGGGTGAAACAGTACCAGAGGTAGGCATAGGAACAGAAAGAATTCAGAATTAGGGAAAAATTGAACTCCGTACATAGCTTCCAGCCAAAGGCAGAGAAAACAGATGGTAGGATTGATATAGGTTTGAGACTTTGGATGCCAAGTTTAATAGAAGACTGGCAGAATGAGGGTATTTTGAACATTGAAGAAGGTAATTTTGTAGAAATTGACTAGGATTGCGAGGGAATTCGGTAAAGTTTAGAGTAAAGCGATGGGGTTTATTGATGAGAAGCCAGGAATTTGGGGCCTGTTCATTTTTGTGTTCAGCACAGTGCAGAACACACAGCCCTAGAAATATGGTATATGTTGAATGAGTAAAAGAAAATCACATTCCATGATGGAAAAGACACATTAGGAAACTGTTGTTTGGGGTTTTTTTGCATCAGAGGAATACTGAATGGGAGAGCTCAAAAGTGGCCTTGTGTGGTCAAAGCCATGATGATGTTGGAGAGCAGCTGATACGGAGTAGAGGTAAATAAGAAATTCTGAGGCTAAGTTAATCCAGGATCATTAGCATAAATGTGGTCAGGAAAACTATGGGGAGACATACTGAAGTCATCTGGAAAAAGTGAAAGTGGGCTCAGCTGGATGGTGTAGGCTCTTAGGAGCCTGCTGGTTGAGGGTAATGCTCAGTGGCTTCCATCCCATGGCCAGTCTGATGGAGTTGTGTACATAAGGGAAAAGGGGTCTTAGCTGTCCACAACAGCAGGCTTGAGGGCAGAGCAAAATCAGCAGAAAAATCTATGAATTATAGAGCATAAAATCTGCAGATGATATAACAGCAGATTCAGCTACAGAGACAGGGAGACAACAGGGAGACAGGGATATGACAGGAAGAGAGGGAGACAGGAAGACAGGGAGAATGGCACCATTTCTTTCTACCAAGCATCTTTTAGAGCCAAAGCCAGCTCTCCCCTGTGGCTAGAGCGATAAGGGAAAGGATTTATTGGCAGTGAGTCCAGACAATTTTCACTCTGACCAACTCTACCTTCATGTGAACTCCAAAATCATCTTTCAGACTCAGGAAAAATTTTTAAAAGGCTTAAAGCACAGTTATAAGCAACATTTAAGACGCAGGGCCTTCCAGGAAGAGTGACATCAAACTGAGAACTGTATAGGTGAAATCATTTACCTCTTAAGTCACGATGATAGATGATCATTGATGCAGTAAGGAAGCCAGAAGAAGAACCCAGGAAGCCTGACTCATGATGCCACTCCATTAGTTTTACAGGGAAAGTTGTTTCAGATGTGTAGCTCTGGGTCACTTAGTTCACTTGGTTAAATCAAGGTGCTAATGAGGCCAAGACTGTGATTTTGCTCACCATATGAGTGAGTTTCAAAGGCTCACCATATGAGTGAGTTTCAAAGGCCAACTGATTTCCCCAGCTGTAGGCTAAATCCCTACCAGTGGGCCAGCTGCCTCACCAATGCATGCCATTGGTCTTGGGAGGAGGGGAGGAGAAGGCCCACAAACCCATTACTAGTACTGAAATAACAGCTCCAAGTGCCTGGCCTAATTGGCAGTCATTTGTTCCTGTGATTTTTTAGTAAGAAGAACAGCAAACACACATATACACACATTAGAGACCCACCAGAAAAGTAAGAGAAGAATGGGAATGTAATGACCTCATAAGAGAAATCAGAAAAGAGTAGGCACTATTTTTTGCAAGATGGAGAGCCTGAGATTTAATTTTGATTTTGAAAGCACCTAAAATACCTACCTGAATTTAAAGTCCTGTGGAATTTTTGCATTTTTTTAGCCAGAATTTCTATATCACTTTAGGATTTGCAAAGTAAGTATCTGAAGCAGAATTTGAATTCAGGTTTTCCTGATGCCAGGTCTTACAGTATTTATCCACCATCAACACGGCCCAGGGGACAAGTAGTATAGGGAAGCCATGTCAGTGAACTCTGTAATAAAGTATGTTTGAATGTAAATTCTTTGAAGCCAG
This sequence comes from Pseudocheirus occidentalis, assembly GCA_028646575.1. NCBI lineage: Eukaryota > Metazoa > Chordata > Mammalia > Diprotodontia > Pseudocheiridae > Pseudocheirus > Pseudocheirus occidentalis. The sequence goes on along the minus strand of CM053602.1, from coordinate 27,776,242 downwards.
GACCTATTTTTGTTTCTTTTGTTTCTTTTCATTTGCAGAGCTCAGAACAGTGCCCATCATATAGTAAATGCTTGATGAATGAAAGAATGAATAAATTACCGACAACCTGCCAGTATGTATTGATGAAGGTAATGTCCACACCAAGAGCTGCCTAAGCAGATGAAATCAGAAATCCGGACAGCTCCTCCCACCCCAAAAAAGAATTTCAGAAGTGTAAAGCATCATTTGCTTTCTCACTAAAAAGAAAAGGTGTAGCCACCTGAATGCAATGTGAAAATACACTAAATGTTCCAGGATAAAACCCAACAAATCCCTCTTCCTATCTTCCAAAGGCCGTGCTTTGAAATCTTAGGTTCTGAGCATTCCTATGTTGCAGGACTATGAAAAACACAAATGATGGAGTTGATGAGTTCTGAGAAAGTCTGTTCTCCCCTTGCAGTGACAGCAGATAATTAGCAGCTTAAATGTAAACTCCCATACATGACTGATGCTAGCTCTCCAAAGAGAGCTTGGCAGAGCAGCTTGAAATCTTGGCTGGCTGGATGCTCACTGTCAGATACTTTAGGCAGAATAATAGCCCCCACTTTCTCAACTATATCTCTGACAATATATATCTCTGCTTCAAGGCCTTTTTTGTCTCAGTTACAGAAACAGTCACTGATGACAGTTGTAGGATTGCCCACAGGTTAGGGTCTAGCTTAAAAGGACTAGTTTTTTTTTTACAAAGTTAGAAATGTGGGGGTCAGGACCTTTAGGAATACGGATATTCTTTCCAAAGATATAACCACCATGCACAAGCTAGAAATGTCCCAAGCAGTATACCTGGGCTATTTGACAACAGTGCACTTTATTTTGAAGATTCAGGTACACCCCAGGGATCAAGCCATGCCCTTGAAGCAGTAAATGCATGTAGAGAAAGCCTTATACAATGTAATACAGGTAGGCATGAGGCTGATCTCCAAGCCTGAGCTTAGTTAATGGGGCCCTCTGCATCAGCAGCACATGTTAATGTTTCAGGAGTAACAATTGCTTTCCACAGGATTTGTCAATGGCTCCAAGTGTCTAGGGGAAAAGTTGGTGGGGTCCTGTGAGAGGTAGAGGCTGAAGGTTTTGACGTGTCTAACTCCCTGCATTAGGAAAATAATGAGCTGCTTACAAGCTTTAAAGACATTCATCGATATTTCCCAAATCTCGGCTCCAGTCGAATCCTCACCCAGATCACAATGGCAACAGCCTGGCTAGCAAGAGAATGTGTGGATACATTTCCCATTTCCACCTGTCAATTAAAAAGAAAGCTACGATTTGGAAGCTCCATGGAGGTTTATGAGGCAATTTTAGGTCATGTGGGTTGCAGATCTTTCTGGCTGAAGCCTATCAAGGAATCTAGATTCTACAAATCATTCAAGTCACTTGAAAATGTTTTGTAAAATGTTCAATAAAATAAGGCTTACCTTAACTGTTCTGGGGGAAAATGGTTCATTGATGCCTTTTATTTTTGTATGACAATAATTTCTGGATAAAGCCCTCAGGCACTGCACTCTTCTCCCCCTGCCCCCCACTAAATGTTCCTTTATTTTTTTCTTTTTTGGAGGGGGAAGGTAGGGCAATTGTGGTTAAGTGACTTGCCCAAGGTCACATGGTTAGGAAGAGTTAAGGGTCTGAGGCCAGATAAGAACTCAGGTCCTCCTGACTCCAGGGCTGGTGCTCTATTCACTGTGCCACCTAGCTGCCCCCTAAATGTCCCTTTGTAACAAAGAAAAAACAGTGAAACAAAAATGACAGACAAAAATGCTCACATCTGAGGATGTAGGCAGCACGCTGCCCTAGCTGGCCCTGTAGCTCAGCTGAGAGGAGAGAGGTTTCCCTCTCTCCTTTGAGCTCATTATTGGTTTTTCAGCTTTCTTTTGTTGTACATTGTCATTGTCATTGTTTACATTAGTCTCTTGCTCATACTCATTTCACAGTTCCTATGATATTTTTCTAAATTCTAAATTTCTAAATTCCTTATATTTGTCATTTTACTGCACAGTAAGATTCTATTACATTCATGTACCATGACTCCTTCAGCGGTTCCCCGCTTGATTGGCTTCTGCTTTGTTTCCAGTTCTTTGCTATCTCAGAAAAAAAACCATGCTGCTATGACTGTTTGGGGCTTTTCTTGCTTTTTTTTTTGCTTTTTGGAGGGCAGTTGGGGTTAAGTGACTTGACCAAGGTCACACAGCTAGTTTTTTTGTGTTAAGTGTCTGAGGCCGGATTTGAACTCAGGTACTCCTGACTCCAGGGCCGGTGCTCTATTCACTGCGCCACCTAGCCACCCCTTTTTCTTGCTCTTTTGACTTTGTGAATCATCTCAGAATCTTTTGGGGAGCAGAAGAATTATAGGATTATCAATCCAATAAATAAAAAGAAGTACATCCAAACAAATTCAGATTATTCATTTGATATCGTATTGAGTTTATTTATTTTAAAATGTTACACGATGCCTTTTGGTTCTATGGCATTATCATTTCCAGATATACTCCATGCCCATCTTGGAATCAAAACCTTCCTTGTAACAAAGAAAAACAGTTCGTCAGAAAATGTATATAGCATCCTGCCTCTGTTGTCTACCACCTCTAAAGGAGATAAATTGCATTATCTGATTTCTGAGATATGGAGATGGTTTGTAATTTATTCTCTGCTTGTGATTTGCTTTGTTATAACAACAATGGTAGTTGATATTCTATTCCAAAATACTTTACATATGTTAACCCCCTGAGGTAGATCGTACTAGTGCTTTTCTCACCCATTTTATAGATTAGTAAATTGAGTTTCAGAAAGGGAACATGACTTGCTCAAGGTTACACAGAAAGTTACTGTTAAAGCTAGGACTGCAACCCAGGTCTCATGATTCTATACCCAGCACTTTTTCCCCTGAACCGTGGCTACCTCCATAATTATTGTTGTCTGCTTCTAAAATAGTCCTGATTGATTCCTGAGACTTCATACTAATTCTTAAAGTAGCATGTTGTAGTAAAGGTTTATAACTGAAGAATATATTTCTGATAGAGGCAAATGAATTAATCTTTATCATATGGCATTGACTTAAATGTCAAACAAATGATAGGCCATACATTCTCCAGAAGACAAGTAGGTAGATTTCATTGCCTTTGGTCAACATTTTTATTATAATTCCCATTCTTATCTCTCAAATGAATTTATGATCTCATCAATTCCACTATTCCCTACAATGATGTTTATCACAACTCATCTGCACTTGCCCATCCTGCATGACTGTGGCCCATGTCCTCAAAAAAATCCCTGCTCCTCCCCAACCCTGACACCTTGCTTTCTCCTGACACCATGAGGGTACCAGTAGAGCCCTCTGTCTTTCTCCCTCTTATTCATTCTTGCCAGGGGACCAGTTTATCTTCTATTCCCTGATGATATCCTTTACTTGTTTCTTCTTTGGATTTCATTGTTGATTAGAAGCCACAGCCTGCTCATAACCACCATGTACCTCTCTATTACTTTGGGAGCGATACACATTCTTTGTTGTTTGGAGCCAGTTTTGTTCCATATCTTGTTGCCATAGAGCAATTCCAGTAGAATATTTGTATCAAAAAGATTAACCTTTGATTTCATAAGAACTGGGGGCCAGCAGAGACTCTGACACACACTTTGTGTAAGCAAGCTGCGTACTGCTCTAGACTAGCAATTCTTAAACTGTGTATCCCAACCTTTGTGACCCACAGTTTAAGATTAAGAACTACTGAAGAGGCAGGGAGTGAAAAAAGTTTAAGAAGTCCTGCTCGAAACCAGAAGCGACAAACTCAAATAGAAAAAACCAATCCCTTTGGGTAGCATATTGATTTGGAAAACCACAAATTAACACTGCCTATGTTTTATTGTATTTTTATTTATTTTTGTTAAGCATTTTTCAATTATACTTTAATCTTGTTGGGTTATACTTGAGAGTTTTTATGGTATTTGATATCTCTACTCTAGGTGACTCTCTAAGACTCTAAGTCTTGGAGAAGGTACTGATGTGTGCATTGGTAGAAGTCTGCTCAGACAAGAATCCTCCACATCAATGAAATCTCAAGTCCAGTCATGCCTATATCTTGGGGTGAGCAAAAGAGCTTTTGAATTTCACCAGGGCAATTCAGCTCACTCTTCTCCTTTTCCTCTCTGGGCTCAGCTGTCTATGCCATACTGATATATAGGTTGTTAGACATGATCTCAAGTATACATTCAAATGCAAGTTGAACTCTGAGCCATAGCCATTTTTCATCCGCTTGGACGTTATTTTGTAGATGGACAGGCCAAAAACATTTGAGTGATTAATGATCTTTTCCAGAAGGATCTGCAATATTCTGGGACCTGATGCAACTAGCTCAGTGTCATCTGAAAACGGAAGTACTGAAGGATCCCACCATCCACAAGGAATTCCTCCTTCGTCTGAACTCTGCACTGGACCCCACTCTATTCCAGTGGCAAAAACCTTTGGCAAGCATTCATCTTTCTGCTTTCTGCATTGCCTCATGTTTATCATCAAAGGGTTATGGAACAGGGTTTCTGTCACTTTGCAATCGCTACTGCTCCCATTTCTAGTCCCAAGTTCTCTTCAGTAACAAAGAAGTGCAGTTAAGACAAACCAAACAACACATTGACCATATCTGACAGCATATTGGCACCTTGTTTTGTTCTTGGGGGTGAGTACCTCTCTGCCTAGAAAAAGGAAATGGGTTTGTTCATCAACCCTCTGGAGTTAGAATTGATCACTGCATTGTTCTAAATTCTGATGGCTTTAATGTCATGGGCCTTCATATTAGAGTGATCATTGTGTATACTATTATTTTTATTCTACTTACTGGGTTCTGTATCAGTTCAGATAAGTCTTCTTATATTTCTCTGAATTTTTCAGCCTTCATTTCTCATGGCATGCCAAGCTGCCACACATTCACATACCACAATTTGTGCAGCCATTTCCTATTCAGTGGGCACCCATTTTGCATCCAGTTTCTCACTACCACAAAAATGCTGCTATTAATATTTTGATAAATAGGATATCTCAAAAGTCTTACTGCAGTTTTAAGCTTTAATAACTTTAGAAGCATAAATGCTACACATTTGCAAAAGACATTCTAAAAAGTTAATTTTTTTAAAAAAACTTTTAAAATCTTGATTGCTTGTTAAAATTTAACACATTTTTCTTACATTACACATCCCCATAGTTAATTTTCGAATTTCACCAAAACTTTCATCAACTGCTGTTCTGTATCTGAAGAACTGTATTTGTCATCCAAAGAATGAAGTATTAATGGATACACAACAGTTTTGATGTGACACCACAGGAAGAAGCCTAGCGGAGATAAATTGTGACCCAAATGGCCATGCAAAAGTACCTCCTGACAGATCCACCAATATTTCCAAAGCTTTCTCTTTATTTTGTTCTATATTTCCCAAATGACATTTTAAACTGACATTAAACATTGGGAGTATTGGGGGCCTCATTTTTGACACCTCCAGACTAGAGAATCTCCAAGGACCCCTTACAGTTCTTAACCCTATGAACCCTTAGTCTCTGTCTTGACCAAGTGCTGATAAAGTTATTGCCCTACTCTCTTTTGCCACTCTGGGTCCATGTGCTATCCCTAAGTGATTTTCCACCTTGAGACCTCACTCTTGAGCATTGTTGATTGGTAATTAGCTCTGTAAAGACACAGGGACTGATACTGTGTCTGCCCCTTGATTCTTGAATCCCACATCATGACTCTAGTATGCTGAATCCTGAGATTCTTATTACTTGACAATGTCTAGAGCCAGTAAGGCTCATACTTTACTTGTGAACTTCCCCAGAGGGGTATTTGGTAAATTGTTCAGGCGACCTAGTGGTAACTGGGGCCAGTCTGTGACCCTGTTCATAAGCCTCCTGGTAACACAGTAAGAACAATTTATGAATTCAGGGCTGTCTATTCCAGCCCCAGCTTTCCCTACTCCTGAACTCCCTTGGCCTTTTGGGCATAGAATAGTTTGGGTATTGCTGTCAAGTGAGGAGGAGGAGGAAAGTATATAGAGGAAGTCAGAAAGGGGATACTTGGGGAATGTTTGGGGGCATTGCTTGGTAGAGAGGTCAAAGCAATTTCCTGACTTATTTTAATAGTAATTTTTTAATGTTATAAAAGTTTAAACTAATCTGTTAATAGAGTAATTTTTCAAATCCTTGTTAGAAGCTTCAGCAAAAAAAGGACAGAGTAAATATTTCAAAACCCAGCCCTTCATCAAAAATATGAGCGCACACAACAGTCATCCTTCAAAATGCTCTCTGAGCTTATTACCTCCCCAGAAACAGTTCCTGGACTGATTGCTGACATTGAGATGTTAAAACACTTGAATAGATTGGATAAAAAAAAACAATCAGGATAATGACATTCTGGAAAGGACTTGTTACCTTCTTTGCTTGTTGCATTAAGTAGAAACCAAAAGAATATAATTTTGTATGCCTGTACTATAACCAAATCATCTTAGATTTTCTCACTAAGGAAGACCTTAATTTTTCTTTTATAAATTATTATTCTAAGAATAGAAAATAGTCATGGGTTGGATTTTACTTAACATATTGTACCTTCACTTGAAATTAATCAGAAAATAAAAATTCAAATAACCTAAAACATGATCTACCATGGGAAAACATTCCTTGCATCCTGCTAACTCATACTAGCATGCCGTCATGTCCTTCTCACTGCCAAATACCTCAAAAGAGTAACTAGTCTTTCATTTTCTCACCATCAATTCATTCTTCATTTACTTGTGTTGCTACCATATGGCTGAAGTCACTTTCTCAAAGATTATGGTGAAGTTCTCATGGCCAAATCTAAGGCCTATTCCAGATCTAAGTCTATGATTCTAGAGGGTGTCCCTGAAGTCTGGACACATAGGAAATCTTATTAACTATGCCTATTTTCAAGAAATGAAATGAATGAAATTTTCACCGATATTTTCTTTAATTAGCATAAATTTTAGCCATGACAATTTCATATGGAATAAAAGCTTTCATTAGCCATTGGGGATTATTTTCCATATTAATAAGATTAATTTAATTAATTAATGAGATTTCCTATGTATCTCCTGTGTCTTCCTATGAAATCTCATTTATGCTAATTAAATAAAATGTTGAAAATTTCATTCATTTAATTTTTTTATCATATGCATAGCTAATGAGATTTCCTATGTATCCAGACTTTAGGGACACCTTCTATAAGCCTGTGATTCAATGGCCTTTTCCAGACCCTCATTCAGTTATTTTAGTTATGTCCAACTCTTTGTGACCCCATTTTGGGGTTTTCTTGGTAGGGATACTAGAATGGTTTATCATTTCCTTCTCCAGATCATTTTACAGATGAGGAAACTGAGGCAGACAAGGTTAAGTGACTTGCCCAGGGTCACCCAGCTAGTAAAGTGTCTGGGGTCAGATTTGAACTCAGGTCTTCCTGATTCTAGGCCCTGTGCCCTACCAGCTGCCTCTTCCCAGATCCTTAAATTTATCTTAATTCTTCTACACCAGTGAGATCAAACTCAAATAGAAATGAGGGCCACTAAACCATGAATAAGGCTCCCTACCAGCTTTGTGCTGATTAGTAAACCATGTGCTAATCTCTTCTATGTTATTTATTTATTTTTTAAATATTTGGTGATGACATTTTAATTTAGTTCTTTCTACTTCTGGCTCTCGTGATTCTATGCTATTTAGCTTCTATTCCTACTTCTTGAGCTGCTTCTTTTCTGTCTATATAGATTCCACTTTGTATTTCTACCCCCTTAATAACTCTGCAGTCAACATCTTTCAGCCTTCATCCCTCCCTGGGCTCCATTGCCATAGTTCTAGCAGCTAGCTTGGGCATTTGCACATGGGTGTCACATTATCCCATCAAAGTCCAAAAAACATGAAATCATACTTATTTTCCTCCCAAACTATCTTCTACGGTAGGCTTCTTTTTTGTTCTTTTTTTTTTTTTACCATAAATGTCATTGCTACCATAATCCTCCCAATCACCCAGACTTGAGACTTTGAAATCATCTTTGTCTTTTCTATCAATGAATCAATCATTTGACCATCATTTATGAATTACTTGTTATGTGCTAAGTACTGTGCTTAGCACTGGAGATATAAGGAAAAAGTAAAAGTAAAGAAAAAAGCAAAGTAAGACTTTGTCCTCAAGTGGCTTACATTTTAATGGAGAGACAACCTGAACAGAAACACATAAATTCAAGACATATGAGGTAGATGGAATTTCACCTTAGAGAGGATGAGACTAGCAGCTGGAGGTGAGCCTGGGAAGGACTGACTAGAGAAGGCAGCATGTGGGCTGAGTCTTATAGGAAGCCAAGGATTCTAAAGAGGGAGTATAGCCAGTGAGAAGCAATAGACGGGAAATGGAGTATAGTAGGAGGAGTAGCAAGTGGGTCATTATGACTAAAGAGCATTTGAAAGGGAATAATATCTATAAAGACTGGACATGTAAGTTGAGGTTAGGTTGTGAAGAGCTTTGAATGGCAATCAGAAGACTTTTTATTTATTTCTAACAGCGATAGGGAACCACTGGAGTTTATTGAGCATATGGGGGAAAGAGGTAGGAGTGACATGGTCAGATCTATAATTAGAGAAACTGAATGAGATTAAGTGATTACTATGTGTCAATACTAAGTGCTAGGGACACATACACAAGGAAGTAAGATAGTCCTGGGGCAGCTAGGTGGTGCTGCAGAGGATAGATTGCCAGGGCCTGGAGTCGGGAAAGATTCACCTTCCCGAGTTCAAATCTGGCCTCACATACTGACTAGGCTGTGTGACCCTGACTAAGTCACTTTGCCCTGTTCGCTTAAGTTTCTTCATCTGTAAAATGAGTTGGAGAAGGAAATGGCAAACCACTCCAGCATCTTTGAAAATAAAACCCCAAATGAGGTCACAGAGAGTCAGACATGACTGATAAACAACTAAACTTCAAAAGCAAAGATAGTCCCTGACTTCCTTCTGACAGAGGAAAGAAACAAAATATATGAGGGACGGTGGTCAGGGAGGAGTGTTTTGTACAGAGAAGTCAGAGGGAATGGTATTTAGAGTCATGGGGCAATTGATTGACTTGTCCAAAAGCACTTTGGTAATTGTGTGGAGGATGGATTGAGGCCCTCTCACATCATACCTAGTTAGTTACCAAGTCCTTTCTTATTCTTGCTTCACAAGGTCTCTTTGGTCTGACCTTTTGTTTCTAACTTTATTCTTACCACCAATTTCCAGGCCCCAGTCACATTTCACCTGAACTATTACACTCATTTAAAAAATAGAAACAGCGCTTTTAGTCTTACCTGTCTCCCTCCACTCCAGTAGCTACACCACACACTAATGAATGTCTTTCAGACAACACTTGAAGGGGCCAAGACTGGAAGTCTAGCCAAATGGGAAGATTCTGGGAAAGTGAGATATAAAGTCCAAGGAACTTAGCTAAAGAATAGCTTAGAAAGTAGGCATAGTAGATATAGGTATGCAGGATCTGGAGGTGAGGAATGAAGAGCACTAGGGAGCACAATTGGAGAAGTGGGATCTTAGAGTAACAGCCATTTGTCCTCTGCCTTCTAAATTTTCCAGTTGTAATCAGAAGGAACCTTTGAGGGCAGGGACCATGCATTATAACCTTTTTGTATTCTCCACAGAGCTAAGCACATAGTAGGTACTCAAATGCTCAGTCCTTTAGAATTTACTTTAGTGTTAACTATATGTAAGACTTTACAGTATGATTACACTCATATGATCATGCTTTTAGATCTCTCTCTCTCTCTATCTCTCTCTCTCTCTCTCTCTCTCTCTCTCTCTCATTGTGGCACGTGTCCTCAAGACAGCATGTTCCCCACCCTTGGCCTAACTCTTTGGGGAATATATACATACACAAATATGTGTGCGTATATATATATATGCATATATATATACACACACATATGTATATGTGTACATAGATATATATATATATCTTACAAGCTAATTTCAAATATAAGGCATACCTACATAAAACATTTAAATAACTGTTCAAGGCATTATATTAATTGCTAAGATGAGTGGAAAGTGAAGTAATGCAATTGGAAGATTTCCGAGCCAAATATATTGGCCAAATGAAATGGATTTCAAGCAGACATGTCTATGGCTCCATCCATTGGAAAGTGAGCAGGGTCACATTCTTTCTGCTCACAATGTCCCTGTATCTGAGGACAATAGTATTTGTCTGTACATTTAGATGGAAAAAATGGGGGAAATAGAGCCTGGTTGATATAGAAAACTCCCAAACAAAAGAGCTGTTGTCTTCCTTTTAGTGGGGAGAGGGGGAGGAGAGAATTCAAAATTCACAGCATGAACATTTTGGGTTTCAGCAAGATGTAAAAGGTGATATTATGATGTTTGTGTTACTTGGTATGAAAGACTGAATCTTGGGTTTCTTAACAGTAACATGGGAATCATAGTAACTGCCCTGCATATTTTGCAGAATCTCAGAATTTCAAGCAACATTACAGGACATCTAGTCCAACTCCTTCCTAAACATGAATCCCCACTATACTATCTCCAACAAGTAGACATATATCCAGATTCTACTTGAAGGTCTCTGGGGAGAGATCCACTGCCTCAGTTTCCTCCCTCCTTTGTTAAATACCCTCAGATTCTTTCTAGCTCTAAATCAATAGTCTTCTGATCCCAGGACCTTCTGCAGTAGCCAATTTGACTTTTGGACAGCTTGGATTCTTAGAAGATATTCCTAAAGCATAGAATTTACCATGCCACTCCCCATTCAAAGATAATCAACAGCTTCCTGTTCTTGCAAATAGAAAACAGAAAAATCTTCAACTTGACATTTAAATCCTTCCACAATCTTGTTCCCACCCATCTTTCCAGTCTTATTTTCTATTAGTCCCCTTCACTTACTCTCTAGTCTAAACGCTAGCTACCTCATATATCGGGCTGTCCATTTCCTATATCTACCATTGCAGTGTTCCTGCCCTCCCTCTGAATCTTTGTCTCCTGGGATCTTCACATTTTTTTCAAAATATAGCCCTCTATAATCTCCTACCGCACCATATCCTTCAGTTTTAGTGCCCTCCCCTTGAAATTACTTGGCAATTATGTAGCTGTGAACATATGATCTCCTCCTTATAGAATATACATTCCTTGATAGCAGGGACTGTTTTGGTCTTAGGATTGTCCCTTCAGAGTTGGGCATAATAAATCTAACAGTAGTTTGCTATATCTTTTTTTTTTGCTTTTTGGAGGACAATTGGGGTTAAGTGACATGCCCAAAGTCACACGGCTAGTTTTTGTGTCAAGTGTCTGAGGCCAGATTTGAACTCACATCCTCCTGACTCCAGGGTTGGTGCTCTATTCACTGTGCCACCTAGCTGCCCCTGTAGCTTGCTATATCTAAAACTAGCTATCTAACAAATATTTATGGACTTGGATGAAATAATATAGAGATGCCTCCTTCCTCAGTGCTTTGGTGAAAAATAAACATAATTACTTAAACAAAAAATCTTTTTTCAAATTAGATTTTTTATTGGTGCCTTTTGTTTTCATATTGCCTAGCTATCCCCCTTCCTTCTATATCCTTCCCAGAGAAACATCTATTTTGATGAAGAATTTCTGAAGAAGGTAAAAAATGAGAAGAGGAAAAGGAAAAATAAATCAACAAAACTGATCGATACATCAAAAATGTTCAGTACCCAGTGACTGCCTCGCACTCACCACCTATGTCTTTGAGCGGTACAGGTGAGGCTGAAGTGAATTCTCATATCTCTTATTTGGTGTTGTTTGTTCTTTATAATTTCACCACATTCATTTTCAACTTTTGCAGGTGTTGTTTCCATTTACATTGTTATTAAGTATATTGTTTTCCCGGCTCTACTTACTTCACTCTGTATCAGTTTATATAAGACTTCCCATACTTCTCTGAATTCATCATGTTTATCATTTCTGATAGCACAGTAATATATTCCATTACATTCGCATAACACTTTCTATTTAGCTATTCTTCATTCAATGAGATCTACTTTGTTTCTCTTTTCTACTATAAAAATGCTACTTTGGTGTATATTGAGTAATTCTTTTTGTCATTGACCTTCTTAGGGTGTATGTCTAGCAGTAGAATCTCTGGATCAAAGAGTATAGACATTTCAGTCACTTTGGGTGTAGATTTCCAAATTGCTTTCCATAATGGTTGTAATAATTCACTGCTCACTCAATAAAAGTGAATTAGTGTGATTGTCTTTTCAGAAACCCTCCAACACAGACTATTTCCATTTTTGTCATGTTTACCAAGTTGCTGAGTGTGAAGTGAAACCTCAGGCTTTTTCAATTTTCATTGCTTTTATTGGTGATTTGGAACATTACTTTACATGGTTATTAACAGTTTGCAGTTCTTCTTTTGAAAACTCATATCCTTTTACCACTTAACTATTAGAGAGTGACTTTTGGTCTTAAATATTTCTGCTAGTTGTCTACATATCTTAGATAGCAAACCTTATCAGAGATATTTCATAACAAAGATGTCTTCTCAGCAGGTTGCTTCCCTTAACAGCCTAGTTGAATTTTTTGTAATCACAGTTATCTATTTTATCTTTCATAAATATCTCTGTCCCTTTAAAAGTTCATCTCCTACCTGCACCTATGAAAGGTAAGTGATTTGCTTTTCCTATTTTTATGGCATATCCTTTAATATTCACATCACATATTTCTTTTGAATTCATTGCAAAACATGGTATATATGTTGGACTAAGCCTAATTTCTTCCAGACTGATTTTCAGTTTTCCCAGAAGTTCTAATGAAATAGAGAGTTCTTTCCTAAGAACTATCTTTCAGGGGGATAGCTAGTTTAGTTCCTAATTTATATATTAGAGCTTATCAAATACTGATAATTATTGAGCAACAAGGAAATTTTTTTGAGCAAGAGATCTGAAAAACTATGCTCCACTCAGATGTTACTTACAAGTCACCTGCAGTACTAAGACTGCCTTCTTTCTGGTGAAAGAAAGAAAGAAGATACTTATCTTTCTCACATGTATGAGTCAGGGATTTCTTTTCTCTAAGTCCAGATCAAATGGCCCTCAGCACTGAGTCTCCCATTTGGGGCTAAAGGTCTTCCATCTTGCTTTGGAGCTCCCATACTTGATCTGGGAATTGCTTCCTTGGTATATGTGGAAGGTATTTTGTCTCTGCTATTTCCAGAGCAGAATCTCTCCCCAGTTTGAACCAGTTGATCATACATTGTGTGTTTTTTTCTACCTCAGTGTGTACTGTCATATTACAACAGTATTTATACATACTACCACCCCCCTCCTTTCTGCAGTTGAGCGACATGAAAGGGTTTTTCCCCCTTTTAGAATACTTAGAATACATTTTTTTTTTTGCTCCATCAGCTTTCGCATGATTCCAGCTTGGGTTCCTTTGCTAAGTGGACCCAGTTTTGAAAAGTGTCAAACCTCTATGGTCTTATTTGAGATTCAATTTAATTATAGTAAAACACGACACTTTTGATTAGTTAAACAGACATGTATGATTTAAGTTAGAAATGACCTGACCTTCATATTTTCCCTGAGATTTTGCTCAGGGAACCCTGAGGAAGCAAGAATATTGGACAGTTTGTTTTGATATTATTTATTTAAATAGTTTGACTTTTAATATTAATTCAACAGCATAACTTTTTAAAGGAGAGACTTGCAAACTTTAGGTTCTTGTCTAACTTAATTTTATTTTTAATCTTTATCTGTTACTTGACTCACCTAAGTAGCTGAGCTTTGTAATATAAAGTTTCAATATCAAGGCTTTAAAAAGTTTCGAAACAAGTTTAAAGTTCAGAGACAGACCAGCATTTTGACATGCTCTCTGCCTTCAGCTGTTCTTGAAGGTTGAATACCAATGAGGAACATTTATAGCATCCCATTTTTTACGCTCTACCAATGGAAAAAAAGAAAAAACCCTATTGCATTGTTTTGACCCCCTGGTCCTGCTCCATAGCCTTCATTCCATGAGTCAGTGATTGTGAAATAATTTATATTCTGTGAAATGACTTATTCATTGAGGAATGTGCAGAGTAGGGGAGGGAAAAGAGTACAATTTACATACTCTTTGGCTTTTTCAGTAGTGAGATTCAAGTCACTTTCTCTAGATTCCACCCTGGAAATAAATGATGTCATTGTCAGTATTTGATATCATTTCAAAAGTCTGAAACAGAATTGTGCTTTGATACTTCAGTGGAGGCAGGATATTGTTGTTGCAGATGTCACTTCCCCCAGAATAGCCCCTCTACACTTTTTGATTCTTTGAGACTTTTATCTAAATCTTCCCATAAATTTCCCATCAAGGAGTCACCCAGCGGGCCAGACACCTTCCTTTAGATCATGGGCTCTGAACCTGTGGTCTATGAACGTCTTGTTGCTTTTTTTAAATAATTGTGTTTCAGCTTAATTGGTTTCTTTTGTAACATCATATATTTTATTTTAAGTATTTATACAATGTTTAAGTATTTAAAAATTCTGAGAAGAGGTCCAAAGGTTTCACAAGATTGCCAAAAAGGACCATGTCATCAATGAAGAACTCCTACTCTAGGTTCAGTTGGAGTATGTGGGTACCTAGGTGGTTCGCTCCCCTGGGTAAACTCTATGGGAAAAGAACTGACCACAGGCAGACTTCTAGTCCCCTTTCCCTTCTACATGGAAGCCTCATATCTATCTGGTACATCTGTACTTTCCTCAATTTGCCTATCCTATCACTACCCAAGAGTTCACATGGCTGGGCAGGGTAAAGGTTTTCTAAGCAGGTGTTCCTCCTGCAAGGCCCTGAACAGAGGACTGCAAGGCTGTTTGCATTGGCTCTGTATGCCCGTCATATTGTGTGGGCCGGGAGTGGGTCTGGTGAGACGGAGCTTTATGGATTTAGGTTCTCTCCTATTATTTAATTAGGCCTTTATCTTATGCCGTTTCTATCTACATATCTTCCAAGCTCAGCTTTAATTACTCTTGATTTGGCCCAGAGTTTCTTCTTTTGAGATTTTTTTTATTTGGAGAAGTATGTGGGAAAGAACTCCTCTGCCATCTTGATAATCACATCCCAAGGGCCCCTATCCTTCCATTTAACTACAACTTTCTTATGTCTTCTAGTTTGATTTATAGTGAGAATATTGCTCAATAGTGATCACTATTGATACGGTTCACTTCCATCAGTAATATATCAACTCAATGATTTCTGGGTAAAGCTCACACATTTAGAGTACCGAAAACTGTTAATGTTTATAGACACTCCCTTATTCCCTGTTCTCTGCAATTCTGTGATAGAAGCACATAGCTATGCCAGGCCTCCATTTCAAGCTGTTACAAAGAATGTTTTTAAACTTGTCTAATAATAATATCACCTTTACATAATGCATTGCAGTTTAGGAAGCACTTTCCTTCCAAATAATAAAAATAAACTTAAGAAATGAGATGAGTAGGTCTTTTAGTTAAAGCAGAGGATGGTCCAAACTAATGAGGTTGGATATCAAACTTAAAGGAAATACTATAAAAGACCATATCATCTCCTAACTATAAGTCCATCTTAGAGACTCTGTATCAAAACCTATTCTCATGAAATTATATGTATTTTAAAAGGCTGCTTGGGGATTTATGAGAAAATTTACATCTCCTTAGCACAGAGTTCTACCTGAAAGCAGAGGTCTGGCTTAGATGATCCTACATTTCTGTTAATTCAGCATTTTCACTTGCAAAATGTTGAATTATTCTAAGTACATTCCTAAATATTATCTCACAGCTTCCAGTTAATTTGAAAAATATCTGGAGGTTTAATGGAGTTGCAATCTCAATCTCAATCCATATTCTGATATGGCAACTCCCCCCTCCAAAAAAAAAACTAATGTGATCTTAAGCAGTCTTAGAGGTATAGTATCTGTGAATAAGGAGTAATGATCTCATTCCCCTCTGCCTCAGTTAGATTAGATCTGAAGTATTGTGTTTGGTTTTGGTCCATTTTAGGAAAGCCATTCATAAGCTAGGAAGAGTCCAGAGGAGGGCAACCTAGAGTTCATGTCATATAAAGACTGATTAGAGAAATAGGAGGAGGTCTTAATCTGGAATGAGAATACTTAAGGATTAAAGGTAACATGATAACTGTATTTGAAAGACTGACAGGTGGAAGAATGACAACACGGTTTTAGGGTTAAAGCAAGGGAAAACTGCATAACAATTGCTGTTGTTCAGGCATTTTTCAAACTTGTCCAACTCTGTGACCCCCAGGGTCACACAGCTAGTAAGTGTCCCAGGCCAGATTTGAACTTATGAAGATGTGTTTTCTTGACTTCAAGCTTGTTGCTCTATCCACTGAACCACCTAGTTGCCCTACATGACAATTACAGCTGCCCAAAAGTAGGATGAGCTCCCTTGAGAGATGATGACTTGTCTCTTACTGGAGGTCATTGTTGTTGTTTGTCCTATCCATCAGGAAGGAGATGTCATACCCTGTAAGTGAATTGGATTGAAGTGAGGCAGGCCTGTGCAAAGTCACCAGCCTCAGTCTCTTTTCCAGAGCCATCTGGGGTCAGTGTCCAGATATAGATTAGGACTACTGGAGATGGCCCTGGATGCAGTAGAAGACCTTGACCTTTTTAAGCTAAGGTATTTCTCAGGTTTCAGTCTGTCTGAGGCCAAGTTCATTCAGATACTAAGGCTAGGTAAGAAATGAGGCAAAGAGTAGCATCTTCTACCTAGTTTAGAAAAAAACAATCTGAGAGGGGAAGACCCTCAGGGTTTCTGGCTAAAACAGAAACAATTGCTATTTACACTCACTCTGAGCCATCAGAATCCAAACAATAACCAAGTGTGACTTGGGCTGGGACCTGTTGTTGGCCAATCAGTGAGAGCCAAAGTGAATTGGGTTTAAGGCTTGGTCCAGGCAAAAGAAATCTAGCCCATAAACTCCCAAATATCTTGCTAGTTTTCAGTGATAAAAATTTATATTTCTTTGGGCAGAGCACCTGCAAATAAGGATATGATTCCCAATGTGGACAGAAGGAGAGGACGGAGGGGAGAGATAGAAAGGAAGGAGGCAGGCAGGCAAGCAGGAACACAGGAAGGTGCTGCATTGCCTGGCTGGAACTGGCTAGTTGGGTCCCCAGTGAGGCAACAGATGATCATTAAGCAAAGACTGGAGGACCACTTGTTCAGGATACAGTAGAAAACTTTCCTTTTCTGACGTAAACCAGGTGATGACTGAGGTTGCATCTAGCTCTAAAACCTGGATTTTCATACACCTCATAGGGTTGGTATGAAGTCCAGTGAGATGATATACATAAAGTGCTTTGTAAGCTTATGCAAATGTAGTCTGTGAGCTGCTAGTATTATTCTTGCTCAGCTGAGAAAAACCCCAAACTTACATGCTGTCATTTCACAGTCCTCTTCATTCTGTCCCTCATATCATCCTGCTTTCTCTGCCCATTGCCTGATATTAATACAATAATTATAATTATTTGGACAGTAATTATTTGTGTAAATACATAGCCATTTGAAATGAAAGAGATGGGACCTTATGTCACTGCATCTATTCCATGAATAATAAATATTTCCTTGTCTGTTTGCTTTTCTTGCTATGCAAATTCAATCGTGCAGATTTTAACTGGAAGAGTAGGCCATATCTATCTGACCACCATATGGTTTTCATAGATAACTATAGCATAATTGGTTTGAATCAAGCTCCTGACACCAATATGCAAATATTGTCAGAATAAATTGTGTCGCTGCCATAGTTTTCTTCTGCATCATTGATTGAAATATGAATGCTTAATAATAGCTCTATCTGAATGGTTTGTAATTGCATTCATTCTCAATTGTCTACACTTGGTAGTCAGATGCTAACAAGGAAAAATGGCTGGCCAAACACATCGCTTGAATCCAGCACAAACCCAGGAAGAACATTAGAGTTGTGATTACTTGTATTTGGCTAGCACTGAACCTCCCACACGCTTCTCGGCAAAACCACCATTGTGAGACAGGATTCAGGACTTGCAAGGTTAAGGTTCACTTGAATCCTTGGGAAAATACAGTATTTCTTGTTCAGAAAGAGGCCCCTGTTGCTTCAGCACATGTAGCTTTCCTCTGTGACAACTTCTGAACTGTTTTCCCCGACTGCCAAGTTGCCTTCTTTTAATTAAGATCACTTGGTGATTCCTGCTCTCTTCCTTTTGCTTTCTCTGACCCTTCCCAACTTACTCACAGCCAGTCTGAGCTGGGCCTTGTCAGCCATCCTATAGGATCCTTCCATTCAAAACGCCGGCAATGCTCTGCCTTGTCCTGATCAATGTGAACCCCTGCTATTCAAGGGTTAGTTTCTGTACCGCTGTCAAAGCAGTTAAGGGTTCCCATGTAATTGTGATCATCCCTTCCCTGTGGCTTCTCATTGTGTCCTCTGTTAATTACCCTTGTTTGTCCATAGGGAGCATATGCAAACAGAAACAGCTGCATTTTCCAGCAGCTGCCCTTCGTGGACACCTTTGTTGTGGCCAATTCCGAGGCTGTGGATACAAAAGCTGAACTGGAGGTGCCCACTATGGGCAGTTGCTAGAAGGCACAGCATCTGAAGCATGTCCATCTGAACATACCCCCTATATATATAATTTGTTTCACCAGTATATTTTCATTAAACATTTCATGCCGTGTTTTCCATTACCTTAATGAGTTTCAAGGGCAGAAAGTAGTTTTATTTCTGTTTTTTTCTTTCCTTATGTCATAGGAGGCAGCTAGATAGCTAGCTCAGTGGAGACTTGAGTTCAAATCCGGCCTCAGACACTTACTAGCTCTGTGACCCTGGACAAGTCACTTAACCTCTGTTTGCCATTGGAGAAGGAAATGGCAAACCACTCCAGTATCTTTGTCAAGAAGACGCCATGGACAGTATGGTCCATGAGATCTGAACAACAACTCTTCCTAGTATATTATGCTTGGAAGGGGAGTTCAGTAACTCTTTTTTTTTCCGCTTTTTGGAGGGCAGTTGGGGTTAAGTGACTTGCCCAAGGTCACACG
>CM053602.1:27711248-27756668 GCA_028646575.1 Pseudocheirus occidentalis | reverse complement strand
GTATATTATGCTTGGAAGGGGAGTTCAGTAACTCTTTTTTTTTCCGCTTTTTGGAGGGCAGTTGGGGTTAAGTGACTTGCCCAAGGTCACACGGCTAGTTTTTTGTGTTAAGTGTCTGAGGCTGGATTTGAACTCAGGTACTCCTGACTCCAAGGCCGGTGCTCTATTCACTGCGCCACCTAGCCGCCCCTAGTTCAGTAACTCTTGATGGCTGACTGATAGTACCCATTTAAGAAACGCTTCAAAATGGTGGGTAAAATCAGTCTCATCCTGTATATTTCCTCTCTGGGCAGTTTTCTTAGATCACTGGAATGCTGTCTAGGAAGCCACTGTAACTCACTGATTGCTAGCTAAGTGGTTTGTGGTCTGTAGTCTTTGTCTCTGATGCCAACAGAACCCATTGAAAAGTGTACAGGTTGATCAGTCTGCTAGCTATTTGTCTATATCATTTTAGAAAACTGCTTTGAGTGATTGATTTTTTCCCCCCACTGAGAGGTCCAGAATATCAACATAACCTGAACTTTCCTGAATTGGAGAAATCAGACACCCAGGGAGAATTTTGCTGAATTTGTGCCTCAATTAAACCACTTGTCTAGTTTCTGGTGATGAATAATTGGTTTACTGACAGACTTTTGCCAAAAAGCTAAGCAGAAAGGAGAAAGAAATCCAGCAAAATGTGCTCTGGCGCTTCTGAATGAGAATTGTAAAGGGAACTTAATGGTGACTTGACTTTGGGACTGAGTAGGTAGCTTCGACAATCTAGGATAGAGGAAGTGTGCTTGATTACATGCTGGGGATTTGAATTTAGTAACAAGTAATAAGAACTAGCATCTGTATAGCACATTAAGGTTTACAAAGCATTTTATATATGCTTTCTCATTTAATTCTTACAAAAACTGTGTGAGGTATTAGTATTATCTCCATTTTACAGATGAGGAAACTGAGGTTGAAAGAGATGAACTGACTTGCCCTGGGTAATACAGCTGTTAAGTGTCTGAGGGAAGATTTAGTCTGAGGTCTCAGTAGCTCCAAATCCATCACTATATCCACTGTGCTACCTAATGGCCATTTAGTGAACACGATTCAAGGTGCCCTTTTATTTAAAGTTTTCTTCTGACGCCTCCTGGTGGTGTCAGGGTGACCATAAGTTCCAGAAGCTCCAGTAGCAAAGGAGAAATTTTGACAGTCTTTACTGAGCCAAAAGGGTCCCAAGTAGAGACATAATGATGGTCTGTATGTCTCTCATACAAGGTTTAGCTAAGGTCTCCAAAGCTCATCACTAGAGAAGGTTGGCTGCCAGAAAATTGAATTTCTGGGTCTTAGCAAGTCATGAAACTATATTAAAGGCATGGAGGGGTGGTGATCTGCCTGGGATGAAAGAGAGCCAAGTGCACGAAATCATGGCTCTTTGGAAGTCTTGAAGAAGGGGGAGGCACACCTCCCCCAGCTCTCTGTCATGAAGGCAATGATTCATCCCTAGGCATTTGATTGCCATGACTCACTGTATAATTCCTCTTTCTAGCTCAGGTGTTTTTCACTAAGAAGTATAATTTTTTTAAATGACAGTGCCAAAACAAAAGAAAGCAAAAAAAAAAGAAATTTACAAAAAAGAACCACCACCAAATATATTGGAAAGTGCTACCAGACCCAAAGATTCCTTTTGACCCTTCTCCTTGGAGCTTTGCCATTGCCCCATATGTATCTTGCCACTTTCTTTTGTTTATCTTCATGTCTGTATAGGTATACATATAGCCACCATGGAGAGTTCCATTTTAAAAAAAAATCTGGAACATGCATTGTACTTCGTGAACTGGCTGAAAATCAGACCACAGAAAAAAATGAAGTGATGATAGTTGACATGAAAACCAGATGGAGGGATGGGCAGGGGTCGTGCATAATGACCCCACCATAGAGGGGCCAAATGTAGCCTTTGCCAAGATTCCCTCTCCGGCCTCACTTGGGAGCCTTCCTTGCTGCTGACTCCTTGCCTGCCATCTGAGGCGCATCCATCTGGGGCTGTTTCCATCCTAATGACATAATCCCTCTGATCCTACGCATTGTTGTCATTGCTTCTGGCACGCACTGCCAAAGCATTCAGGGTAGGTTGGTTTTGACTTCATAAGCCATGAAGAAGAGTTTCCACTCCCTTCACAGAGACCTGTTCAGGGCTATGGCAAGTGCTAGATGAGAATGCACTTTGAAAAGTCCAAATCACCATGCAAAGGGCAGGCTGGGGTCTATTGCAGAACTAATATTCACGTTTTTATACGTATTCCAGACAAGGCACAGTCATAGGATAAACAATTTAGGTCTGGGAGGGATCTTAGAGGTCCTTTGGTTCCACTTTGTTTTTCAGGTGAAGAAACTTTGGTCAAAGAGAATCTAAGTGACTTGCCCAAGGTCACACAGCTAACAAATGGAAGAGGTGAGATTTGACCCCATATCCTCTAATATTTCTATTATATGCTATTGTCCTTGCCACACAGAGATGGTTTTGATGCAAGCAGACACTGCATAAAGCTCCAAGACAAGGTGATGGAGTCTCCAAAGTGGGGCTATGTGCTATAGAGGACCTGGATTCAAATCCTGTCTTTTTTCTATTGGACAAGTTACCTCACACATCTGAGCTTCATTTTCCTCATTTATAAAATGAAGGTGTTGAGCTAGATGACTTTGGAGGTGTTTCCATCTATTTGATCCCACCCTGTCACAAACTGTTGGTCTGGTTACATCATCATGATGGAAATTCTAAGCCATGGCCAACCTATGGTTTGAGCAGCTGAGCTGATTATTTGTGTAGACGCATCTAACACAGCCACTCACATCTGCCTGTTAAATTAGCCAGTTACTTAGTTACCTACCTAAGTGCTTAGTACATAGGTGGCACTTAATGTTTGCTGGTTGATTGATTCAAAGTTGAGAGAAAGATCAATCAAACTAGTAATTCACTTTAAGTTAGTAGAAATAGAAGATCTGAGGCCAGCACAACCGGAGCTCCGATCCTTCAGTTGCTACAGCATTGTCAGAAGGACTACAGTTTAATTAACACTGATTGCAGTATATTGATCCTTCAACCATTTACCAAATGATGTTGGGATGCATCATCATTTTCACATCAATCAGGAGCCCTAGATTCTGACCTAGAGGTCTGTTTGTTATAAGGGAAATCCAGTTTCCCAAACACACTGATGATAATCTATCTTAGTGCATCAATTTGTGAATGGCTCTTAGGACTATAGTAAAATCACTTGTATGGCAATAATATTGCCCAATGGGTAGAATGAGAAATCCCACCTCTGACTGTATTAGCCATGTGACCCTAGTCAAGTCAACTAATCCCTTTGTGCTTCAGGTAATGCCCAAAGACTAGTAGACTGAGGCTAGGGTAAAAAAGCCATTCTTCTTGGGGGTGCAATGTTGAACATAAAGAATAATGTGAAAACACACCAGATGTAAGTAATTATTTATTACTTCTGACCCTAAAGATCTATTAAAAATACTACCACTACCCACCACTCACCATTGGCCTCAGGCGCTTCTACTATAGATTCCACATTTATATTGTGCCCCATGTTTGATCTATCATCTATTTGGAAGCTTTCCATCAGGTACCTGGAGGCATCAGAAAACATGAGGTACCATTAGGACATGTGTGTTTTGGCACCATGTATTTAGAATGTATCTATGAAATAGGCAGTGTGACCTGGCTTTTCCAAAGAAGACCTTGAGTAGTTCTGTAAACATAGGTGTGTGCCAGGCCTGCCTTGGTGTACCCTAATATGCCAGTAATGCTCTTGTCACAGTGGGATTGCCTGGTATTCAGAGCCCACCAGAGGCAGGTTTCCTAGTCTCTGGAGACCTTCTGTGGCTATGAGCACCATGATAGCTATTCCTCCTTCCTCCTTCTCTGCTTTCCATTGGTTTTGCCTCTACAACTTGCTCAAGCCCTGTCTATATTCCTCTTCTAAATTTTCTCTCCTGTACTGCCTCGCCTTGTTCAAATGTGTTTCTGCTTGATAGAGCCCAGTTTATGTATGAGTCAGAAAGGCTGTCTACATTCTTCCTTCCAGCACCCATGAGGCTCCCTGCTCCTACCTTCCCAGGGACTCCAGTCAGCCGTACCTGGGTGGGGGAGAAATTAACTAGATAATTTTCCACTTTTGTCTCCTCTACCCGCCTGATTTCCCATGGCTCAAGCTGTAGTACATGGCACAGGAGCTTTGGTTGCTACCAGAAAGGAAGGCAAGAAGGCTAAAATTTTAAATGTTGAAGAGTCATACTAGGCCTTAAATTTCACTACTGCCCTTTCATGACCAAGTAGAAGGTTAGGGAGCAGGGTCCACCTAGGATTTTATTTTTGTCCAATAAGATAAAGCTGAAAAGAGTGTTGTACATTCTTTTTTAAAATTGACTTGTTTATTTACTTTTAGTTTACAAGATTCAGTTCTAGAATTACTTGAGTTTCAGATTTTCTCCCCTCTCTTCTCCCCCCCCCCCACCTTGGTGATGTACAGTCATGTGTAGGATCTGCAAGGACTGTTGTATATTCTAATGAAAGGAGAAGGGTTTGATTAAAGAGGCTGTATTTTTAAAATAAAGTTTAGTTCATTAAAAAATAAGTTTATTGGGAGAGTGGGAGGCATTCGTTACTGTGAGAAAGGCTTCACTGAGAAGTTCCTGGCACATAGTAAATATTAATAAATGTTTATTGATTGATTGATGTAAAAAAATAAGTTTAGTTAGGTTCTAGTTTCTTTAGCTTGGCTAATAAAAATAGCATCCTTTAGGATTAATTGAATGTTTGCCTTGTGAAAAAAGAATTCCTTGGGTTTACACTCTAATGCTGTGGACCATGCACGCCTATGAATGCAATTCATGTAAACTCAAGATAGTGAGCATTTATCTAACACAAGCCAAGTGCCAGGCACAGTGCTAGTTGCTAGGAATGCAAATACAAGAGAAAACTTTCCCTACCTTCAAAGAGCTTCTATTCTGCTGAGGGGGAAACAATATATGTATATAGGGGTAAGTTAATACAAAACAGGCAAATAATCACTGGACTGGGCACAAAAGCATTAACAAGTGGTGGAAAACTAGGAATTCCAGGGGTGAAAAGGGAAAGGGGAGCTCATTCTAGGCCTGTGCAAAGGCACAGCATTTGGGGGTGGAATGTCATGGATGGAAAGAGCAAGTAAGATATCGACTGGAACCCACAGCTCCTGATGGAAGTAACAGAGGCATGAAGGACTCTCTACACTGCCTCCACTTCCCAGAAAGTCTATGATGAATGGAAGCCCATTACACCAGTGCAGCCAAGGGAAGCTATACATAAAAAGTCTCACAGCATCTCATGGGAAAGCCAACTTCAGTGATTTGATTGTTCAGGAGCAATCAAATTATCTGAAAGGAAAGACTATCAAGTGCAATTTGCGTATTTCTACATGCGCAGTGGCCCCCAAACAGCATTAGAGCAACATCAATACAATTCACTATTCTCTGAAGGCAGGAATTATGAAGAGGAAATGCATTTATGAAAGGCATTAGCAGCATAGCAGAAAAGAATGGGAGTGCAGGGCTGCTTTCACACTGAAAACAAAAGAATCACTAAGGGGGAATTGATAATGGAGCAAGGGAGCTTATACCAATGTGCCAATAAGCTGAGTGGTATTCCTTAATGCTAGATGCCAAATGGATCAGCTCCATGCCAGAATGTGTGGTGCCCTGTATCCTGCTGCTAGTGGCCAAGACCTTGCTCACTCTTTTTAACTGTTCCTCATGCTTAGCACTTTAAGGCACCATAGCAACAAGCACCCAGAAGTGGGAAGGTCTGCAAACCCCAACCTGTCATAGCTTCCTACTTCACAGCAACTGACCCCTTCATTGTCGGAGTTCCTGGGTCTGGAATTTAGGCTGATATCATAGGCTTTGCATGCATTAGTTAGGATGCAGTAGATTGGTACCCCAGACTGTCTCTTCTACAAACAGAAAACTTTCCTTTCTACTCACAGTGGAAAAACCCAGGAGGCCTCAAGGGACTGGACACAAAGGAAAGGTTTTCAAAAGGAATTTGCTTCTATACAAAGTCAGTTTAATCCCTTTCCTTATTCATAGATCACCAGGACCCTATAGATCTCTGAGCATATGCTTAGTTTTATCCACTTGCTTTTAAAGGGAGAATTCTTCTCGGTTTGGTTATTTCTTTATTTTTTGGTCCTTTACTTTTGAAAATCTCCTGAGGTTCTTGTTGTCAGAGATGTAACCAGCATTATTTGTACTCACAAGTAGGTGGCAAGAAATGTACCAGTGACTCAAGTCACAGGTTCAAGTCAGGGAGGGGAATAAAGGCAATGGAATACCCTAAGACTGATGTAGACAGAGCAACATACAAGGCTTGGATGAGCTCACTTGAGCCATGGCCAGTGGGTGAAAAAAAAAGCCTGCCATCTGGTAGCTTCAAATTTTAATTAATTATTGTTCTTGACTAGGGCTAAGGTCAGTTGTTTTTGTTTCTGCAAGACTAGAAATCTCATCCATGCCCTCTAAATTAGGGTAAAACTACATTGGCCTCACCCTAGTAATGCCTTTGCTTGTTGGGTAACTGATTTGGAAATGATGTACCCCTTTCTACACTTTGCTATTGCCATATTACACTGATTGATTATTTCATGCCTCATATGGAAGTCAGCACACTATTAGTAATAGATCATATTTACATAATATTTACAGTCACAAAGAGTTAGACATGCCTGTTTTCACTTAAGCCTTGCAACAACCCTGGGGAGAAGGAGAAAGGCAAGCAGTGCAACTTTCATTGTCCCCATTTCACAGAGGAGGCAACTGGGGTTCAAAATAGTTAAGTGACTTTAACACTAGGTAATAACTTTATGTTGAGCAAATGTTGATTTCTAGAGTTCTTTCTAGAAAAAAATTTATAATTCTAACAAAGCCAGTTTCTCTTATTGAGCAACTGAAGTCAGGATCTGGGATTACATTAAAGGCTTAGTGCATTCCTGAAAATATTCTTCTTCTCTCTGTCTCCCCCTGCCCCAAATGTTTAATTGTCTTCTCTTTTTAGATGGCTCCCAGTCTCCCATCTCCAGTTGCCTGTTAGAAATTTCTCACTGTTGTTCCATGTAAATTTTAAAGCCAGCAGGTTCCAATATGAACCCCTTATCTTTTTCCCCAGACCCTGCCCTCTTCTGAGCTACTCTATTACTATCCAGGGCACCTGCATCCTCTTTTTCATTGTTGTTGTTGTTGATGATGATGATGATGATGATGATGATGATGATGATGAGTTCTTCAGTCATTCTCTTTGTGACCCCATTTGGGGTTTTCTTGGCAAAGATACTGGAGCAGTTTGCCATCTCCTTATCCAGCATGTTTTACAGATGAGGAAACTGAGGCAGAGTAAAGTGACTTGTCCAGGGTCACACAACTAGTAAGGGTGTGAGACCAGATTTGAACTCAGGGAGATGAGTCTTCCTGACTCCGGGCCTAGAGCTCTGTCCACTGCACCCCCTCTTCCAGGTTTATAACCTCAGTGTTATCCTTGACTCCCCACTGTCTGCCTCACATGGCCAATCAGTTGCTACATCTTACTGGACTGACCTCAACAACTTCTGTTTCATCCCCTCCCCTCTCAACCCAGATCTCCCACCTAAGTTCAGGTTCTCATAACCTCTCCCTAGAATATTGTACCAGCCTCCCAATTGGTTTCCCTGCCTCTGATCTCTCTCCACTGAAGTTAATCCCCTCCACAGCTGAAGAAATTAGTTTCTTTTCATGTGGATCTAAACTTTTCACTTCCAACTTGATCAGTTCCAAAGGCTTCCTGGCACCTCCAGGAAAAAAAAAAATTGACTTTTCTGTTTCACTTTTGAAGTCCTTCCCTGCCAACCCTGGTTTGCCTGCCTCATTGTACATGACTGCTACTCTTGGTCTGTGCAATCCAGGCAAACTGGCTTTTCCTCTGTTGCTCACAGATGGCACTCTACATCTAGTCTGTACCTTTGCATACCAGGAAAGTGCTCTCTCCTCACCTCTGCCTCACAGAGTCCCTCTGTTACTTCATTAGCCACAACCTTCTACTGAAACCTTGTCTGATCCCCAATGCCCCAGCTAGGGCCCTGTCTCCATAAACTCCCTTGTATTTAGCTACCTTATATTGATTTATGTTCATTCATGTTTTCTCTATTTCTGCAGCATAGACCTATCTCTGTACTTACTGGAAGTTCCTCAGGAGTAGAGACTGTTGCATTGCTTATATTTGTGCCTCTAACACCTAGCACACTGCCTAGCACGCAGGAGGCACTTAATAAATGCTTATAGACTGTCTCTAATCTGAGAAAGAAGGTCTATTTATTACCACCCCTTTTAATTTTCTCTCCAACTCAGTTGTTGCATAAAGACTCAATCCATTCTAGATGAACAATTTTTCTTTAATAGAGGTCCAAATCTAAATTATCACTAAAGACAGGCTGGGTCTTTTCATGTCATCTCAGCTCAAAATTGAATGTATGTGTGTTTGAATTGTTCAAGATCTCTTTGTTATCAGGAAGGACTGTTTCTTCATTTTATTTTTTAATATGGAAAAATTTAAAATGGTGTCTATGTTGAGCAATACCACCAAGCACCTACCAAGATTCCTTAAATAATTGCAAATCTGTGTGACGTCAGTGGGCTCAAGGGGATCTGGGAAGTCCCAGGGGTCCCCATCATGTCTTTCTGCTTCAACTATATCACCAATCAAGGACAACTCCTCTGGAGGATGTTTTATTTTCTTGAACATAAATAAAGAGACAAATGAATGAATGAGTAATGGTAAAAATAATGAAGCCAGTATCATTCCTAGTATAGAGCCTGGTGGAAAATACATACATACATACACACACACACATACGCACACATACACACACACACAAACACATGCAGGCACACACAGAGCTGCCCTTAGATTACTAATGGTCATTAGGCCACCATTATAGAATCTGTGATGGATTTTCCATCCTTTTCTTGCTTTGGGCTTCACAATGACCCAGTGAGATGGATACAACAGGAATAAGCCAGTCCATTTCCGAGCTCAGATCCACTATGCCAGATGGCCTCTCAACAACATTTTACTTTAGGTCATACTTTAAGATTTGCAAAGTGCTTTTACCTGCATTATATCTTTGGAAGCTTTCAGCAAGCCACTGACATAGATATTGCAGGGATTAATCTGCCCATTTTAGAGATAAGGAACCTGAGAATTAGACAGGTAAAGTCACTTGCCCGTGTGAGAAGTAGGATTTCATGACTCCAAGTCTCAGACTATATTTACTACACCACACCGACCTTCATAGTGCCCCTTACGTATATGAAAATAGTTCAACTTGTCTACCATGTCCAGAATATGCTTACAAGATGCTTCCTCCCCCAGTAGTGAGGCCGTGGTGCCCGGAACCATTTGTACTTGCCTCTCAAGTTGCCCTGGTGACCAGTGACACGGAGCTGTGAGGTGGCTGGTGTGTGGTCTGGATGGTGAGAGGCATAGCCAGTAAGTCACATAACCATATGTGTCTACAAAGCTCACTGGGCCAGAGACGGCCCAAACTTTCCATCTTGGTTGATTTTTTTTTAGTACCAAAGCAGAGCCAGCTAAGCTTCTTGCCCAAATGTAGTAAAAAAAATAGCATCAGTGTTGAAAACAGTCCACGTGAGGCACCCCCGTGGGTGTGAAGATGTGTGTTCACCCCAGTAACTTATGCCAGCAACATACATTATCAAAGTCTCACACATCTCTCCTTTTTACTTCACATAAAATATTTTCAATATGTTCTTTTTCTGAATAGCCCCCTATCAAACTGTGAACTCCATGAAGGCAGGGGATTAATTCTTTTTATGGAATTGAATTTAGTTGAAAGAAGAGATTGGCTAGATATAGAAAGGGTGGTTCAGGATTTGAATTTTGAGACCAGTTTTTGCCGTTTTGTGTGATACTTATCTTCTGAGGGTATGTTTTGAGAATGGAGGGTGAGATCCTAAGGAAATAATTCAGTTCAGCTTTTCAGTAATCATTCATTAAACACCTATTCTGTGTCAGTCACTGAGCTAGTGCTGAGGATAAGAAGGGGAAAACCAAACAGTCCCTGCCCTCAAAGAGCTTACTGGGGGTGGGAGGGAGGGCAGAGAATAATCTATACAAAACTGGCTAGTTGGCATAGTGAATAGAGCACCAGCCTGGGAGTCAGGAGGATCTGAGTTCAAATCCAGTCTCAGACACTTAACACAAAAAAACTAGTTGTGTGACTTTGGGCAAGTCACTTAACCCCAATTGCCCTCCAAAAAGCAAAAAAAATAATTGAACACAAAATACTAGAAAGGAATTTCAGTTGATGAGGGGAAAACACTGACAACTAGGGAAATCAGGAAAGGCTTGTAAAAGATGATGTCTTAGTCTCAACAAGAAGACGGAGCCTAGATTGGCCAGATTAGAGTGATGTGACCCATCAGCTCTATTTCCAAAGAGTGTGGAACTAGAAGTCTGAGAATTGGGTTCTGTTCCAGAATCTACCACTGACACATGGTGGGTCTTCATTGTTGTTTGTTGGTCATTTCAGTTGTATCCAATTCTTGGTGACCCCATTTGGGGTTTTCTTGGCAGAGATATTAGAAAGGTTTGCCATTTCATTTCCTTTTCCAATTCATTTTATGGATGAGGAACTGAGGCAAACAGGGTTAAAGTGACTTGCCTAGGGTCATACAATGAAGTAGTGACAAGCCTGTGAGTTGGCCCACAGTCTCTTGACTCCTAGTCAACTGCTTATACAGTATATAAGCCATTATTTTGACTAATACACAGTATTTTCATTCCACTAGTGAAAATACATTTTTAAAGAGGGGTATATTTCATCTTAACGCAAGATCTTTATATCTCATATTAAATATATGTCTTTTCGTAGAAAGAGTACACTTTTAATACAGGAGAATTATTTGCCTACACACCTAGTGAAAAAGATGATTTTATAGAAGAACATGTGGAGAGTTATTGCTACTCCGGTCTACTTCTACTCACCTTCCAAGGTCATTTTTTCTAAAGCATAGGTCTGTCCACATCATTCAACTGCTCATTAAACATCAATGACTCCCTATCACTTCCATAATTAAATCTAAAACCCTGTGTTTGGCATTTGCCCTTCTTTGTAACCTGGTCCCTTCCTATTTTTCCAGTCTTCTTACTTTTTATTCCCCTCTTCATAAAGTATAATCCACCTGCATAAAGTTTTTCAAACACTACACATAATATTCCTGCTGTGTATCCTTCCACATAGAATATTCTGCTTCTTAGCTTCCCTGTCTTTCTTCCAGACAAGGCTCAAATCCCATTTTCTTCAGGAGATTTTCCCAGTCCTCCCAGCCATTTATACCTTCTCTCCTTTCAGATTACCTTTATCTACAATGCTCGCCACATAGTAGGTGAATAAGGGCAGCTAGGTGGTGTTGCAATGGATAGAGCATCAAGCTTAGAATTAAGAAGACCTGAGTTCAAATCCAACCCAAGACACTTACTGACTATATAAGCTTGTGCAAGTTACTTTACCCTGTTTGCCTCAGTTTCCTCATCTGTAAAATGAGCTGGAGAAGGAAATGGCAAACCACTCCAGTATTTTTGCCAAGAAAACCTCAAATGGAGTCACAAAGAGTCAGACAGGACTAATCCACTAAACAACAGCAAGACAGTAAGAAGTGTTTACTGATTGATTGGTTGATATATCTTGTATAAATGCCTAGTTCTTTACTTGTCTCCACCATTAGAATATAAGCTCCTTGATGTCAAGGGCTGAGTTTTTTCCTTTCTTCAGCCATTAGTACAGTGCCCAGCATATCGTATGTGCTTAATAAATGCTTGATAACTAACAGGAAAAGGAAGTTATTCTTCTTTTAGCATTAGCACAATACCAAGCATTAGAGTATAAGTTCAAACTCCTTAGGTTGGCATTCAAGGCCTTCCACAATCTGCTCCAGTCTACTTTTTTAGCTTTAACTATTTTCCTGTTTCCAGTCCTACCCTTCAAATTCTACTACTTCTTTTTCCCAGAACATACTCCCCAATTTCTTGTCTCTGAGCCCTTCCCTTCATTAACATCTGTCTAAAGCCTGTATATTCTCCATGGTCTAGAAAAAATACTGACTCCTCTTCGAAGTCTTCCCAAACTCTTGCTCATACCCCAATTCTAAATGGTTCTCTGCCCTCTGAAGTCTCCTGCTCCTTGGCTTGTACCACTTTATGGAGCAGAATAGGTTTTCTTATGCATTATGTTTGATCATGCCTATGTCTTATCTCTCCTACTAGACTGTGGATTCCTTGAGGGCAAGGACTGCCTTGCATTTTTTTTTGTATCCCTCACATTGTGGCATTAAAGGTTTGTTTGGGGCTCTAAACGAGATGTGACTCTGGACTAGACATTTGGCCAGGAAAATGCCTCTAGAATTAAATACTTCAGTGACCAGCCGGTATTCCATGGTAAGCTGAATAAAAATGGCACCCTGGGCAAGGAATAGGGCAAAGCTTCTTGTCTACATAAAATGCATTTGCAATGTATGCAGAAAATGCAAGCACCATCATAAGTCTTTCACTTTTCCTAGGCTAAAGGGAAATTTTCAAGGTCGAGTCCATTTCAACTATGTACCTCATGAGTCATTGTTCCCCTTTCCATACCCCCCAACTCCTTTGAGTTTCGACTTTTTATGTGCATGTAATATTTGAAGGGAGGTAATTGTATAATTT
The DNA here is from genome assembly GCA_028646575.1 of Pseudocheirus occidentalis. NCBI lineage: Eukaryota > Metazoa > Chordata > Mammalia > Diprotodontia > Pseudocheiridae > Pseudocheirus > Pseudocheirus occidentalis. Next base: position 27,743,899 of record CM053602.1, on the reverse strand, counting down.
TCATATAATTCTAATGCATTCATATAGTGTAGGATATAACATTTTCCCAACATTTAACATATGCTCATTAATTACTAGAGCATGCATTCATTATCCACAATGCTGTCATAAAGTTAGCACATGCTCAGATCACAATGGGTCTATTAACACTGTAATTAGGGGAGCCCTCTTTTAGGGGAGCGACTGTGTTTTAGGGGAGCCAGAGTGCTGTCTCGCTGTGGAAGGCCTGCTGAAGGTGAAGGTGGAATCTTGGAAGAATAAGGAGCGCAATTGTCAGCTGCCAATAGATTAGGTGACCCCAGAACTTGGTCATTCTCCCTGGTGGCCACCAGGTCCGTTTCCCCATACAAGGGCTATATGTGACCCATAGAAGGGCTATATGTGTAATGACAAGACTACGCTGAGACAGTCTAGGAGCCTTCTTTGCCCATTCACCCTCAGGGCAGGTTGTACAACCATCTGACATAAAAAGCTTGCTCCTGGTGAAAGTCTGTTTAATGATGTTTACTTCCTGTTGCATCCTCCTTCATAAATTCTGTTTTAACCAAACCCTTCTATTTATTGTTCCTTGAACCCTAAATTCCAGCCTTTACTTCCATGCCCTTTAGTTCAGTTCAATTAAAAAAACCTTAATTAATCCACAACTATATGCCAGGCATGGGGGAAACAAAGCCAAAGTGAGAAGCAATCCTTATCCTCAAGAAGTCTGTATTCTTCTAGCTGTCCCACATGCCTAGAACATCCTCCCTTTACATTGACTCTCTCAGAATCTTTAACTGTCTCCAAGACTCTGTTTACTTACTACTTGAAACTTTTCTGGGTCAGACAGGTTATCAGTGCCAACTCCTTCCTCACATTTATTTGTTTACATTTTGGATGTCCCAGCAGAGTGGAAGCTCCTTGAGAGCAGGTATTAGGTTACACTTTTGCCTTGTAGTCACCTAGTACCCGGGCTTGCACATCATAAGTGCTTCATTATTGCTTGCTGTATTGTATTGGAGCCTGGTGGTAAAACAAATATAGTCAGTCACCTAGAAGGGGCCAGGAACAGCTGGAGGGAGGTAGTGACAATATATTCATCCCCTTTTAAAGAACAATTCAGGTCCACTCGTAGAAGAATAGAGAAAAAAAGAGTGTTGGAGTCTCATATTGTGGGGAAGAGAGCTAGCTGGGAGACCATAAGAGCAACTTAGGAGCTATTTGGTGCTCAAAGCAAATATAGCAAAAGTAATGTTAAATAGGTCATTAGTAGGAGCTAAGTACTAGTTGGAAGGGTGAGGCCAGAAGCTATGAAAATAGCCTGAGGAAACCAGGAGATGGAAGAAGGAAAAACAAGCAAATAATAAAAGTGGAGATTATAACAATTAAGTTAGTGGCCAAGTCCTAAACTGTACTTAGGTGGGCTCCTTGTTTATTTAAACCTTTTCTGTAAAGGGTGGATTTTGTGAATTTTTTTGTAGAAAGTAAACTCATTTACATGCTACTGTCTAAACAAAAATACACGAGAATTTTATGAAAAGTACAATTGGTTATATTAAGCTGCCAGCCTGCTTCTTCCAGTTAAGAATGTCTGCAATAAGTCTAATTGCTGTGACTATGATACTCTAATTTGTTAGCCCTGATTACTTCCTTTAGAGCAGCGGTTCTCAACCTGTGGGTCAAGACCCCTTTAGGGGTCGAACGACCGACCCTTTCACAGGGATTGCCTAAGACCATCAGAAAACACATATTGCCGATGGTCTTAAGAATGGAGACACCTCTCCTCTATCTGTCTCCAGGCGGGTCTGCCCACAAGCAAATACGCCAGCATGCAAGTATTAAAGGGTCATGGCATTAGGAAGATTGAGAACCACTGATCTAGAGGAAGGAATATGATAACTTGTAGAAGAATTCAACCTTTCCGATGATCATGTCAGGTTTTTTAAGGGGGTATCAACTCCTTCTTGTAACTGAGTGGGGAGGGAGACCATTTTTCCTTCCTCCAGGGCTTCATCCTAGCTTAATACTTTCCCCTGGTTCATCTGAAAATATTAGGTGGGGATATTAAGCTCGTTCCTTCTTGGTCCCTGAGCCTGTGTACCTCTGTGGGTTCAGACGTCTACAGCACTCTCTTCCTCCCCCTTTTCTGCCCACTTACAGCATCTGAAGCCTTTAGTCACTGCCCCCTGCAGCCACGGTCAAGTACCCTTGGTCCCAAGAGTATATTTTTTTCAGGATGATTCTAAAGAAAAACACATAGAAATATCAAGAATGGGACTACAAGGAATTAGAAGTGTGAGGAAAGTCTACCCAGCCCAAGCTAAATGGAGTTCAAACTTGATAACTGACTTTCTGGCAAAATTTCCCTTGGACTAGCTTGACCTACGATTCCTTGACCTTAGAGCCTATTCTCTGGGGGGCTGTTACATAATGAATAAATTATATTTAAATCCTAATAAAATACAGTCCTTCATCACTGTGTTCCCTCTTAGGAGCAGTAAGAGGGTACTAACTGTAACTGTAAGCAGTAAGAGGGTACTAACACTAACTGTAATCAACACTGTACTTGGCACCCAATGCTTGAAAAATTTAGCATGTGAATAACTGCATTACATCTGTCTGAAATACTACATGCTTTGCAGTAACGATGTTTGGGTTGCAGTCATCTCTAGTTGTGACTTTGAGAACACTATCTCACTTTTCTGAGGCTCAGTTTCCTCATTTGTATTGTTGTGATATTTTTCTTCTCACATTTTTTTTGTTTGGATTCAGATGGAAAGAGCCTAAAATCAAATCGCTATTATTGCTATTACTCTTAGATATTTAACTTGGTCTACCAACTGTAAAATGACTGTGGGTTGTAATTTAATCCAAGTATCTGGATGTCTTTTCATCTTCTCTAAACTCACTGAAGGTATGTTTGGACCACTCCAGGAACAGACAAGATGATAGTGTTGACATTTATCTTGCCCTGTTCCCACATGGCTTTAATATCTTTTCCCTAATTCTCTATATTTCAAAAGTTTTTCATTCCGCATAGTTTGGAGATTCTGATTATTCAGTACAAGAACACCTCTTAAAAATATTGCTCCTAAATTGTGATAGTTCAATGGTTGGCTGGTTATGGGCAACTGTTCTGTCATTAATGATGATCTGACTCAGGTACAGTGGAATTGTTATATTCTTATGAATATTTGGGTGTTTACTTGAGGATGTGACATTTGTTATTTGTTATATTATTGTTATCTTAACAATTGTTATATTATTGTTGTCTTAAGCATGTTTTATGATTAGCATTGAAATGACATCCATTTGGGCAGCTAGGTGGCTCAGTGAATAGTGCACTGGCCCTGGAGTCAGGTGGACCTGAGTTCAAATCCAGCCTCAGAACTTAACCCTTACTAGCTGTGTCACCTTGGACAAGTCACTTAACCCCAATTGCCCTACCTCCCCCTTAGAAAAAGAAAAAAAAACTTATAAAACAAAAGAAATCACATCCATTTCATTTCTGTTCTTCACCAGGCTAGCAAAATGCTCCCAATGACCAGCAGCTACAATCACATACCCAAAGACATCAGTCTACTTAGCTCACATCTACTCAATTGTCTCTTAAGATGAATTCAACCTTTAGAGTTGATTTTTTTTAACATTAAATGTGAATGCAGGGATCCTGGGATTTTTTTCACTTTTGAACACAATCCTGGTTCATGCCCATAAAGAAGCCTTCGGCTATTCCCTTCCAACTTGCTTTGTCCTGGTTGTGTAAAAGGGAGTTTAGCTGTTTGCCCTTCATCAATTGAATTGGATTTTAACTTGCTTCATTTGGATTTTAACTTTTCTCTACAAAGTTTCCTCAGATTCTCAGGTGGCATTTACTGAAGCATCACCGCCCTTACAATATGCCTTCCCAGTGTGGTTCCCTGTCAGTGAGAGTCATGACAGATGGAGCTGCTTCTTGATAAAAATTGGATTGAGTAATTGTACATAAGTAATTGTACATTTTAATTGAGAACTTGCTTTAGCTTTTTGAAGAGGATCCTATGAAATGAATATTCATTGATCTGCAGTCTTCTACCCCTACCCCTTCCCATTTCTTCCCTGATACCTCAGTGTAGTGTAGAGGGGGCCCAAAGTCTCTGCCAATGGATCACAAGCTCTGGCAGGGGTTCAAGTATGGGTCTAGTGATAGGCTACATATCTGTTTCCAGTACCATAACTAGTATAAGGAGCATGGGGCTTTCAGTCAGGGTGCCAACTTGGTGTAGGTATGCTTCCTCCCCATGGTGACCATATCTCCTCATCCCAAGGGCTTCCCCCAGGCTATAATGATATATCACACAATATAATTAATCCCAGAGCTTCTGTCCACATCTAATGCTTGAAGGTGAAGACTGACCCTGCTTCCAACTTCCCCACATTCATTGTCAAATGCCTACTGACCCAAACTGTTCTTGCCCCAGGCAAAATGAAAATGCCCAGTTATATCCTTGCGGCTTATATGAGGTCAGCCAAGGTAAATCCAAAGAAGCTTGTCATGAGAAGACTAGATACCAGATGATGAGTTTGTGTGGCCATATCAACTGACTTCCTAAGGTTTGGAGGGGTCATGATCTACTTTGGTAGAAGAAATACTGAGGCCAGTCAAGTCATAGATACTGCAGGTGTGGAAGTATTTCTCACATGCTACATACAATCCTTCCATATCTTACTCTCAATTTATCTGTTTTAAATTTTTTATAAAATATACATTTTATGCTGTTAAATATTTCCCAATTACATTTAAAATTTTTAAGCATTCATTTTTTAAAATTTTGAGTTCTAAATTCTCCCCCTCTATCCTTCCCCTCCCCTTTTGCCCCTCCTCTACACCTTGAGAAGGCAAACCATATGTTATCCAATATACATGTGAAGTCATGCAATACATTATAGCCATGTTGCAAAAGAAAAAACACACACACAGGCCCACACAAACCAACAAGAAAAACAAAGACTAAAAAAGTATCCTTTAATTTGCACTCAGAATTCATCAGTTCTCTCTCTGGGAGTAGATAGCATTTTTTGCTATGGGTCCTTCCAGTTTGTCTTGGCTCTTTGTCTTGATGTGAGTTTTTTCATGGTCTTTCATAATTGGTCATTACAATATTGCTGTGCAATGTTCTCCTGGTCTTCATGGCTTCACTTTGCTTCAGTTAGTCTAAGTCTTCCAGGGTTTGTTTTTTTTCTGAAAGCATCCTACTTCTCGTTTCTTATAGCACAATAAATAGTATTCCATCACAAGTATATACTCCAACTTATTCAGCTGTTCCCCAACTGGCAGACATTCTTTCAGTTTCCAATTCATTTCCATCACAAAAAGTGCTGCTATAAATATTTTTATACACGTGGGTCTTTTTCCCTTTTCTTTGATCTCTTTGGGATACAGACTTAGTGGTGGGATTGCTGGGTCAAAGAGTATGCACAGTAGCCCTTTGGGTGTAGCTCGAAATTGTTTTCCAGAAGGGTTGGACCACTTCACAACTTCACCAAAAGTGTATTGAGTCCCAATTTTCCCACATCCCCTCCAACATTTGTCAGTTTCCCTTTCTGTCCTGTTAGTTAATCTGACAGGTATGAGATAGTATCCCTTAGAGCTGTTTTAATTTGCATTTCTATAATGATAGTGATTTTTATGTGATCATTGACAGCTTTGATTTCTTCTTGTGAAAATTCTGTTCATATCCTTTGATCAATTGTATCCTATGACCCAGTTTAAATACCTCCTCATTGAAAAGAGATTAAACATATACACACTTACTCTGGCATTCAAGGTCCTCTACAACTTGGCCCTGACCTACCAATCTAATATTATTTCCTACTACTTCCCTTCACATATCCTAAGTTCTAACCAAAGCAGACAATCTGGACCTCTCTCACCGCTGACCTCACCCTGCCATTCCTCCTTTTCCCTCCCCCTATCTTTCCTCATTACTTCCGTCTGGCCACTTCCAACTCATCCTCAAAGCTCTGATAAACCATCGTCTCTGTTCCCTCATCCCTGCAACCAGATGTGATACATCCCAACTCTGAGCTGCCATAGTACTGTTTGGCCAAAATGTCCTGATTTATGATGACAATCACATTACTCACAGTCTTTACAGTGCTCAAATCATGACAGCCCAATCAAGTTGACAGCTGCCAATATTATTATCCCATTTTAAAAATAAGAGAACTGAGGCTTATCTAGAAATTTGACAAAAGTCACACTTTATCACTTATGTCATCTTAGCTAGCATGCTAGACGTGCTAGCTTGAGCCTCAGCTTCCCTTTCTGTGAAATGAGACAATTGAACCAAATGGTCTTCAAGGTCCTTTCCTGCTCTAAATCCTGAAATTCTCTGCTGAATATATTCTCTTACCTAGTGCACAGACTTATACATAATGGCTCAGCAAATATTTAAGTATCTGCTGAACGAATGAATAGCCTATGAATACTTAGCTAGACAAAATAGTCTCAAGAGGATTGCAAGTTTCTAAGATTCCCATTACCTATGAGTCTGCTGCTTCTGCTGTCTTCATCTGTGACCAAGACTCAACTGTCAGCATTTGCTAGGAATTTACTGAAGACTGACTTTTATTTATAACTTAGTAGCACATGAATGTAGTTCAAAATACATACTGTTTAGCCTTGAGTTTATCCATCAGAGTTCAGTATTATTTAAGATTTAATAAAGGATTTATTCTGTAAAACTGGGACTCGGTCAAAAGGTTGCACCCAAGGACTTAGAAGGCCACATGTGACCTCAAGACCGCAGGTTCCTCACCCATAGATTAGACTTTTTCTGTTTGGTCCAAAAGACTAGAGCCAGGAACAGTAGGTGAATTATGTAGCAGTTAGACTCAATGTAAGGAAAAGTTCCCTAACAATTACACTTATGCCAAAGTGGAATGGGAAGCCTCTGAAGGTAGCGAATTCCTTAAGGAGCAGACTACATGTCCTTTGGTGGTAATACCAGAGAGGATACTCTAGCTGCGGAATTCTGTGAGTTACAGGGGTGGGGCTGGAGTACCTGGTTTTCTTAGCTTTTGCTTATCAACAGAAACATTGAAATTGTTCCTTTTGGAATTCTAGCTTATATGAGGGAAAATGAAATCTTACATAATTGCCTTTCTCCCCCGGCACTCCCTTGTCAATCCCCAATCTAAGTCCCACGGCCCTTTGGAGTTGTCATGACCTCATCTGTGACCTGCCAAGGTTAGACTAACCCATCAAGCCAGGAGCTGGGAAGTGCTTTACACCCATGACATTCAGCAGTTCAGAAACAAAACATGTGAAAGCTGGGTCTGGCCCAGCAGGCTCCTTCTGTGAAAGGTCAAATATTGAACAAATGAAGAGGGAGGCCTCCCAGGCATAACTCAGAGCAGACATGTCATTAATGAGGTACTGTGCCATTTGGGAGACCTGGCCATTGTCTTCTTTAAGAAGAGATTGTGAGAGAGATCACACAGGGTTATGGGGTGAACAAGGTGAATGGTGGTCCAGGGAACTGCAAATAATCCAACTAAAATGGTATTGCAACTTTCATACTGTGAGTTTATTGAAAGGCATTGGAAGAATGTTCAGCGCTTAATCCCAATAAGAGGAGACTCCAGTAAGGGTTTAATAATAAGAAGCAGCAGCAGCATAATTTACATTGCAAGATAATGTAGCAGAATAGAAAGTGTCACAGACTTTGAGAATCAAGACAAACAGATTGGGCTGAGCCCCTTTATAAAATAGGAATCTGAATCTATAGCCTACCCATGGGTTTATTTGGAAGGAAATGCTTTGTATGGTTATAGAGGGAGAAGAAGTCACATTTTGCCAAACATTTCTGCACAGGTATTTTGAAGATGAATAGAATGAAACTCAGAGAAGAAAAGTGACTTCCCAAGATCCCCCAGTGGTCAGTATGGATTTGGAATCAGAAGACCCAGGTTCACATCCTAGCATTGCCACTTCCTCTCTTTGGACACATCACTCACTTTCTTCATTGGTATTGGCTTTGATGGCCTCTGGAGTCCCTTTCTGGGATGATCCTATGACCTCCAAGACCTCTCGCAACTCCAAATCTATGACCCTATGGATGCTGAGTGTCAGAGCTGAGACTCAGAGCCGGGATTCAAACATGGAATCCTAACCCTCCATTCTCTTCCAGGCTGTCTTTCTGTTGTACAGGCATATGCAATATATTTTTCAGATCCACTGGCCTGGTCCTTCTAGATATTATTTCCCTATATTTATAACGTAGCTTCCTTTAGAGTAAGGATTTATTGTCATTGTATTCCCAGTACCTGGAACCGAACCTGGCACACAGTAGGTGCTTAATAGATGCTGAGCAAGCAGAATTATTTTGCATACTTGCCATGAGTTTGTGCACTCTTGTTTGTGTACAAGAATTGCTTAAGGTGAGCCAGGCATTTCCTTAGCCAGCTCCTGGATCCAGCAGAGATTTCTGCAATGGCCTCATTGGAGGTTTTAAAGTAGCTCTATCTTTTCTCTTACTATTTTAACCATCATCTCCATTTTTGATGGCTTATCTTGGCATGGAGATGACTACACACTGTGCTCATTGAACATCAGTTCTAATAGCTCCTAGCAAGCTGGGAAGATTTTGAAAGAGCTGAACTGTTCTTTTGCCTGGGATCTAAGAACCAGGGTAGCCTTAGGGTAAAGAACTTGTAGTCACAGCATCTGGCACAAACCATTTAGTAAATAGTGAAGGGCTTGAGTTCTGCTAAATGGAGGAAGTACACAGACTAGTGAAATCAGAGCCCCATGAAGGGTCATACTTTCCAAGCCCAGACAATAAAAGGAAGAATTTACAAACAAGCTTTTGCTGTGATTTCCTCATAACATCCATGATGAATGCACTATGGAATGGCACTGGGTAGACTTCTCAGTTCTGGAGAGTTATCCAATGCCACCAAGCCCCAGTCCCCTTCTGGCTGTACAACTGAGTTTGGGAATCTGTAAAGACAAAATTTTGTCTGTCCATTCTTCATGGGTTCCACATTCCAAAGCAACATAACACCAACATCTGGAATGAAGACAAGATTACAGCTGAGGAAAGGGAAAGCCACTTCCCTGGTTTGAAGACAGCTGCAGAATGAAATTTAGCTATAATTGTCCACTTCCACACATCATCCCTTGGCCAGTGTCCACAGACAATGAAAGTCACCCAGCCTGCTCTGGGGCTAGGCTCTCCTCTGGCAATGTACATGTATCTCCCTTCTCTTTGGCCCTACAACGCCCATTGTATCATTTAAGCAAAGTCACATTTTGTTTCTTGCAGTGAAAGGGATGCCTGGAAAATACATAATGAGCAATGAATTCAATACAGGCACGAGAATGCTTTCTGGATTTGAGCAATGCCATATGGATCATACGTAAACTCGAACGGATAAGAGTGCTAAAATTTATTTTAATAGTGCATTCCATATCCGCGGTGTATTCTAGGAGAATGGCTATATTATAGTGTGTCACACAAAAGAGACTTTTGTAATGGAGGGGAGAGACAGTAAGTGGCATTATAAATGGAAAGATGTATTTGATGGACTCTGATTGGAAAGAAACTTATTATGGTATGAACTGAAGTGGAAACTGGTAATAGGAGAATGAGCCATGGAGTGCTAACAGGCTGGTGAATGGAGTCAGAGCATCCATGCTGTTATTAAGGAGTGAACCAGGGTTAACTTTCTTCTCTCTGGAAGTCCATACAGTGATAGTGATACATACATACTCCCTCGTGGGCTCTTCCTCATTCATTTCATAAATATGGTTTAAATTCCATTATTCCTGAGCCAAAGGAGGAATAAAAAAGCAAAGCAGGCTTTACTTCTGTAGATTGTGAACTCCTAGAAGCTAAGAATTGGATCTTTGTAGTACCTAGAGCAAGAGATGGCATGATATAGTGGTAGTAGAAGTACTAATAATTTTATTAATAATAGCTCATTTTATACAGCACATTAAGGTTTGCAAAGCACTTGATGTATATTATCTCATTTAACTTGAAACTCACAACCAGCCTGTGAGATCAGTGCTATAATTATTTCAATTTTACAAGACAGAGAGGTTGTATAAATAGCTGGAACAGGGCTTGCTTGAATTCAGGTCTTGCTGGCTCTAAGCCCAGAGCTCTACTATGCCACCCAGCTGTGTAGCAGTACATAGAGAACTAGCCACTGGTTTAAAAAGTGCAGCATTCAAGGTCTGCTTCTGAAACACCCTGCTAGTGTATCCATGGTCCAGTGGCCTAACATCATGGTGAACCGGGCAAAACTCTCCAAATCATGTGGCCTTGAGGTTGCAGGTTCCACACCCCTGCTAAGGGCATTGGGCTTCAGAGTTCAGCAGAGAGAGAACTGTACTGAAGGGGAACTTTACAAAGGGAGAAAAGGCCTTCCAGCCACTCAGGAGTTGTGACTCCTTTGTCTTCTGTGCCATCTCCCAGACTTTGGGGGAGATCCTTCTATGCCAACTTTTCTTATGATACCATATTAGCTATTATCCCTTTTTAAATGATAATTAGCTCTAGATAGCTAACTGATAATCAGTGAAGAGCATCCTGGATGGGGTCTTGGGAGTGGCTGCTAGACAATTACATCCCCTCCGGTTTGCCCTAACAACCCTGAGAAGAGAAGTAATTAACTGCCTTCTGAGGGAGTTGAGAGAGTGAGCCCAGCTGGGGAGCTGCACATCTACTTCCAAGATGTCTTTTTCTCTCCACACAGGCAATCAGCACCCTAGTTCAAGGCCTCGTTCCCTCTTTCCTAGACTATTGTCCTATTTGAATCCCTAACCTAAGCCCTCTCCAATCCACCCTCTACACAACCACCAAAGTTAGCTTCCTAAAGGTCAAGTCTGACCATGAAACTCCCTTACGAATTAACATCCATTGATTCCTGATTTCCTCCAGGATGAAATATAAACTACTTCATTTGGCTTGTAAAGCACTTCACAGCTTCACCCCTTCCTACATGTCTAGTCTTCTTATACTTTTGTTCCAGAGGACTCCATGATCATTCATACTGACCATCTCACATTCCTTCTCCTTTCTTTGGGTCTTTGTACGTGTGGAGAATACTCTCCTTCTTCACCTCTTCTAGAAATCCCTGGTTTAATTCTGGACTCAGCTCAGGCACTACCTTCTAAAATTTCTTTCCCCAAAATGTTTTCTGTTCATTTTGTATCTCTTTTTATATGCCTATATATGTAAATACTGTCTCCCTAGAGGGCAAAGATTCTTTTTTTTTAATTTTGTGTTTATATCCCTAGAGCTTAACTGAGCATCTAACACATAATAGGCACTTACTTAATGTCTGTTGATCAGTTGATTCCACATTTGGATAAACAGAAGGTTGAAAGACAGCTCTAGTCTTTTCAGTGCTGGCTTAGTGACAGAAGCCCAAGAGTTAGGGATGGGAGTGCTGTCTCTGGTGAGGCTTTCGTGAGCAGTAATCATACACTGCCCCTGTGTCATTGGGTGGACATCCATCCTGAGTGAAATACTCCTCCCCATGTGGGCCCACAAAGTCTCAAGGTCTCATCTTTCCTTTCATGAAGGAAGTTGGTACTTCCACTGCAGTGGAGCAAGGAGCAAGGAGGAGCAATGGAGCAAGTATTCCTGTACTTCATATTATTTCTGTCTCGTGCAGAAAAGTTTCTTATGTTCCCACAGCCCAAACATGCAACCTGAATGGACAAAGGCCTTGAGTTGATACAGCATAAGAATTAGCTGAAGTAATGATGAATTTAGCCTGGAGGAGGGAAGGCTTAGTGGGGCCAGGCTAGCAGTATTTATGGGGCAGTCACCAGTGAGAGAAACTGAACTTGGTCTGCTTGACCCCAGAAGGCAAAACTAAGTTGCAAAAAGAAGAATTTAGGCTTAATGTGAGTAAAGTTGTCCTAACCAATAGGATGATCCTAAAGCAGAAGGGTGGGGACAGCACCACCTTGATTCCCCACCCCCCAGCCCAGTCCCTTCCAAACCATTCTTTTTGTCAAGCATCAAGTTATTAGAATTGCCAACAATTTAAAAATGTGGAGTATCAGAATTTTTTCAATTTCCCACATATTATGAATTCCACAACCTAAATACAATTGGACCAAAGTGGCCACTTCTACTTCTACCATGCTTCCGTTCAGTCAGCAATCATTTTCCTAGTATACTCCCATATTACTAATATTTCCTGTCATTCTCATTTCTGGATGTGGCATTTAGACCAAGCAGTAACATCATTAAAAATGAATGATCTTATTTGGAAACTAGCTATTATTTTTATAGGTTCAAGTGTTTTAATACAATTTAAATTGATTTTCGTAGAAAGCAGCTGTGTTCATCATTTTTCCATTAAGCATATTAACTTTAATTTGTACGTCAACAAGCAAAAGGGAGACACAGCTGAGAGAAGCTTTCTGGTGCAAAGTACACCCCACAAAGTTCATTCCAAAGAGTAAAATATAACCTTCTGTTTCAGTAAATCATAAACATGGGCTTTTTTATCGCTCATGAGAACATGTAGCCTATGATCTCACTTTGTTTGGATAACTTGAATGGTCTATTGACCCAATCTGTCTTATAATATTAACCATATTAACTCATATGCAGTCAAGCCTATTAATATCACTTCAGAAGGCGATAGATTTTTCTAGTGGCAAATGAGCCTTCTTGAATAGATTATACAAAAAATATGGTCTCGAGGCTTCTCATGTGACATTCAGATGTTCTATAGAATGATGGTAGGATGATGTCAAGGGTAAAACATCTGGGAAGAGGCATGAAGGAAGATGGAGGGGGAGAGATTCTTATTTTAGAGAACAGACTCTCTTTTATTTAGAATTTTACAAATAATTGAGTCCTCTTCCTTTCCCCATGCCCCGGGCCTTTGTGAATAATTGGCATGTACATTCCCTCGTATCATTCACTCCATTAGGGAATATTACTTAAATTGCATCATGCTTTCACCATCTCAAATCAAGGGCAGGAAGGGCAGGAGGAAGAGTTGCCTAACTCATCAAGAACCCTAGGAATTTATAGTTAATGTGGCAAGGCACTGGGCACATTGTCAATGTTGAGAGTCACAGGTCAAATGATGCTATTTCTGAACTATCCCTATTCTTCATAATCATTAGGAATAACCTAGCCAAGATAGTAAAACTCAAATGCTCATGTCTAGAGCTGTTCTAGTCAGCCATAAAGGAGCACTAAGAAATAGCATTCAGCTATGAGTTGGTAATGCTACGTACACTTTTACACTTTCACGTATCATTGCTGTGTCAAGTTTAGCTTAACTGCTTTAACTTGTTATGGGGGAGGCTTTAATGGTGTTGATGTATCATGAAATGACCGAGATTTTTTTTAAGGTACCAATTAAAATGTGAAAAAGACAGTTAAACTTGTACTAATAATAATGACTAACAGAGTTTTAATATATTTGTAATTTAATGTAATATTAATACATATTAATGATGTATTTCATTTGAGTCTCACAACAGCCCTTTCAAGGAGGTACTATGGGTATTATTTTACTGATGAGGAATCTGTGGCTCGGAGAAGTGAAGCAACTTCCCAAGGATCAGAGAGAGAGAGATTTTGAGCCCAGGTCTTCCTGACTCTAAGACCAGGACTCCAGCCCCTACCCATGCTATCTCTGTCTAGACTAGAATGAGGAGAAAATAGTATGCAAGATCTTATTTCAAGGAATGGAGAAAGAAAAGGAACAAAGAGTCTCTGAGATGAACATTCTTCATAACCCCCTTTGGGGTTTTCTTGACAAAGATACTGGAGTGTTTTACATTTCCTTCTCCAGTTCATTTTACAGATGAGGAAACTGAGACAAACAGGTGGAAGTGACTTGCCCAGGGTCACAGTCAGTAAGAGTGTCAGACCGGATTTGAACTCATGAAGATGAGTCTTCCTGCCCTGGGAACTGGCAGTCTATGCACTATGGCACCATCTAGCAGTCCCTCATTAAATTTTCCTTTATATAAAAGGAAAACAATTTTAAAAAGCTAATTGGTAACAGATGCAACGTCTGTACTCATCATCCCTGACATTTCCAGAAATCTGAGGAGAATCTAGAAATTATTAGCCTCATTCTTCTCATATTCTTCTTTTGAGTCTAGATAGAAAGTGTCCTGAGACAAATCACTATTCTACCTTTATTCTTTTGTGTTTAATGTATAATAGGCTATTACACAGATGAATAAACCGATCGCTTTCTTCATTACCTAAAAGAGTTGGGATACAAGCTCATATGTTCAAGGTTCACTGAAAAGGTCTTTCCAGCAGTGCCAATAGCAGTGATTGTGACAAGGATAATGTGGCTCCACATTCCTCCCGCTTCCACAAGGTTTCACTTCCTTCTTAAGTCTCTACATTTTGCTTTTGCTAAGTCTCTACATTCCATATAGTTTGGAGGTTAGGGTTAGTGTTTGGTGTGACAATAGCTACCAAAAAACATTGCTTTTAATTTTTCAACACATCAATGTTATATCAAGGCAATTCTCAAGGGTATTTAGGAGTTTATATTTGTAGCAAGGACACTTGACATCTATTAGTTTAGGAACAATACTGAGTTTCTAATAAATAATTCTGACCACTTGAGCATATATTTCTAGTTATTCATTGAGTACTGGATTTTTTAATACACTGCATAGTTCTTATCATTTCTTTGGACATTTTGATTCAGTAAGTTAGTAAAGGCTAGTAACTTCTAGTAGCAATCAACTATCTTATATCACTGCCACAAACCCTTCTATTTCTGTTAACAAATCTTCATGACTTCATTTGTTAGGTCTTCCTTTATTAACATATTACTGATTGAGTTCATGTGATTATTGCACACAGAGGGTCTTTTGGTTCCACACTTGTACCTTAGCTATTTCATAGGCTGAAGGTAAACCAGTATCATTTACATTCAGTAACTCTAATGCCATTTCACTATCATCAGCCTTTAATATTAATAATTATTGGTAATATTAGTATACAGATTTAAAGTTTGTAAAGAGCTTCACATATATTATATCATTGGATTCTCACAAGAACCTTGTGAGGTAAATGCTATTATTATTATTTTAATTTTACAAATGAGGAAACTGAGGTCTTTCCTGAGAAATTAAGTGACATGTTCATGGACACACGGCTAGCCATTCAAATTCTGAGACAGGATTTGAATCTAGGTCTTCCTGATTCTACTTCTCTGTGATAGACAGATGTGGTGTCTCTGTCCTAGAAGTAAATTTTATTTAAGTTTCTAACCTGTTTGACATGTGATATGAGTACAATTATCAGTCCTTTTTGATAGGGAATATTCATCTTTCTATAGCTGCCTTGAGGTCATGGGCCCTGTGGTTCATCAATATTGTATGGGTTTATTCTAGAAAGTGATTTGGAACTATGCCTTAAAAGTTATTAAATTATGCACATCCTTTGATCTTGTGATCAAAGAAAAAGGAAAAGTATCTGTGTATTAGAAAAATACTTATAGTGACTTTTTGTAGTGGCCAAGAATCAGAGACTAAAGGGGAACCCATCATTTGAGGAGTGACTGAACATTTTATGCTGGCTGAATATAATGAAATGCTAGTGTGCTATAAGAAATAATGACAGGAACCATTTCTAAGAAAGCTGGGAAGATGTAAATGAACTGACACAGAGTGAGGTGAGCAGAACCAGGAGAACCATATATGCTATAATCATGTAGTAGAGACAAACAGCTTTTAAAGATTTAAAAACTTTGATCAGTGCAAAGATCACCCACAATTCCAGAGGATTTAATGAAGCACACTACTGTAAAGGCAAGCACAAGCAGCTTTCCAGAGGACTGCTGCTGTGAACAGCTTTCAAGGTTCTGATTACATAGTAGAGCATACTCTCTATTTATTGAATAACAAATCAGAGCAAAACATTCACAGAAAATCAAAGTACAGCATTCAGAATGTTACAACTTATCACAGAAAATCAAAATACAGCATTTACCATATCACAACTCAACAATTTATCACTGAAATTGCCACATAGTTTTCACCAAAGTGGTCACACAGTTTTAAACAAAGTATAATCATTTAGTAATTCAATCATTTAGTAACTCAGTCATTCAATCATCCCCACAAGTCTGAGCTTTGCCACAAGTCCGAGTTCTGTGTCAGTTCTCAGTTCTCATTTCTCGGTTCTTCTCAATTCTCAGTTCAGTCCTCAGTCCAGCAGTAGCAACCCAGCCTCCAGATCCTTGATGAGAGAAATTCTGTCTCTGTCTCTCTGTCTCTGTCTGTCTCTCTCTCTGTCTCTGTCTCTCTGTCTCTGTCTCTGTCTGTCTCTGTCTGTCTCTGTCTGTCTCTGTCCATCTCTCTTTCTCTCTCTCTCTCTCTCTCTCTCTCTCTCTCTCTCTCTCTCTCTCTCTCTCTCTCTCTCTCTCTGTCTCTCTCTCTCTCCTGCAGCAGCTGCCCTGCCTCCACGATACTTATCCTAAGAAGTTCTGACTGTCCAGCTTATGCCATTCCATATTAGCTCCTTCCCTGTTACATCAGCAACAGGGGGTTCATACCTCCTGTTTCTCTACAGAGGTTTAATTTGAAACTAGATGCTAAGTAAGTGTCAGGTTGGCAATACAAAGGGATCTTCAAATTTCATTACTATCACAACTACCTACCTCCTAACTGAGAATTGATAGACTCAGTTGTGCCAACTAAGAAATTTTGTACATAGCTAACACAGGAAGTTTCTTTGCTGACTAAGAATATTTTTACAACAGTTTTGTGTTTCTTTCCTTTTTAAGTGGGAGATAAAGAATAATTGGGAAAAGAAGGTAGCTTTTTGTTTATTGAAAAAAAGTAAATTTAAAATATCATATGGGTTTTCGTTTGGATATTTGTGACATCCATAATCAGCCATTTTGCTCTTCTGGAAGTGGATATTACTGTTATATTCTTATTCTCATCTTATTCAAGGAATTTCAAACAGAAATGGTCCAAGGACAGGTATACTGCCATTTGATATTTACTGTTCTGTGGACTTTTGTACATATGGATAAAAATAATTGCTTTGTAGTTGAATCAAAATACTGATGAATATAAGCTTATTTTCAGTTGGCTCCCTGGAACTAACTTTAGGGAAACTCCAGTAGCATACGGGGTGACAGGGATGATATGTACCTCATCCTTTTCCCACATAATTTTAATTTCTTTTGCTAAGCCAGTATATTTTGAAAGCTTTTCATTCTGTCCTGATTGGAGATTAGAAATATTTGGCATAGTGACATTTATTTAAATTGTTTTAAGTTTTAAAATTATTTTTATGGATCATTGTTCAGTCTGTGATAATGCTCCAATTCCAATACACTCATGGGTGAAATTGTCAACTATATTGTAAGATATTAATTTGTAGCATGAAGATTTGTCATTTGTCAGTCTATGAAAGATTGTGAGCTTCTAATATAGAATTCTAGCCACCAGGGCATGTCTTGCTAGGTATTCTGCATATGATAAATTTTTGCAGCCTGCAGGGATGCATTACTCGGTTTCTGCTATTTTTCTTGCATAATCTACATTGATCACTACTAAATCCAGGCTCCTTAAGGATAACCCTTCTGTAATTTCCTATATCATTGACCTCCTCCAGAATTCCTGTACACATCTCTGCATGATTCAGCCATTTTTCTATGCTTCTTTGTCAGCATGTTATTACTTAAATATATGTGAATGTCACCTGAGTCTGAGAAGAAGCTGGTAAATTACTTTGCTAGTTATTCAGGCAGCCACTCTGAAGAATTGGGGCCAATAATTATGGATATTATCTAGACGTACTACTTTTTCAGAGAAGTAGATTTCAATCAGTTCTCATGAGATAACTGCTCTGTTATTCATTATATTAACAACATGGAAGCTTTATGTTTCTCATTTGATCCTACTTGGATTTTTATTATGTTGGACTTCTTGCAACCATGTAGAATAAGTACATTACCAGAAATTGCTCACATTCTGTTTCTTTGGGGTTTCTCTCCCTCTCCTCTTATTTAATTTCTTTGTCAGCCTCTAGTAAAGTTTTTGACTGATGTGAATTGTATATTTTGTTCCTTGCATTCTTTTGATTCATCTTTATTTATTTTTGCTTTCAATCATTGATGAAGGGAGTCTAGAATTTCTGGTGTGTTTTTGTCTGCCAGATTCAACTTCACATGTTTCATTTTTATTGCCTTTAATGGAGTGATTTGGCATTTGCATTTTCTCCTGGCTATCCTAGTCAGATATTGGTATAATCTATGGTGATGTTTGGCGCATGTCCTTAAGATTATTCCTTGATAACTCCACCTTCCTTCTTCTGCTTTTCACTGTGGCAAAGGCCACTGCCTGTGCTGTTGTACAAACACTATGGAATGTTTTAAAATACTTCCTATCTAACATGGCAGGAGAATGCCATAATTCATTGTGGTTACAGAAAATTCCAGCTTTTTTGAATTACTCTGTTCTGGTATTCTAGTCTGCCAGTTAGTCATGCTGTCAGGCTCAAAAGGGCCTTTCCAAAATTCCAGTCTAAGCATGCCTATCTCCACTTCAAGTCATTTGAGACATTGGTGCTGTTTTTGTCATTCATCTAGGGATTCACATGAAGTGAAGGTTTCCAATGACCTCAGGTTCATCAATTTTGTGGTCTTTAGATTTGATCAGTTTCTCAATTTCATATATTTTATCTAATCTAGGCTTAGGGATATAGTTATCAATTACCACATGCTGGTGAGCTTTGTTTTGTGGTGTGAGTTAGAGCTGAGGGATTCATTGACAGAGAACAGCATGGGGCTTAGTATAACTGGTAAAATTACATTGCGTTTTTGGTATCCATATTTTAGTGCATTAAAAAAATCTCTATATCTACTTATCTATCTTCATGGCTAACCCACATTAGGGAGAAATAAAAGACAATGATGAGCATTAGAATTGGTTAAGTGCTGTTTGGTTTAAAAGCTATCTGGCTCCTAGTGAACTTTGGGGTCTTGTTTCCTATTATTCATCTGCACACATGGCATATTTCAGTGAAATCAAACTTCTGGTTTTTCCCCCTATGCCAAACACTGAATTCCATCTCTTTTTTTCATGCCTTTGCCTTTGTATAAGTCTTCCCTTCCAGCTTGTCTGGATTGTATTCCATACTCTGACCTCTGACCTCTGACCTCTGCTTGGTAAATCCTTAGATTTATTCTAAACACAACCCAGGCGCCCCCTCCTATATGAGGCCTTCCTAGCCCCAGGTCTTTGTGTTTTTTTCTCTTGAAATTATTTTGTTTTCATTCATTTTTACTTATGTGTTCATGTTTATTCCCTAATAGACTGTAAACTCACTGAAGACAGGATTCATTTTGTTTTTCTATGTTTATCTGCATTGTATCTTCAATAGCTAGTACAAAGCTCTAAACCTAGTAGGTATTTAAAAATATTTGTTAAATTGCATTGAATTGCTTACTTTGGTCATTTACTAAATCCCATGATGTCATGGGCGTGGTATGCTCACTCACCAGTGCAGATTACAACCCATCTATACCTTTCTATCCCAGGCTACTCTTGCCCCAGTAACTCCCAGCAGACAGAGACTTTTCCATAGAATATCCATTCGCCACACTAGAGGCCTGTCTCTGGCTGTTTTGCTTTCTTATGCCTACTAGGGCCATCCCCAGATCACACACTTTTGTTGCTCCCTTTGGCTACATAACCATCCCTTCCCCCTCTTTTTCCAGTCACACATGGCCTTTCCATCACTGGGGCTATCGTCTGCCAGTGGAAAAGTAGTTGTAAGTACATTTCCAAGAGAAATTCCTTGTAGAGTGAGAAGGATAGAAAATTTAGGGAATCTTCTCCTGCAGAGATTTTGAGCAGAGCTTTGGCACTGGAAGAACATGAGCCTCTGAGAGACAAGGTAGAGAGGAATAAGCCTCACAGGTAGAGCTGCTGCAGAGAAGGCATTCTGTAAGGGACAAACTAGGGGCATTTTCATATGGCTGCCAAATAATAGATTTCATTCAATACAAAAGGTAAGGAAATTTCATCTTGCGGCCACTCAGTTTCTCTTGGGGATAAGCAGAGTTGTCTCCTCTCCTACTAATGTCAGCCTAGCCAAGTTCTGTCAGGTCAAACAAAAACACTGGACTTGTGCTCTGCCCCCATCAGATATAGCTCAGTTAACTGTCATTTGGAAAACATACTGATCAACCAGGGCCCAGAGAGAATATTGCTCCCAAGATATTCGCCAGAAACAGTGTAGCATGCTGCCAGAAGAAGAATGGGTGGCAGAGGGGAGTGAAGAGGAAGGATTTTAACTGCTCACAAGTGTACTCACAAGTATAGGATTTGGTGATACTTTACTCAGCCATAAAATATAAATGCAAATAATGGGGGTGGAGGGGATCCTGGGCCAGTGACAATCTACACTTGATGCTTTCTTCATTGGGTTCCTCAGGGAGGTAACTTTTTAAATAAAAAAGAAGGAAATATTTATATAGTACACCATCCCAGTTGGCAGGTTTATGGAAATACATACATACATACATACATACATACATGAATACATACATACACATTCATGCATAATATATAATTCATGCCACGTAGCTCAGTTGTACTTCCTGATTCACTGGGCCCCATCACTTGGATGGTGTCCAGTGGTTGTCACAGCATCCAAATGTTCAGATGTCGACAGGGAGTTTTGACACTCATGACCTCTGGCACATACTACCACCCCCTACATGTCCTGATGGGTGGGGATACTTGTCATGTCCTTTTGTTTCTCAACTGTCACTGAACCTACTGTTGGCTTTCTGGTCCAAATGACAAAACGAGTTGACTCACAGCTCATCCTAGCGCTGATCCTTCTCGACTTTTATCTCCGTCTGTGCCAGAGGCAGGAGCTGTACAAAATGTATGACTAAGTCTAGAAGATGTCTGACAGGCTAGAAATAGAGGAGAGGTGGATTACAGATGATCACTTGACAATGATTGGAAATCTATCAGTATATGTGACATTGAAATCTTTCCCTTTAATTCTCTTGATTGCCATGATATGCGTTTAGAAGAGTTATTGGCTTTTAGCCACCTAAATAAACATACCATGTGAAGATGGTAATAAATATCCTGGCCTGAATAGGTTAAGCTCGACCCAACTGAGACAGGAGAATTGGTGTAAAGAGGAGTAACATTCAACCAAAATATTCTATAACTAAGTCAGATGTGATGGCAGAAAGAAAAAAGCTGATCGGTGAGCACATGAGAAAGTTTTTAAAGGTGTGTACATATGTGTGCGTGTTTGGTGTGTGTGAAATTCAGCACAAGTCTTTGTTTAAAAAAAAAGGCAGCGTAGTATGTTAAACTGTGTGCTGCATGTGAAGTCAGGAGATACATAGGAGATACCTCCCATGCTGATTATCTGCAGATCGTGAGCTAGTCACTAACTCTGAGAACCTCACTTTCTCCTTCTGTTAAGTGGAGGTGATTATACTATACAGTCCCTAGGATGTGGGGAGGGAATTGCCTTGTGGCTCTTGAAGTGCTTTATCAATGTTAGTTGGGAATAAGGAGAGAAAATATTTTGAATGAATATAATAATCGTAATTCTCTATTAGGGGGAGATTTGCTAGAAATTTATTGTTACCTCCCCCTCAAACTCAGTTATCTCTAAGGTTTCTTCCAGCTCTAAGGCAGAGGTTATTAACCTGGAGTCCATAGATACCCCTCCCCCCCCACACACACACAAAGGACTCGTGGATAGAATTTAGGGAGTTTGTGAACTTAGATGGGGGTGAAAATGCATCTGCATTTCCACTAACCTCTAGTCTAACTGAAATTTAGCATTACTGTCAATCATTTTAAAACATGATTCTTAGAAGGGGAACATAAGCTTCACCAGACTGACTGCCCAAAGTGTCTAGGCCACAACAATGAATTCCTTCTCCAAATGTATGATCTTACATAAGCACAAGTAGAGGCACTCTGAGCTCATTGTTTTTCAAGTATCCCTGCAAAGAAGGCAAAGAGGAAAGTCCTCATTTTCCAAAGGAAATAAAACAAGATCCAGAGAGGGACAGTGATTACCCAAAGTCACAAGCAATACAGCAGCTGGCCTATATGGTTGTTACTTATGTTTTAACCATGACTGCCAGTGGGGCAGTTAAGAACATAATGTTTGTCACTGTAGCAGCAGCTGATAATGGGGAATGATGAGTGTCTTGTAGTTAATAGAAATGGTGACTCAAACATGGGGTTTACCCAGATGGCAAATACTGCAGTAGTGTGGACCTACCAAGGCCACAGGGCCCCACTGGAAGCCTAGAATTCAAGCCCAGCTGCCTCTCCCAAAGTGGGGGCACATACTCTAGCAAAGAAAGAAAATGATAGACAGCTTAGGGTGGGCTGAGATCCAAGAGAAAAAGGTTGGCAAACCATATGAAATGGAAGAGAATTCTGGTTTACAGCTTCACATGCCTTGTACCTGGACAGGCCTTTGTCATAGGCTTGCAAACACAAAAGCAAGCCCCATAGTAAACTCCATCCAGCTTCATGATTTAGTTAGGGAGGAAGCCCAGTCTCTTCCATGACTTTATGATTTGGACCCAAAACATCAGTCATGGGCATCCCAGGACAAATTTAATCAACAGTATTGATCCATTCTTAATGTGAACTGGCATGTGGAAATCACCAGGGAGCTTGGTCCTGGGACAAGGCTAGCTATTCTCATTGAAACCCAAGTGGCCCATTGGAACTTGGCAATCCTGAGCTGGAAGCTAGAAGAATGGATGACAGATGGGTGAGCTGTAGGGGTTGGGGTATAGGGGGAGGAGTGGTAAATGGATTTACTAATACTCACCTTGAAATCCTGGCCAGAAAGGATTGGAAAGTAACAGCAAAAGGCAGAGTCCATTGTTCTGTAACAGCTGCATTAGACTGGAGCCAAGAGATACTTAAAACATCTGATCAACTCATCAGATCCAGCTTTTCCCATTCTTCTTTGCTTCCTAGACTTACTTTCTTCCTAGCAAATCTTTCTCACTTGCTTAGTAGGAGCTTAACAGATACAATCTAGCTGTGTTACTTCAGTCAAGTCAATAGAGCAGTAACTTTGTTTCTGTCTCCTTTCCTTCTGTTTTACCTCTATGCCTCAATTATTCCTCTTACCTTTCTTCCTTCTTTTCTTTCCCTCTCTTCTCCTTTCTCTTCCTTCCTTATATTCCTTTCTTCTTCCCTCCCTTCCTTCCTTCTTCTATTCCTTTCTTCCTCCCAACCTTCCTTCTTTCCTTCTTCCTTCCTTCCTTCCTCCTTCCTTCCTTCCTTCCTCCTACACTGCTTTTCTTCCTCTCTTCTTCCTCCCACTCTCCCTTCCTCCCTTTCTTTCTGTCTCCCTCCCTTCTTTTGCTCAATCCCTAGGACATAAAGGATATTATGTAAACATAGTTCAAGACTGAATTTTGAGACCAAGATTGACTTAAGGAGCCAACACTGTGATACAGCTGTTATAGAAGTAGATTCCATCTCAGACTTCAGTAATATCAGTACAGTAGCCGGAGCAAAGGCGCTATACATTGGTCAGACCCCATTTCTTTTAGACTGAGAGCTGAAAAGGGAACTGATCATTTAGTGTCTGTCCTTTTGAAAAGGAAGCAGGGCTTCCCTCCCTTCATCTTCCCTTCCAGGCAAGTTGTAAGAAGTTGGTTTTAACTGGTGCTCTTGTGCAATCAGAAGAAGCAGAATCCATTAGTGTATAGGCCACAACCTCTGCTCTGATGTCAAATGAGTGAAGGAAAGAAGGAAGGAATGGTTTGGTCACTCAAGAGATTAATGTCATTTATAAAATTATTGTTTAGGTAATGCAAACACTACTTGCTGGTTACATGACTGTGACTGGTGAAAAGGGGTGAAGGAGCCAGAATGTTCTGTTCTGCAGAAGAGAAAAGAAGTGATTAATGAAGGAGGGAAGTCAGGAAAAGAGGATATTTACCAATAGAGATCCTGAGAATTCAGGATTCTGACCCATAGTGGTGGATTGGGGATAGGAAGTAACCTAGGGTAGGGTAGGGTGGTATCTACCAAAATACCCAGATGAGCTATAGAGGGAACAGGGAAAAGAAATTACACATAGCTTCATGAAGGAGCCTTATATGAGCAGTGGGGAAATAATGGGAGTTTAATACCATTAAGTTCTTCTGGGTAATTTATGCCACACAAGGAGTATCACAAACCTGATCCTAGGCCTACAGAATGGAGAACATGGGAGATGAAAGTCCTGCTGGCAGATCTCATGTGGAGGGAGCACTGTTCAGGCCTAGACACAACATTGTAGGGAGGACATTTACAAGCTGCAGGGCATCCATAGGAGAGTAATCAGTATAATGAAGAGACTGGAGATTGTGCCATACATGGAGCAACTGAAGAAAATAGGGCCCTTTTAGCTTGAAGAAGTGAATGCTTGGCAGTAGGCTCTGCCTTCCAAGAGTTGAAGATCTGTCACACTGAAAGATGGGTGATGAAGTGGGTAGTGTGTTAGACTTGGAATTCATAACATTTGAGTTTGAATCTTATCTCAGTTCAGGTACTTACTAGCAGTCTCCTCATCTATAAAATAGGTCTAATAGCACCTACTTCACAGAGTCCTTGCAAGGATCAAATGAGGTCACGTGTAAGGTTCTTTGCAAACCCATAAAGTGTCATAAGATGCCATTGTTTTTATTGTTACCATTCAAACAAGATTGTTCTGCTTAGCCGGAGAGGACAGACCCAGAAGCAATGGGAGACAGATTAGGCTTTATGTCAGAAAAACCTTCCTAACAATGAAAGTTGACTGAAAGTGAAATGGGCTCCCTTGAGAAGTGGTTAGTTCCTCTTCACCAGAGGTCTTAAGGTAGAGGCAAGGTGACTGTGTGTGGCAGATGGAGAATCAGAGAATCTTCTAGTTGGAAAGAACTTTGAAGCTCATCTCTTTTTAAAGTGAATTATCCAGGCTTGGGCTCGTGGCCTTTGCCCACTGGTAAGATCTCTTTGAGTCTTTGCTTCATCAGCAGAGCCTTCAGGAGCTCGGGGTCACCTCTACCCTTGAGGACAGGCCAGAACACCACTGACTTTAGTGGTGGTTACTAAGCTATAGCCAAGAGGCTCGTAATTCTGTCACTTCATGTTGCCATTTGCACTCCAAAATTAATCCATCTCATTGTTTTTAGTCCATGTTGTACTAAATGCCATTTGTGCTGGAAACAGACGGGCCCTGGCTAATTAAAAGAACTGCTCCCCTTCATTAAAAAAATAGCACACAACCAACCAGAATGTCAGTTCTGTGGGTCACTCAGTGTACAACACTGTACCACATTACTCATTTGTTCTCTCTCCCCACAGAAACTTCAGATCAACCTAATGATTTCCCGTAGATTGCATTTAATCACAGTAATTGCCAAAAGTCATAACATTCCAAGCTCTTTAAATTCAGTCTTTGGGGTGGGAAATTTTTAAGGCTTCTTTTAAACCCCTCACTATAATGATTCATATGATGTTACAAATCCTCATGCTTGTTAAATTTGCAACTTAAAAAGCTGATCTTTCCCCGATGTCCTCCTTCAGTGGCTCATTAGAGAGTCAAGGTAAACTTGGGTTGTCAAAGGCTACACCAGCAAAGCATAAACAGCCCCTCCCAGTCTTGGGCTTGGAAATGGACTTGTGTGTCCTTGGGCCTAGCTCCATTTGGGGAACTCATCATCCAGCCGACCACTATGTCACAGATTCTTTTTGGTTTTAGAGATCCCTCTAAAGTCCAACTCTAAATCCATAGTAGGGCTACAAACCACATTGGATGAAGAAAGGACCCACCTCAATAAAATCCTAGGCGTTTGGAAGAATTAAAATAAAGCTTTCATCTCTGATTTCAGGACTGTTCTCTAAAATGTAATCATAATGTATAATACCCCTAAACTGAGTTTCCTAAAAAAAAAAGTGATCCAAAGAAAAAATTAATTTTTAGGAAATTTCACCTATTTTCTTTAATATAAACATTTTATTTATGCTTTTTATATTACAGTCACTTCCCAATGACTCCTTCCATAATGAAACCTTTGTAACAAAGAAGCGTGTGTAGTTTAGCAAAACCAATGTACCTGTTAGCTCTATCCAACGGTGTATGTCCAACTCCATGCCCATGGCTCACCACATCTTTACTAGGAGATGGGAAAGGATGAATTTTTAGAGAGAATTTCTCTAGTGTTCTTTTGTTGTGATTGTCACTATTATCTAGCGAGCTTGGTGGACTTGGGGAAAGAAGTAACCTACCACAACAGCTAATTAAATTCAAATCATGTGCTTTACCATTGAATTTAAGACCTATGCTATTATATTTACTTTAAGTATAACAAATCTGGAGGAGAAAAACTAGCTACAATAGGGAATGGAAGACTAAGGAGATAGGAGAATTGGGTTCTTTCTCCAGCTCTTTCACTGCCTAACTGTGGTCTTTGGGCCTCAGTTTCCCCCTTGGTAAAATGAGGGGATTCAATGCAATATCCTCTAAGTCTCCACCCATCTCTTACAATTCTAGGAATTTTCCCAGCCAACTTCCTCAATAAAAGATCACAAAAAAGATGTCTCATCTATCATTTAATTCCATTCAGTTCAATGAATATCTGTTAAGCAGTATGTCGGTTCAATTCAGTCAGCCTTTATTAAGTGCCTCCTTTGTGCCAGAGCTTGGTCTGCTAGGTGCTGGGGACACCAAGATAAAAGTAGAAACACTTGCCTTTAAAGAGGTTACTTAGATTCTACTTGAGGTGGAGGGCAGAGATGTACAGAAATAAGCAAATATGAAATATATATGAACCAAAGACAAAGCAATTTCAGTGACGGAATGATGGTTGGAATCACTAACATTGGAAGGGGAGATGAGGAAGGATAATAATAACACCATTTACATAATGCTTTCAGGTGTTCAAAGTGCTTAACTTAAGTTCTCTTCCTTGATTCTGATTAGAACCCTGAAAGGGAGGTATTATTATTGTTTCCATTTTACATATGGGGAAACTGAGTCTCTCAGAGGTTAAATGTCTTGCCTGGAGTCATGCAACCAGTAGGTGTCTCAAGTCAGGATTTTAGTTAATGTCTTCTCACTCTAGCCAGTTAGTTAATGTCTTCCCACTCTACCCACTAGACCACCTAGCATCATGAGTTAAGACTTGGCACCACAGAGAGGTACAAAGTCCATATATATATATATATATGAGATATAGTCTCTGCCTTCATGGAATTTTAATCTATATACACAAATATTTCTATTAGACAATTATAGACAAATTCTCAAGAGAGATAAATGCAAACTGCTCATTCTTGGAGGTCTGAGGCAGAGAAGACCATTAGTGATTGGTGGATCAGAATGACTTTTCACTGGAGGTAGCATCAGAGTCAGACTTTAAAGGATGAGTTGGAATTTCAGAATCAGGTAGAGGGGGAAGTGAGGAAGGAGGATAATTCCAGGTCTGGGGACTAACAAGAGCAAAGACAACAAGGCCTTGACATTTCTGTCAAGTTTCCATCTCCCCAAAGGAGTGGAAATTTCAAGGAAAGGCCTAAAGAGGCATTTTACATACCAGATCATAGAATTACAGAATTTTCTATTCAGAAAGGATGGTAGTAGCCACCTAGTCCCACCTTCTACCACCCAACAAATGGTCATCCAGGCTCTGCTTGGAAATTTCCAGTGAGAGGAAATTTCACAAACCAGGATATTCAATATTGGATAGCTCTAATTGTTACCCTTTCATCAAATCTGTCTTGGTCTTTTTCCAGTTGCTACCCATTGCTCCTGATTCAGTCCTCTAGGTTCAAGCAGAACTGATTCTTCTTCCATATCAACTTTTCCTATACATGAGGACAGCTCCCTTGTCATGTAACCAACCACCTTCTCCCCTATCCACCCCACCTCCAGTCTTTTTTCTAAAGGAAACATTTTCACTTCCTCTTAAGAATATTTTGGATCTAGTATTGACTTCATTTCACATTTGAGTCTGGCATTCAGTGTCCCAGCTATCCCTCCCAACTTTGTATCATCTACAATTTGATGAGCATGCAATCTATGCCTTTATTCAGGTCACTGACAAAAAGTTTAAATAACACAAGACCGAACACAAATCCCTGGGACACTGTCCTGGAGACCTCCAACCAAGCTTACATCTTACCATTCCTTGTTCCCAATCATTTAGCTACTTTAATCCACCTATTCCAGGGGTTCTTGACCTTTGTTGTATCATGGTCTCCTTTGTCTTAAAGGGACTATGCATCAATTTGCCTTGCCATTTTTAAAACATTAAGCATAAAATATGGATTAAGCAAAGTTAAGCATGTTTCTTCACAAAGGCAGTTAAATGAGTACAGATTCCTTTTGGAATTAGTTGACTGACTTTCTGCAGTGTTATCATGTAAGGTATAAAATATAGGTATGTGTATGTTTGTGAAAGGTATTTTCCAAGATTGTAGAAGATACATATGTATGTCCAAACATATAGAGCCTATTTTGGTGAAGTTTTTCAGATGCTCCTATTCATAGATGACATTGTACTAATTTTGTTCATTCTCAGAATGCTACAAAGCCACTTCAGAGAAATCCATGATAACCTGAAAGAGAGTAATCTAACCATCCACACTATAAAAACAAAGTGGATAACAACACTGTTCTTAGTATGCCATGGAAATGGATGGAAAGTAGTTAGGCAAATGTCTGTTTGACAGGTATCATAAAAAGATAATTTATTGGGCCCATAATTGAGTAATCAGAGGTTGAATTTCATTTTTGAAATTATGCTATGTTTTCCAATGAATGCATGGAACTGCCTTCTATTACAGTATTTTCCTAACAGTTTATGAAATGGAACAGTCTCCAAAGCAGTAAATATTCCCAAGGGGCTTTGGAAGTCACATGGTATATTTGAGTAAGCTACAACCCCCTGATGCTATGTGCCTGTAAAATGGGTGTGAAGGCCGTTAACAAGGATATATACAACCATAGAGGCCAGTCATTTAACAAGAATGAGAGCCAACAAATAATTCAACAAGTACTTAAATATTAGAAAAACAAGAGAAGAGAGGCCTCAACTCCTTTCAGGAGGTTTATGGGAAAAAAAAACAAGAATGCAACAGGATGAGAAAGTGTATAGAATCTAGTATATACCCTGGGAGGAGGAGTGCCCAAAGCACCAAAGTGTATGGCAGGACTAATTAGACCACCCATCCAGAGTCGGGAGTCAGGCTAGTTAGTTTGGCCTATTCCAATTTCCCTGATGTTTATCTATTGGATTGTAATAACTCACCTCAGCTGCCAAAAGTGATGAGTCTGTGACTATGCAAAGTAACGGTTGAGATACAGTATGAAGCATTTTCACATGGCAGGTAAATTCCTAATTCTCTGAAATTGCCAATTTGGCTTAGCTGAAGTCACAAATTTATACTTTCTTTTGACTAGCACTTATGAAGTTGTGCAATATTTGATCACAAACCGAAACTGTAAAATTAAATTTCATTTAATCAAAGCTCTAAAACAATCACAATGTTTCCAGAGTTTGGCTTTCAAAGAAACATTATGTTGAGCCAACTCATCCATATGAATTACAATAAAGAACTTCTTTTTTCTCCTATTTCAATTACATGTGTGAGTAATTTCACTCAGGAATTCAAATACTCTAACCCCTCCCCTTTGAAAACAATAGTAAATACTTATTTTGCCTCAATAATGCAAGTTATTTTCTCAGAACTCCTGAACAGCAAATAGATGTCATTACTGTATAATATAGCAAAACCATTGGAGCTAACAAACCAACTTATAAGAAAGAAATGCAGTGGCCAACTAGAAAAATAGTGGTAATTTATACTGGTTAAAGGCATCTGCTTTCCCAGGGACATTTGGTTAACACTGGTCATAAAACTGAATCAGTTCCCCTTATGTGCAGTAGCCTACTGAGGCAGACAAGGAGCCCATTAGAGGGGAAAAGAACAGTTTTTTTTATCCTCTTTATATTTGGGAGCGGGTGGAATCTAAATGGTCATGGAGTTATTTGATTTACTGGAGAATTAGGGACCTTGAATCTTCTTATAAAATTCAGAACTATATAATATGTAGTGATGATTATATATTAATATGTGATATTAGCTAATCTGATAGGTGTGATGTCATACCTAAGGGTTGTTTTGATTTGCATTTTTCTAATAAATAGTGATTTAGAGCATTTTTATATGACTATAGATAGCTTTGATTTCTTCATCTGAAAACTGCCTATTCATATCCTTTGACCATTTATCAATTGGGGAATAACTTGTTGGTTTTTTATAAATTCGACTCAGTTCTCTATATATTTTAGAAATGAGACCTTTATCAGAGACACTGGTTGTAAAAATTCTTTCCCAATTTTCTGCTTCCTTCCTAATCTTGGTTGCATTGGCTTTTTACAAAAACTTTTCAATTTAATGTAATCAAAATTTATCCATTTTGCATTTTATCATGTTCTTTATCTCTTGTTTGGTCATAAATTCCTCCGTTCTCCATAAATCTAACAGGCAAACTGATTCCTTGCTCTCCTAAGTTGCTTACAATATCAGCCTTTATATATAAATCATCTACCCATTTTGACTGCATTTTGATATACAGTGGTATACAAAGTATACTTTGGTCTATGCCCAGTTTCTACCATACTGTTTTCCAGTTTTCACAGCAGTTTCTGTCACATAGTGAGTTCTTATCCCAGAAACTGGAGTCTTTGGGTTTATCAAAAAGTAGATTAAGATAGTCATAGATTAAGATAGTCATTGACTACTGTGTCTTGTGTACCTAACCTATTCCGCTAATCTACCTCTATTTCTTAGCCAGTACCAAGTAATTTTCATGATTGCTGTTTTTTAATACAATTTAAGATGTGGTACGGCTAGGCCACCTTGCCTAGCATTTCTTTTCATCAATTCCCTTGATGTTCTGGACCTTTTATTCTTCCAGATGAATTTTGTTATTATTTTATCTAGTTCTATAAAATGATTTTGGTAGTTTGAATGGCATGGCACTGAATACACATATTAATTTAAGTAGAATTGTCATTTTTATTATATTAGCCTGGCCTATCCATGAAGAACGGATGTTTTTTTACAATTATTTAGATCTGACTTTATTTGTGTGAAAAGTGTTTTGTAACTGTGTTCATATAACTCCTGTTTTGGCAGGTAGACTCTCACATATTTTATAATGTATGCACTAACTTTAAATGGAATTTCTCTTTCTATCTCTTGCTGTCAGGCTGACAAAATCTTCTTGAGAGGCACATTGGTGTGATAGAAAGAACACTCAGTTTGGAAGGAGAAGACTTGGGTTTCAGTCCTAGCCCCAACACTATGGACCCTAGGTAGGGTCTCTACTTCCTTGTCCATAAAACTGGGTCCATATACTATTCGCCTTGCGAGGCTGTTATAAGTACAACACAAATGCAGACTATTAGTAGAATCATAGCACATTTTCAGAGGGAAAGATATTTTGAATTTGCCACTGCTTTTTATCAACCTGATAATATTGTTGCACATGTCTGCTCTAGATAAAATTGATCCTGAAGTCAGTAGAAGTATACATACTAATATGTGGACTGTAACAAGATCCAGAGGGTGGGCAGAATCCCAATACAGATCATTTTAAGACTTAAACTATTTAACTCAATAGTACAAATTACAGCCAGTGTTAGAAATCTGCTTGCTCAGTGATCCTTGTCTGTATTGTAAGTTATCAACTGCTACCTTCTGTCTGTTTGTAATGTGCAGGGGTGGGGTACAAAACTTTATCCTTTCATCATTTTGGCTCCAGCCAAGAAAGTGGGCTCCAAATAGTCTAATTGACAAGACTGCAGTGGTAGCTTTCTGGTGTTAATAGGTTGGAAGACCTCTGATCCAAATCTGGGACATTTCTTGAAAAAGTTGGGGAGAAGCACCTCCATCAACCTTCAGATCTAGCAGCGTTGGGGATATAGAAGATAATACATTGTCTCTAACCCTCAGCTAGGAAGAAGGGAAAATTTCCCTCCCCTCCCTTCCTTTCCCTTTTCTTCCCTTCCCTTCCCTTCCCTTCGAAGAAGGTACTGTTTGGCTCTCCCCCCCTCTTTTATGTCTGCACAGGGGCCTACATTGGGACTAGTGTGGTTATCAAAGCCATCTTTCTTTTAGGACTCACATGCTCATATCTTTGGCCTTACTGTTGAGGATTCTATTTTTATTATAGAGGAGTAATTTTTATGAATTTACTTTAATGAGCTAAGAATTTCTTCCAATAGTCCATGTGCTAAGCAGTTCCCAGTAAATGCCACCCTCCCCTTGAGCAACATTGTGCATGTTTATTTAGTGGCTAGGTCTCTAAGGGCCCCCACTGGCAGTGATCCCTATGTGAAAAGAGGATTGGCCCTTAACAGATTGTCAGTATTGCAGCCTTGTTAACATTTTCTGATGCCAAGGTGCAGGTCCTCAGATAATTGGTGGAGAAAATTAGGAAATCTCATTAAGGACACATCAGGGAAATAGGTATAGCAGTTGAAGGGTTATAATTTCAGAAGAGAATTATCAGCTGTTCATTATCTCCACTGAGACTCTAATGAGAAGGCTTTGGCTTTAGATTGCAGCAGAAGTGCAAAAGAGCTAA
>CM053602.1:27680840-27705748 GCA_028646575.1 Pseudocheirus occidentalis | reverse complement strand
GAAGGAAGGAAGGAAGGAAGGAAGGAAGGAAGGAAGGAAGGAAGGAAGGAAGGAAGGAAAGAAGGAAGGAAGAAAGGGAGGGAGGGAGGGAGGAAAGGAGGGAGGGAGTAAGGGAGGAAAGAAGGAAGGAAGGAAGGGAGGAAGGAAGGAAGGAAAGAAAGAAGGGAGGGAATAAGCATTTATATAGCACCTACTATGTGCCATTTACTGTGCTAGAAGTACTTACAAATATTATCTGATTTGATCTTCATGACCACCCTGGGAGGTGGGTGCTACAATGATTGCAGTTTTACAGTTAAGGAAACTGAGGTAAACATAAGTCAAATGATTTACTCAGCGTAACACAGCTAGTAAGGGTCTAAGGCCAATTTTAACTCAGATTTTCCTGCTTCTAGGTTTAGCACAGTATCTGTGAACAGCACTTCATTAACTCTAGGCTTTGGTCATCCTGATTCTTCTGTCCATTGTAAGACCTAGCCCTCCCAGATTTCTGTCATTCACAGATTTGTAAACTGTGCCATCCATCTCTTCATTCAAGTCCATTGATTAGAAATGTTTAATGGAACAGGAAGAAGGATGTTTGCCTTCAGGTTGACATCAATCACAGCTTTTCAAGTCAGCATAATCAACCAGAGCTGTACTGTCCTACAGCCAACATCACTTCATCTTGGGCACGGAGCTATCATTAGAGGCTTTGTCCAGTTTCTTGATAAAAGTCAGCCATCCTACTTATATAGCTTTCCAGTGCCTTTCCAGGTTAGTAATGGAAGGGGGAAAGAAGGAAAGGAAGAGAGAAAAAAGAAAGAAAAAGGAATGGAGGGAGGTTGGAAGCAAAAAAGGAAAAGAGGAAGGGAGGGAGGGAGGGATAGAGGGAGAGAAGAAGGAGGGAAGAAGGGAAGGAAGGAAGGGAGGAAAACAAACCATACTGGCCGGTCATGATCATTACTTGCATTTCTCAGTGCCCACAACCCAGCATTTTGCCAAGAATCCAAGTTGAGCTCACCAGTCTATAATCTAACAAATCTCTCTTCTTCCCCTTTTGGAGGCAACACTAGAAGTTTCAGTAGAATTTTGCTTCTGGCCTTATTTCTATTATGCTTCCAACCAGAGACTTAATTGAGCATAATATAACCACAGTATTGGTAAGTTTCCATTTTTACCCCTTTGGTTCACAATAGAAAAATTTTTATTGTAATACATTATTTTTTCCCTTACTGTATATGGAAACTTGGGTAAATACATGCTCAGACCGGGTATATATTTCCTGGCCTGGAATTGTGCCTGCAGAATTATCTTCTTGGAGAAGTAACTTTTGGAAGGCACATTCTCCTGAATTTTTCTGGAACAACAATGACAGCCAGTGGCCAGTTAGGTTAATCACAGCTGTCTGCTTCCAGCTCCTGTCTTATTAGTCTGCCTGAAGGACCACAGCTCCAGGCTTTCAGTCCTGCCTAATTAGGAGACTGAAGTCAAATTATAACACTGAACATCCTCACCATCAGGGCCCTGACCTGCAGCAGTTCAGTAGCTGTAGCATTAAAAGGCCCAGGCAGATATGGAATGAAAATCACAAGACAGGTTTAGACTTTCTGGGAGCCTAAAAATCTGATTACAAAAAAGAGTATCTTCTCAAAACCTTTTATTTTGATTTGGATTAGTGATTTTTCTTTACAGGCTGATTATACATTGTTCCCTCCCATCCCCAACTCCACTGTCTAGCCAGGCTTCCTTATTACCATTCTACTCACTCAACAATCTTATTTCCAGCCCCTCTGACTTTTCCCAGGCTTCCCCCCCATACCTACACTGCTCTCCTTGGAACGCCTCCGTCCCTTCAAATTTCAGCTTATGTGCCACCTCTTCCAATAATAACAAAGATAACAACAATAATGATGATGCTGGTGATAATATTCATAAAAATAACAAGGATAATGTTAATAATTAGAATTAGCATTTATGTAGTGTTTTAAGGTTTGCAAAGCACTTTTCATGTTGTCTCATTATGTCAAGAAGCCATTCCTGATTGCTTCCCCAGTCACTGTGTATTTATTTTATGAATATTCTGTATTTCCTTCTCTGTGAACATGTTATGTTGTGTCTCTCCTCTCTCTGCCCCCTCACCCCCCCCAGGAGAATGTAAGCTCCTTACAGGCACACATTCTGTTATTTTTGACTTTTTGATCCTCAGCAACAAGCACAGTGCTTGGCACACAGTAGGGGGTTAATAAATGCTTGTTGATTAAGTGATGGAAAGGATCTCCTAGAATGAACCACTGATTTAATGAGTCTAAGAAACTCCTTATATAGAAATTCTCTCCAGTGATTAAGTTTCACAACTCCCTGGCTATTTGCAGTCTTAGAGAATTACCTGGAATATGGAGAGGTTAAGGGACCTGTCCATGGTCATAGACAGTAGAGATCACAATCAGCACTTGACTGGTCTTCCTTTCTCTAGTGATTGCCCTCTCTCCCCAGCATTGTGTCACTTTCTGCTTTCCTCTTCTTGCATTAAAATTGACTTTATCCATTTTCATCTTGAACTTACAAAAACATCTCTTCTCCTGAGCCCTTCATCTGTTTCTTGGCACATCAATGATCTGGACATCTCAATAAAACCTACCAGTTAATTAAAAGAAAAAAACTATATTGTTGTGGTTTTTTGTAAAGAAAAACAATTTCATTCTATATAGGGTAGTCCAGTCACACTGAATATACAGGGTTTATCATTCTCAATTTAATTTTTGAATTTTTATTTGCCCTATTCTGTAAATCTGTGCATGGAAAGATGCCTGAACAACAGATGGGCAGTTTAGAGCTAAGGTTCATACACTCCAGAGTATGTTTATAGCAAGTATGAAGAGGAAGGACATTGATCTGTCTTGTGATTTATATCTACATCTCAAAATGGCACCATTTTGGTACCACAGTATCCACTGAAAACGGGCATCAAGGTTGTGCTACAGGGGATAGAGTGCCTGGAGTCAGGAAGACTTATCTCCCTGAGTTCACATCTGACCTCAGATGCTTCCTAGCTGTGTGACCCTGGGCAAGTCACTTCACCCTGTTTGCCTCAGTTTCCTCATGGAAAAGGAAATGGCAAACCAATTGAAGATCTTTGCCAAGAAAGCCCCCCCAAATTAAATTTTTTTTAAATTTAAAAAGAAAACCTCAAATGGGGTCACAAAGAGTTGGACACAACTGAAAAATGACTCAAAAACAATCCATTAGAAATATCTGTGCTTAATAATCAGGATGGGTCTGTGTGGAATTGGCTTAAAAACGGTGGTCAGTGATTTCATCATCACTCATAGTCTAAGAATATTTAGAAGTAACCTTGACCCAATCCACATGCCTGTTCCTGGGCCTTCTGATTCGAAGTCTTAGGTTCTTTCCAGTACACCATGCTACCTCAGCTGGCCAACAGGGACAGCAAAGGAATCTAGAGAATAAAGGGATTTGTGGTTTATGAAGAGAAATTCTCCATTTATCCATTTTGCCCATCCCTTCTCCTGTATCATCTCTACTTCCATGTTAGCTGGTCTGATCCAATATATATTGTCTCCTTTCTTAGTATTCCCTAAAGGCCCTGTCAGAAATGATGGTACAACTAGGTATTACTTGATAGAGCTATTTCCCATGGAAGCACATCAGGGGAAGCTGCTGTTCTTTGTACAATGCCCCACTTACACCGTCTTCCTCCTCTTCTTCCCACAGGGTGCCTTTATTTCTATAGTACTGTTAGCAGAAGAGGACAAAGGCATTTCTTCTCTTTTCTGAGCTCAAGAAAAATGTCTTCATATGGAGGGAAGAACTGAGACCAGAAATGCCATCTTATTCTTTGACTATGCCTACTTAAGGCAAATATTGCCAATTAGTACAAATTTTTTAAATTTAATTCATCAAATGTTTATAAGTCCCTTTTTACATACAAGGCACTGGAGATACAAGAAAAATAAGCCAATTCCTGCCCTCAAGGAATTTGCATTCTTCTGGCGTAGAGGAAGGGGCACAATAAGGGGTACTTATTTAATGTAACTTCAAGAGAAAGTATTATCCAGTGGGGAAATAAGAAAAGACTAGGAGGCTATACCTGAATTGATCCTTGAATGGAGCTTGAGATTCAGCAAACAGGGAGACTAATGGCAAGCATGGGTAGGGGAGGGGAAGAGGAAGGGGCAGCCTGTGCAAAAGTATAGGTTGGAAATGAAATATGGTATATGAAAAACAATTAGCAGGCCAGTTTGATAAGAAAGAACATTTTTCAAAGTGAAGTAATATAAGAATAGAGAGGTAGGTGATCAGATCCTACTATACCACACTGGAGTTTGTGAGGCACCTTTTCACTTTCCCAATTTTGCATCTCTAAGAGTAATCCATTCTGCAGAAAATTAAATAGAAAAGTTGGCAGCTGGTCATTTGGGGGCGGGTGTCAATCTAGGCATGGTCCTTCTTACCTTTCCTGCAAATCAGAAGCCCATGCAGGCAAGGACAAGCCTTTTGTTTCTCTTTTCTTGTTCATCCCTCAATTAATGTTGTACATCATGCGTTCAAATCATCTGTCAAAGCAGTGTCATTTGAATCGGCTAGACTATATTAATCTCCCTGAGATTTTAATGTTTCATTTTGAAGTAGCCCAGTGACTAATAAATTATCCTAACAAAAATAGAATATAAGTTTGTACACTGTGGGAATTGGAGAAGAAGAATGATGAGACCTGAGTCCTTTGATTTATATTGGGTGGTAGCTCGAAAACCTGTTGAGCTTCTTCACATCATCAATGGGCTTCCTTTCCAGCCTTTTTGCCAATAATCTCTTCATTGTTCCTTCTTTCTTAATGGACTCAATTTGATATCATTTTTTATACCCCTTCCTGAAGCCTTCAAGGCAGTTTGTAGGAGTTCCTAGGCAAAAATAACAACTGAAATGTTGAGCAATAGTATTATTTGTTAGGTAAATACACAATGAACAAGATCCTTTCTGTGAGGATTGGGGGGAGGAGGAATAGTAAGCATTTTTAAGCACCCTACTATAAGCCAGGTATTGTGCTGAACACTTTACCTAACAGTGACTTTGGGAGAGGGTGAAGGATAGAAGGACCTGGTGTGCCATGGTCCATGGCGTTACAAAGAGTCAGACAGGGCTGAAAGACTAAACAACAACATTTCATGACAGTCTTCTTTTCTGGTTCTCCTCCTACCTCTCTGACTATTTTCCCCAAGTCTCCTTTAATGGATTATCCTCTATTTCCCACCCCAACTGTGAGTGTCCCTGAAGGTTCTGTCCTGTGCCCTCCTGCTACATATCTCATGAATACTACTTTGAATTCCAAACGGAAGCTCCAATCTCAAGTGCAAAAGGAGGGTGCTAAATGCATTTTCCTATTGACCTGGCTTTAGGAAGACCTGGGTTCCAAAGCATCTCTGACACTCATTAGCTGCAGGACCCAGGGCTATTCACTTCTCTTCTCCCAGTCTATAAAAATGGAGTAAACGATTCCTGGAGTACCCACCTTCAGGGGCTAAGTTCATATGAGAGAAACTATGTAAATAAATCACTTTGAAGCTTTTTAAGTAATAGAGAAATGTCCTTTGTTAGTGTTACATCCTCTTTGCATTCGGGATCCTGGGGTTCATAAAGATCTCTGTAAATTATAACCTAATCAAGGACATTTTTGTGTCTCCAGAGAGTGAAACATAAAGAGACAGAGAAAGCTTCAGTACAGACTTATGATTGAGTGTAGGGCTATTTGTCCTTCACCATAGTGTGGTCTACTCATTTACAGCAAACAGTCACTCAGAATGCAATAAAAATCATTTTACTTGTGTCTAGAGGGGGAAAAACATTACAAAAATACAAATAGCAAATAAGCAAGATTTAAAGAAAATGTCAAATTGCTATGAAGCCAGTTTTCCACATAGAAGAGCAGAAGGGAATGAATAAGGGAAAATTTCACCAGGTCCCCATTTAACAGCAAATTTTGTTCAGACAGAGCATTCTTTAAGGTTCTGGTGAACCAGGAAAGGCTCCAATTGCTCATGATTATATTCAGTTTGGGATTACATAGCCCTTCCCTTACAGTCACTTGTCCACAGGCATAGCACACATCCATACCCCAAGTCTCCAAAGGTCCTGGGCTTCCCTCTATCTTTCCAATGAGGGGCAACGCTAGAAAAAAATCTAGCCTAGCTCCATAGCCAGTGAAAAGACCTTTGTGGAATGGCCTGGGAGACTAACCACCATGGAAAACATCCCTACACAACATCCCATCTCCTCCATCTATGTCTGTATCAAGACAATCCTCCATACCTAGAAGGGAGGTGCTGACTCCCCCTCCACATTCATCAGTGATTAGTGCCTTGAATCCATCAAATTATTTCATATTTACTATACACACATATACTATTTCCACACTATTCCTGTGTACATATTATCTCTCCCACTCTCACCCCCAAGAATTTAATCTTCTTAAAGATAAGGACTACTGTATTTTGTCTTTGTATATCCAATACCTAGCAGCACATAGTAGGTACTGAATAACTGCTTGGCAAATGGATGGACAAAAATGCATTTCAGAGCTCTAAACAACTAGAAAAGAAAAAAAGAAAGTCAGGGGCTGTCTATAAATTCAAACCCTTCTCTCTGTGTAGCTATGTCCACTTGATAAAAATATAATTTCTTGGCTCTAAGAAAAAGGGTTTTTGTGTTTTTCCCCTTCTAAAATAGGCCGAAGAGAACCTTGGATATAAACCAGCTCTTATAAAACCACATCTTAACGAGTTAAGTATAAATGAATTAGGAACTTAAAACCTGCATCTCATCCTTTGCAATTCCAGGCACTAACTTCTCTTTGAAGTCTCTGAGAACCAGAGAATGCAAAAGGCATAGGTGAGGAGGCTGAGTGGGGGAGAATTGGAACGAAAAGAAATTCAGTTTCCCTTGAAATACACAGAGGCTGAGAAAGTTAATACTAAGGAAAAAGGCACAATAGGTGAAAGCGGATTAAGGAGTTGGTGAGCTCAAACCACAGATGAGTTTACTGTTCTCAAATGAAAATGAACTAGAAATCAAAAGTAGTTTGGGGGTTGTAAAAAGACATGTTGAGATTCTTCTCTTTATGAATAAGGCAAAGTAGACAATCATCTAAACAATATGACTTTTAAGGTCTCTGGAAATGCCTCTTTGTACCCAAATATCTCCGCCGTCAGGCAAAGACTTCACCTTCACCATTAGAGATTCATTTCTTTGGCTTTCAGATGAAATTCTGGCTTTGCATCCTTATTTCCTACTTGTTCCCATCATAGAGCAGCTAGCTGTTACAATAGATAGAGTGGGCCAAGCCTGAAGTCAGGATCTTTGTGAGTTCAAATCCAGCCTCAGACACTAACTAGCTGTGTGACCCTGGGCAAGTCATTTCACTCTGTTTGCCTCAGTTTCCTCATCTATAAAAGGAGCTGGAGAAAGAAATTGCAAATCAGTGCAGTATCTTTGCCAAGAAAACCCCAAATGGGGTCACGAAGAGTCTGAAAACTGAAAACAACACAGCACTTTCCATCATTTCCCAATTTGTGTTCCAGAAGAAACAGTACGGAATGGTGGATAGAAGATCAGCCTTGGAATCAGGAAGACTCAGATTCAAATCCTGCCTCTGACACACACCAGCTAAGAGATAATGACCAAGTCATGTAACCTTTCAGTGGCCCAGGCAACTCTAAGGTGCTGATCTAAATGCTGATCTGCATAGGTGGAAGGAGTTTGCACACCAGAAGGTCCCTAGACAGCTGACATCACAAAATGTGCTCAATCATCCAGGCAACCTGGTCCACTAGTCCCCTGAAGGGGATGCTGTGTCCTATATCCCTGCACTGATCTAGGCTGCTCCACCTGTCCTTGGAATCTACTCAGTCCTCATCTCTGCCTTTCAGAATCTTTAGCCCCCTTTCAAGGCTCAGTTCAGAATATCGTTTCTTCTCCAAGACCTTCCCAGATCCCACCAGCTGAAAGGGTTCTCTCCCTCCACCAAGCTTTCCAGGGCCCTCTGTCTGGATTCCCCCTCTGCTCTCATTACTCCCTCCTTTATATTACACTTGTCATTGTACATGCCATGTCCCTAACCCACCCCTGACTACTTATTGCTGGAAAATATCCTTTAGGTCTCCCAGTTTTTAAGCATCTCCAGCATTTGTTACAAGTCTTCCACATAGGGTATACTTAATAAAAATTAAATTGTCTTCTCTCTCCTAATCCAATTGTAATAACTCAGACCAGTGGTTCTCAATCTTCCTAATGCCGTGACCCTTTAATACTCATATGTAGACATATCTACATGTGGGCGGACCTGCCTGGAGACAGATAGAGGAGCAGTGTCTTGGTTCCTAAGACCATCGGAAATATGTGTTTTCTGATGGTCTTAGGCGATCCCTGTGAAAGAGTCACATGACTCCCAAAGGGGTCGTGACCCACAGGTTGAGAACCACTGACCAGGACAGACACCTTTAGGAAGGATAATACCTTAGGCATTATATTGTAAGTTCCTCGAGGGAAGGGATTTTCTTTTGCCTCTTTTTGCTCCTCAGTGCTTAGGACAGTGTCTAGCACAGATAGATGTTTAATAAATGTTTATTGATTGATTTGTTGAGGATACTTCAAAACAGAATAACACTCCCTGGTACCACCAAGTGGAAAAAGGATTGAACAAGGTGCTAAAGAAACCTAAACCCACCTTGTCTAGCTGCCACCATCATTTCCCTCCAGGGAATCACAGCAGATGGATAGTTTTTCAGTGACCAAGTCCATAAATGGATACTAATGAAGCGAAATTGGACCTTATTTAGCCAGATTGAAATAAGACCCCACAGTTAGGGATTAATTATGCAGCTCTTTATGTGGAACTACCTTTAGAATAGTGATTAGAGGCGAAAGGCATCTGAGGGCGATAAATACACGTTTGTTTCATACATGGCCTAGAAGGGGACAGTGCGGCAAGTGGGAGCTAAGTGGGGAGGTGATTCTAAGCATGCATACAGGGCTGGCCAGGGGGACAGGTAACCCATATAAAGCTGTCATTCCTAGTCATCTAAAGCAACCATTTGAAAAGTGAAGAATCCAGCAAGCTGAGTTACTTGGAGGGGAAAAAATCCCCATTATTGACCATTAAAGGATCTCACTTTGAGTCCTAACTGCTTTTCACTCCCTGAGACCTTGGGCAAATCATTTTACCTTTCTACACCTCCATTTTCCTTATCTGTAAAACGGTGGAGTTGAACTAGAAAGTCTAGAACTAAATCTAGAATACCACGAATTCCAAAAACTTAATTCATATGTGGTTTCACAAATTCATTCTCAAAGGAAAAAAAAACCAAGCCTAATTGTGACATAGACATATAACTAATAATTTAATACCATGAAACATAAATGCACATTCAGACACCCAGAACCAGATCTGAATCACTAAGATCCATACACCAGTTTGATCGAGCTCAGTGTTATTTCTTTAATGTCTAATTCAGTCAAGTAAACACAATCAAAAGCAGTTTTTTCTGTCTCCCACTATCCTGAGAAACACTGAATCTGACCTAAAATGAACCTGTGAGGTCATTTAGGCCCATCTGTATACGAGTAAGAATCTCCATCTCAGTATCATCAACAGTAGCTTAAGCCTCCATGTAACCCCCCCCCCCCAAGTGGGACATCATCACCT
Source organism: Pseudocheirus occidentalis (assembly GCA_028646575.1). Classification (NCBI taxonomy): domain Eukaryota; kingdom Metazoa; phylum Chordata; class Mammalia; order Diprotodontia; family Pseudocheiridae; genus Pseudocheirus; species Pseudocheirus occidentalis. The sequence goes on along the minus strand of CM053602.1, from coordinate 27,696,051 downwards.
CCAAAGGTAGCCATTTCACTTCTTCTTAGGAATTCTGGGAGCTGTCTTGTGAGAAGACAAGTTGAAGAAGGCAGAGGTTAAGTAATAGTTTGCCTAAAAAAACAAACGATCTACGCATTTCAATACATATTCAATGAGAATCAAGAAATGAGACAAGGCATCTCAAAGAGCTGATGTGATTTTAGGTTATGCTGAAATGAGTCTTATCCAGGTTTGGAGCATTTCATTAACTTTGGAGCACCTGATTTTAGGAAGCACATTGATAGGAGGTCTCCACAGGACAGTGTCCCAGATGGTAAAAGTCTTTGCCTTCATGTTGTATAATATAAGTTAAAAGACTTGAGGATCTTTAGCCTCTTATAGGAGAGATTCATGAGAGCTGCCTTCTAGTATTTGAAGGGCTGGTTGTCCTGGGGAGGGATTAGACTTTTTCTGCTCGGTCCTAAAAGGCAGAACCAGGAGCAATGGGTGGAAGGACAGATTTCCTGACAAAGCTTTCCAAAAGTGAAATAGCCTGCTTCACAGGAGATAGTCAAAGCAGGGATGAATGCCCCCTTGTTTGGTATACAGTAGTAGGGATTCATGATCAGATACATATTGGCCTAGAGGACCTGAGTTTCCTCCCAACTTTGAGATTCTGTGGTTCAAGGAAATGTCTCCCTTATTTTCTGCCTGAAGTAGTAAGCCTTAGTCTGGTTCACAGCTTGCAACATTGAAACCAACCAAGTCACAAAATGGCATTTATTTCCTAATCTTAATAAAAATTAATCCATCCCCTGCAGACCATGACAACTCCAGTACTACCCCCATTGAGTTAGTTTGAAGAGACAAGAATGCAGTGGATTGGAAAGGGACTGTTAGTGAAGGACACACTAGGCCCCATGAATCACGGACTCAGGGAGGGAGGGACATCCTGACAAGGGCACTGTCTTGTCTGTAGGAGAGTCACATATCACCAGTTGGGAATGCCTGCTGAATAGGAATGGGCACATCACCAAATTTGCATTGGTACTGTGGGCTCTGCTCCTGTTATTTTGGGGAGCTAGCCAGGAGCTCCAAGCACCTCTCCTTTAACCACAGCCCATGACATACTTGTCCTTCATATTCCTTATCCTCTGGTTCCCTCCCATCCTGTTGGTGGCCTCAACAGTTTGAGAATGAAATCTTGAGCCCAATCAACCATTATCATAGTGACCATAGACTGTTATATTATTATTGTGCCATATTATATTATATTATGTTATATTTATGTTTTATATTATGTCATATCATATTCTATTGTTTATGTCATGTCGTATATCATGTATCATATATCAGATCATATTATAGTCTATTATAATAGACTATTAGAGCTGTAAGGGATTGTTGAGTTGAAAAAGCTCGCTTTACCTTCCATTTTACAGGTGAGAAAACTGGGGCCCAGAATGATAAAAGGGCTATTACCCAGGGTCACACAGTGGCTTAGTGGCTGAAGTAAGGTTAGGGTTAAACTCACCCAGGGGAGTGCTGTTTCCCTAGACAATGTCTCCCAAATGAAAATAGACCTTTATTTAGCATAAATATAGATAGTTTTATGAGTGCCAAGTTCAGGCCAGTGCCTCTCCACCCTGTCACCCATACTTGGTAAGCAGGGGAAGTTAGGGAAGGGGAAGTCATTACTCTAGAATGAACAGCCAATGCTAATGTAAATTTGTTTTTTTCTGACTAGTGTGCCATGATAAGAAACACTTGCAATTGCAAAATGATTAGTCACCAATTCGGATAATTATTAAGCAAGTAATTAGTAGTTCAACTGGTCTTTGAATGGAATTTGTCATTGAGGCAAGTCACAAAGGACTAAATCTCCTGTGTCAAAACCATGAGATAATCAAACGTTTCAGTATTTGAATTCCACAATAACAGCAGTCACTCAAAGTTTGGGCTTTCCTGCTGGCAACTGTATTTATTAAAGTTCTTCCAAAGGGTTCTAGCCTGACTTTCACAAATACGTTTCAAAGTGCAGGCTTGCGGGCGTGCTGAGCAGGTAAGGGATTTGTCAGGAAGAAGGCTCACGTTCAGACACAGGGAAGAAATTCAACAAGAAGACTCTAGAGTGTAAACTCAACTGCTGCTTAGCAACTTGCCAACCTCTCCTGGGTTAGAAGATACTCTTTTCAGCTACTGGAGGAGTCAGCCAGGAGTTTGATCTATGGGACCTAAGGCCAGCTGACCCTGAACAGAAGAAGCTCAGAACTCCATTCTGTCAGCACCACCAGGTTTTCCTTAATGGGGCACCCTCTAGTGTTAGCTTCCTTCTCACTTTCAGTCTTAAGTGATGACATTTCTACAGATTCTTTGAGAAAATGTTCAATTCCTCGATGATGCCCAATGTCCAAAAGTCATTTTCTCTAATATTCAAACATTTTCTCCCTATTATCATCCATTATTTCTCTCCTGATAAGCTTGCAGTACCTATTTGCTAAAAGTAGCCTTGAGCAGGTTATATGTCTGAACTTTCCAAAGTGTTCAATTTATTCCCATAAATAACCACAGTACTGCGAAGCTCTAGCTACCTATTAAGCCCTCGTAAATTACTCTCTTCCTTCTGGGTCATCTCTGTCCATTCATAACCTTCCCCCCCTTTAGTATGCTTGTTTACCCCATGATTTCCTTTTCTGCATACTCATATGGAGACTGTGAAGAGACCAATAACAATACCCACCATTGCAAAGCACTTTAAATAAGTTGTCTCACACTGATCTTCCCCACACAGGGAGGCAATCATCCTTGCAGGAAATGAGACTGAGAGGTTAAGTAGCTGGCTCGGTCACAAAGCTGAAATGGTCACCATTTTCCAGAATCACAGAATCTCTGAATGAAAGGGTCCCTCAGATGCCATCAGATCCAAGCTGTACCCATAGAGGAAGCCCCTGAAAACCAAGAATCATCCAGTCTTTCCCTGAATACCAACAGGGACCTCTCTCCCTCTTGATGTCATGCATTCCACTTGGGGATAGCTCATTTTATTTTTTTAGGAAATTATTCCTTTCTTGAAGCCCAAACCTGTCCCTTTGCAACTGCTGTCCATTGCTTGTAATTCTGTCTTTTGGGGCTATTTCCTAGTTCACGTGGCAGCCCTTGGAATACATTACTTGAAGACAGTTCTTATATCTCCCCCCCACCCCAATCTTCCCTTTCTCCAAGCTAAACATTCCCAGTTCTTTCAAACTGTCCTCCTGTGTCAGGATCTCAAGGCCCTTCACCATTCTGGTTGCCCTCCTCTGGGTACTCCCTGGCTTATCACTACTAGCCCTTATGATCCCTGACCAAGAATGAGGCTCCTTAAGAGATATATTTCCATGACCCTTGGAATCAGGGGTTTCTGTACCCACAACAATGGAAATGCTCAGTTTCCTATCATTTTATATGAGTTGATATCACCATGGTAGAAGCTACTCACATGGATCTGAGACCTAGGAGCAGTGCCTCAGCTTTTATGTTTCTCTAGTGATCAAGTATTCTAGAGAAGAGACCAGCTTGCCTGTGGATATCCAGAAACAACTGCTAAACAGGGTTTCGGGGTTGTATGATGTGTACAGAACTGACCCTGGGTAAGGCTTCTTTGCCCCCTGTCTGAGTGCTGCTCCAAGGAGCCCCCTGCTTTTCATCTGGGAAAGAAGTCATTATTGTGCAGCTGTTACAGTATGTGTCAGACATAGAACCTGATCCTTGGACTTCGGACTTCATGGGCAATGATCTTTCCTGGATAGTGAAGCCCTTTTTTGACTTTTTAACCAATTTAATACTTGAAGAAGCTGTGATTTCATCAGTGTGAACACTTTCTCCATCAAATTGTGCTCCTTGAAGGCTGTCTTTTGCCTCTTTTTGTATTAGTTGAGCATAATCCCTGGTACTTAGTAGGTGCTTAATTGATTGATTTGATTTAGTTTATTGACTGATTTAGTTTATTGATGTTTAGTTTAGTTTATTAATTGATTGATATAGATTACAGCTCCTGTTTGCCTTAGCTGATGAATCTGGTGCAGTTGCCAGAAAGTGAAAAGTTAATCACCACACTCCCAGCTCCAACTAACCATCTCTACAGATCCTGGGAAAGCAGATGCACAGTCTGTTAGGGCATGGCAACTTTGGTCTCTTTTGGCACAGCCCTTGCAAACACTTCTATACTCTGATGGGGTATCAGAAGAGAATGTAAAGTATTAGGAGACTGCCTGTTCAGCCATCCTTAGAGGAAAGAGTTAGCAGAGGACACCCAGCTAGTTCCTTCTTAGCTATTTGGAGTTGGAGGAGTGATCACTCTCTCCTCCCGCTACTTAGCTTCAGCCCCTACATGTGACTGCATTAACGAGACTGCTTTCTCTGTATCAAAAGGGCAGGATGCCCTTTATTCAGAATAGACTTGTCCTTTGTAGAGGAACATCTCTCCTGACCTTCAAAACTGGTCCTAAGAGCTTATTATCTTCTATTTGGTGTTGACTCTGATTCTCAGGACAACAGAGTTGAACAGGAGTAGACCTTGCCAAAAAGGATTGTGACTATTAATGTTTAACCTAACAATATGGAGGTAGTAGATGGGTTTTAAGAAACGAGTCTTCTGAAGTCTCTTCCTCTTATCCAGTGTCTCCTTATGAGCACAAAGGCTTCTGGGCTCCTCTCTCACTGTCTTTTATTCCATTTGAACAGAGAAGCCACAGCTTGGGCATTCTCTCTCTTCTCTGTGTGGCAGATGAGAGAAGAGGATCTTTTAGCCATGCCTTCTTTCTGTCTTAATTCTCTTCACCTGGAGGACAAAGCTGAAGGGAATGTCAGGTCTCTTCAAGTTCTCTGTGGGACACCAGGCCATTCTTCTGTTGGGCAGAGGGGCAATGAACATGCTCTCTGTCTCTCTTTTACACAGGTTGGGAAGACCATATGACCTTGTGTCACGTGGGACTGGGAGAAATAACCCATTATAACCCTCCCTTCAGAAACAGCTTTCTTCATCATATTTTCACTGTTATTGTTAGGAGTCTGATTTTTTATTGCATACCAATTTTGATGTATTTTATGTTTTTTGGAAATTTTCTAATGAGCTAGAAATTTCCCCAGATAGTCCATGTATTTGATAGTGCCCATAAAACTGCATTTAATGGGGTTCGGCCCACCAGTCCTTTGTTGGCCACTGCCAAAAATGATCTCTAGGTAGAAAGAGAAATGTCTCTTAACAGATGTCTAGTAGTCATATTAGCAAATGGTGGCAAAGAAAAGTAATCCCTCTCTTAGAAGGTTTGAAAATGCAGAATTAGTTAAGAAAATCACATAATTAGTTAAGAAAATCACATACATTAATGTAGTAAAGGTTTTAACTAAGTCACACAAAGGCCCAGCTGATTTTATTTTCAGAGTTGATTAAAACTCGATCAATTCAGTGTGTCCCAAACAGCCTTCCAAAGACATGCTAAGCGAAAACGTTTAATTGTTTGAGATTAATCTTTGGTTCTCTCTTCATGATGCCATGTCAACCCAGAGCTGTGGCCATTCCAGCCAAATGATTAACTTGGTGAAAAAGTCCACCTATCTGACTGAATTGTCCTGCTAGGCCAATGAAAGTGACCACTTAATAGCCCCTGATAGATAAGGCGCACACCAGACTTCTGTGGCTAGAGTCTTCTGATCCACTGATGATTCCCTACTGGCTCCAAATTCCAGTAGACACTGTCATTTTCTTTTTCCCCCTTTCTACTTCATACAAACTTTATTAGTTTCTAGCCAATTCAATAAATACTCATCAGCTGCCTACGGTGTGAAATATCATATGCTACAATTTCAGGAGGGTACAAATACAGACGTAGGCCCTGCTCCTCAAGGATTTTATAAGCTAGTTGGAAGCATAAGCCGTAGCCTTTGATGCTCAGAACACTCTCATAACACTCCGACCCCACCCTAACTCTAATTCTTCGAAAGCAAAGGACCCCACTGCCCATCTCCAACCCTTCCAATTCCTAGTCTCTATCAAGACTGCTCAAGGGCCACCTTCTATTGGAGATTTTTCTCGGTCCCATCAATAATAGCAAATGCTTCACCCCAGTCCACTTGAAACTAGTTTGTACATTGTCTTCCTCAAGAGAATGTGAGTATCTTGAGGGCAGGGAATCTTTTACATTTTCCTGTACATCCATCCACACGCAGCCTGCCACACAGAAAGCACATTGATTACTTAACTGACATATATATAAATTCATAATATAAACTAGGACAAATACCCAGAAGAGTTTCAAAGTGTTATCCTTTCTTTTTCAGTATATTTTCTCCTAATGGCTCTCTTAAACTCTAGCTGGGCATTACTTACCACCCGCTATCTCTCTCCATCTAAATGTCCTCTTGGCATCTCAAACTGCACATGTCCATCTCAGAACTGATTCTGTTTCCCTCCAGACACGACCTGCCTCCAAACCTCTTCATTTTTGTCAAGGGCATTAACATCCCTCCAGAACACCCATATTCATAACCTTAGCCTTATCCTGGACTCTTCTCTCTGCCTTGCTCAGTCATCTCCATTCCACTTCCAGATCATCTCTTGCATCCATTCCATTCTTTCCATTCAGTGGCCACCACACTCATCACATCTCACCTGAACTATTGCAACAGCCTCTTAATAGGTATCTATCATTCCTGCTGCTTCTCTCTGCATCTTCCACACAGCTACTAAACCATGATCTAACTAAGTCATTTCCCTCCCCTTCACTGGCCCCTTGCTGCCTTTCAACTTGGCATTTAAGGCCCTCTACAATATGACTCCCTCATACTTTTCCATTCTTATTTCATACTAGTCTACTATCTGTTCTCTGTAGTGAGAAAAAATTATTCTTTCTTATTATATTAACAACCAGTCTTACATAACGCTACCCCAAGATCCTCTCTTTTTCTGCTCATTCAAAGCCCAGCCTCTTAAGGACATTTCTGACCTTGCTCTAAAATTCACCCACCCAGACCATCTTACCTAGGTGGAATTCTTACTATGACCTACCTCCCCCTCGCATTTTTCTACTCAGGTAGAACTGGGTGATAGTACTCCCCAGTAAGAATAGATACTTTGGGATAGCTTGCTGGAGGAGGAATGATCTGGGTGAAGAGGAGTCTCTTTGTCCAAGAATGATCAGAGTCACAGGGCATTCCCCCAGATCCTCATTAGAATATTCCCTATAATATTCATTATAATATTAATTCTCTCATTAGTTGTTAACCAATCTGAATTGATTTTCACCCTCAGGAACGCCCCCTTTTCCAAGGGTATTTAAACATTCAGCAGCCTCCATGTGAGGTCTTTGGTTTCAGAGAGAACCATTGGCCTCAATCTATTGATTATCTTGATTATCAATTAATTAATTGATTCTTAATTACCCAGAAACTGTCTCTCAGACTTTTCCTTCGTTTCAGTTGATGATATTCTGTATTTTACCTCCATGCCTTTGCACGAGCCTGAAATGCACTCCCTGCCCTCTGCCTTCTTCAAAGCCCCACTCATGTACAGACTTCTTCTGGAGGTCTTTCCTATCCCCTTCCAGCTGTTGATTCTCTCTTCCTTTCCACAGTCTTTCTCATATCTTTGGGTTAATTTACCATTGTACACATGTCACCTAAAAGAATATGTAAGTTCCTGATGGACAGAGGCTGTTTCCTTTTTGGCTTCTTACTCCCATGGCCCAGTACTCAGCCTACACAAAGAAGAAGAGAATGAAAGCTCTGTGGAGGAAGCCTGGTGAGTTTCTGAAGGAAGTTAACGCTAGCTTCTTCCCTCGGAGATAATCTCCAATTCACCCTGTCTCTAGCTTGTTTGTACATAATGCTTTGCGTGTTGTCTCTCTCGTGGTATTTGCTTTTCTTGGTAATCCCATTGCTTAGCACAGCACCTAGCACAGAGTAGGTGCTTATTGTTTGATGACTTCTGACCCCAAGCCCACAACTTTTAAGCCTACACCATTCTGCTCTTTTGTCTTATTGATACAATAACTGAAGGTAAATGAAGCTGGGAGCAGGTAAACTGAGTAGCTAGCCATTTTAGGTATGTGGGGATTGGGCTAACCTAGGATTTTAAGGAGGAGGAAGGATAGTGACTGTGGGTGATAGAATTTAAGACTGTCAAAAGTCATACTCCCTTTGGGAGAACTGGGCTGTCTTCAGAGAGAGGATTAGTTCCAAAGAAGCCTGCAGGGTTCATAAAGATTGTAGTCTGAGTATTTTTCTATATGCCCTGACTGATGCACTGTGCCAAAGGTAGAAAGGTTGGAGGGGTGAGGGAGTGACAATATGCTATAACTCTACGCTTTGCCCAGATACCTTGTGTGTTACAGCTCTGCATGGTAGTCTCCTAGGAATAGGATGTCACCTTTCCAGTTTGAGTATATTTCTGTTGACCTAGTAATGCTGAGCGAGCACATTTTGCATTAATACAGTCCTGTCTAAAATTCCAGCCTCATTACCCAAAGAACAGCTCTACTAACCACAGCTCTAGTCTCTAATCATCACTACCTGAGGTGCATCTTATCTTACTGGAGCTGAGGGCTCCACTTCACAGCTGGCTCCTCACCATACCTTTAGGTATATACCTTCTTCCATGCTTCCATCATTCTTTCATGTGTCATCTTTCCCTATTAGAATATAAGGTGTGTGTGTGGGGGGGAGGAATTGTCTTGCTTTGTATTCTCAGCATTTAGCACACTGCCCAGCACATAGTAGGCCCATAAAATCGCTCTGTCTGTCTCTGTATCTTTGTGGAGGGACTAGTAATTATAAATGGTTCATTAAGTACACTGAATAAAATTTCTTGCCCCTACCAACTTAAAGGTAAGACATATGTTGGTGAATGAATGAAGCAGGAGATGTAAAGCCATGGAATGGTGGTCACCTGGACTTTCCACTTACGTGGCCAATTGGTTGATGATGTACATGGGAGCTAGGATTGCTGAGAATGGTAACAACCAGGGAGCTGGACACCAAAAAAATGGTACAGATTGGAGCAGTGCTCTAAGATTTGCAAAGCACTGGATATATAGTAACCCATTTGGTAAGTCAACATATGTAAGAGATAGGCCAAAATGTGCTAACACTTATGTAAACCATGTGGTACAGTGGGAAGAATGCTATTCTTACAGTCACAAGACCCAAAGTAAATTCCCTGCTCTGAGACTTAGTACCTGAGTGATGATAGCCACATCATTTTGATACTCTGGGCCTCGGTTTCCTTGTCTAGAAAGGCAGGGGGTTGAAGCAGCTGACCTCTAAATTCCCTTCCAGTTCTCAGCCTCTGGCAACAATGGATGCCCTTCATTGGAGGTCCCGGGCAATGACTATAGGGCATGTTGTAGAGGCCAGCATACGCCAAATGTGAGTTGAATTTGATGGCCTCAGAGGTCTCTTTCAACCCTGAGAGAGAATGGTTCTGCCTTTATTCGGTAAGAAGTAGGGACCCATTACAGATTTCAGCAAAGAAATGTTAGGAGCAGTACCGTGCATTAAGAAGATTGAACTGGCAGCTCCGTGGAAAGGCATAGTCTAGCCAAAAGGTAATGATGAGAGCACGAGCCAAACTGTTGTATAGTGTTAGAGAGAAGGAGATCAGAGGACAGAATGCAAGGTAATCACTGATGCAACCTTAGCTGAGGCAGACAATGAGGAGGTAAGGTCCTTAGGGTGGGCAGCTCTCACTCTTTAGACGTCCTTCTGTTCCCCAGTTCTAATCCCAAAATTAGGAGTTCTTGTGTCTGGGGGAAACATTCTGGAAGGGCAAGAGGGACGGTTTGGCTGTGGGTGCAGCTGTGGCTGGAGAGGGGCTTCCCCAGCCCCCAGAGAGCATGGTCAATGCCCCATGAAAGGCAGGTCCAGGGAAGGGTGCATTATGATCATGGGATTTAGTGATGCCATAAAGCATTGGAGAATCATGAAGGGAACAAGAGTCACAGTGGGGAGGAGGTACACCCCCATCCTGATCCTCAAAGTCATAGTCACCCTGCCCTACTTCCTGCTCTCCTCACTGTCTAAAAGGCTTCAGCATATATTTGTCCTGGGTCATGTGCCTTCATCCCAATTCCTTTCCTACTTAATATGCTACGGTTGTACCCTGAGCTGGTTCTAATACCTGGTGTTCTCTCTCTCTCTCTCTCTCTCTCTCTCTCTCTCTCTCTCTCTCTCTCTCTCTCTCTCTCTCTCTCTCTCTCCTATAGTTGATACCTTTTTGAAAGCTAATGCAAAGGTTTCCAAACTTTATGTAGTATCACAGAGTTTGAAAAACTCTGTCCAATCATCTGCATAAAAATTAGGAGTTTCAAATTTTCTTTGTCTCCAGAAAAAAATAATTTATCTTCATCCAATTAATCTGTATCTTTTTCTTCCTTGTTTTTTGTGGTACCCAACTGCAGTACCCAATTACTGTTTCCTCTAGATCAGTGAAAGCTCATTTTCTAATCTCTTTCTTTATATCCAGTAAAAAAGAAAGAAAAGTCACAGGATTTCCTGGCCTAGAAGCCAGATTCAATTATACATGGTCTATAGGAGCAATATAGCTCTTCTTTTCTTTTTGACATCAAGATCATAGGAATGGATCAGCAATGACTAATCACCCCCACTCTGTCCCCAACTCCCACCAAAACTCATCCCCATGAAATGACACAGAGGATATGTCAGTCCTGTTACGGTGGTTACTTTTGCCTCCTGTGATGACCTTAGAAACTCCTTGCTGAATTAATGGCTGATCGAGTGCCCAGACCTATAAGATTTCATTGAACAAATCTCCCCTTTTCAACTCTAATAAGCACATGAACCTCCTGGAACTTACCCCCACTATGTGCCCTTAGCTCTCCCAGTCTGGAAACATGTGAGCTTCACTTTTAATGAGTCGATATACTTAGGGGAACAACATTTAGGAAAACACGATCAATCACTTGCGTACTTTCCACAGCAGGTAGCAAAGCAAGCACAGGAAACAAAAACCTGGGCTTTCAGCTGTATCCTGTTCTGCTCTGCTTTGCTACAGGTGGGGAGGGAGTGGCAGGGGGACCCAAAAGCTCTTGGTGGCAAAGCTCCCTCAGAGTGGGCTCAATGGGCTGTACAAGGAAAAGATTTAGAAGAGCAAAGAATCCTGGGTGTAAATAAGACAAGGGCAGAGTTTAATTGTGTCTGATCCCTGATGACCCTATTGGGGGTTTTCTAGGTAGAGATAATGGAGTGGTTTGGCCTCTTCCTTTTCCAGCTCATTTTAGAGATAAGGAAACTGAAATAAGCAGGGTTAAGTTAATTGCCCAGGGTCACTCAGCTAGCGTCAGAGGCTGGATTTGAACTGAGGAAGATGAGCTTTCCTGACTCATCTGGCCTGGCCTTCCGCACACTGTGGGACCACCTTGTGGCTCCCAAAGACTTGTTATCTAGTCATAACAGAACCTGCTTACACACATTGACCTGATGCCTTATCTACAAGGAAGCTTCCTTAATTGAATTGCAATACATGTTCTGTTTGGTATACTGTTTCCTTCCTTCTTCCTAGTTTCCTTGAGTTGGAGAGCTGAACACTAGCCATGCCTCCCAGTTCCGCTGGATAAGTCACAACTGTTCTTGTAGGTAGCAGCAGACATGCCAAAAACACAGCTGAAGTCACTGACCTGTCCTAGAATACAGTGTGGGTATGCCTGGGCATTGGGGCAGCCAGGTGGAGCTCCAGTGAATAGAATGCTGGGACTATAATCAGAAGACTCATCTTTATGAGTTCAAATCTGGTTTCTGATATTTACTAACTGTGTTACCTTGGACAAGTCACTTAAACCTGTTTACCTCAGTTTTCTCATCTGTAAAATGAACTGGACAAGGAAATGGAGAACTACTCCAGGATCTTTGCCAAGAAAACACCAAACTGGGTCACAAAGTGTTGGACGCAGCTGAGAGGACTTAACAGCAACATGCCTGGGTATCACGGTAGTTACTTCAGGCAATATGTTTTCTGAAGACGAGATTGTCTTGGCATCTAGGCTGTCTTTTCCTCAGTTACTAATTTTAAAATGTTTTCAAAGAAAGAGCCAGAATCATCGATAGGTGTTCCTTGTAGTTAAGGTACCAGGAAGGTCTCTTTGGAATTTTAAGTCCAGATAAAGGATTTCCAATTCAGTTATTGCAAAATTGACTTAGAAATCTGTCCTTGAGTTTTGTTGCTATGCAGAGAGGAGTACTGGTCCTGGTAAGCAATAGTCTCTCAGTAAAAGTTTGAAGGTATTTCAAAAGGGAAGTAAAAATTAACTCGAATGCCACATGTTTAATTCTGAGAACTGCTAAAAAAAAATTCTAAGTGTTTCCAGTTTCTAGCCTTTTGCTTTTTAATGAAAATAGCAGTCGATTCAGAGTATACCCCTCCTCACCTGACTTCCCTGGGGGGGGGGGAAGTTTTCCCTTTGGAGGAAACCAAAGCCCAGAGAGGGAAAGTTATTTACCCAAGGTCAAACAGCACCTTAATCATAGGTTTGTTACACTTCCCTTCCTTTGGCATAGCAGAGTATTCAATTAGGATATGGAAGGAGAAGAAGCTTGGGAAAGGCACCTATTTGAACACCCTGCCGGCGGGCACACAAATCCAAGAAATGATGAACTTTTATGTCTCGCCTATATGTTATATTTTGTGCATCCAAAATGTACTCAATGTACAAGAAATGAGACTTTATTATTCATATGGTGTATACTGGCCTTAATCATTAAGCTTTTTTAGAGCAAAGGATATAGATAGACTACAAATCATTTTTACTAGTACAGTGGATATGTCCTTCAAAGTCCCCAAGGCCACTATCCTTGAACTCTGCTGACATTTTGGTCAACAAATATTTCACAGGGGCTGGAAGAGCTGACATCCTCACTCGGGGATAATCATAACCTCTGTCCATGTATAAAATTTCAAAGAAATCTGTTAAAAATTAGAGATGATCTTAGCACTGGAAAACTCTCTTAGGCCACCATTTTGTTTCAAGTATGAGTAACAAATCAAACAGTACTCCTTAGTGGAATACTAAACTTAATGAAATTCAATGGAAAATCTACCAGCAAATGTCCTTGTACCAATAGAGAGATATATGTGAAATGCTGAGGCATCCAGTTAAAACCAAGATATCATTTCAGTTCCTTCATCCTAAAACAGGAAGTGACGTCACCCTATGAGACAGACGGGATAGGTGAGTTTGGAAACTTGAAGAGACAGGGCAGAGAAAGCGGCCAAAGGCTGTGGCCAGCCAAAGCAAAGACTTAAGAGAACACCAATGGATTTTGACCATTTCAGGGACATGGCCCTCGTCTTATCTCTGCCATAAACTGCCCTATGCGATCCTGAATGACTAAATGAATCCACAAGAGCGTGTTTATTAAGTTCTTACTATGTGCCAAAGCAAAATGCAAAGCTGGAATACAAAGAAAAAAAACAAGACAGTCTCTGCATTCAAAGAATTCACATTCTAGTTGAGGTAGACCATGGCTGGGGGAATGGTATGGCTGCAGGATGGATGGAAAGGTCCACTGATCATTAGGGTACATTAGAAAGGCAGACGGCAAAGGTTTGGAGTCTAGAGGCTCTAGTGAAAGGGCAGATGATAAAGCCTGATGGTCTGCCATTTTGCTGGAAGGATTATAGTTGGTAATTCCATCCAAGTGGTATGAGAGACCAGGTCCTCCCAAGAGGTAGGGGCAGAGAACATTGTTGAAAATGGAAAAGTGAGCTTGAGGGTTGTGAAGTTGTGGAGTTGGGACTCTGGGTTCTTTCCCATGATGTGAGATTGGGGGCAAAGTTCTATATCTTGCTTGGATGACTTAGGGGGCCTTTGGAGGAATGTTGAGGGGAAAAGAAGGGATGCCTGCATTACCTACTCTTCAAGGCCTCTGATATGGGCACCTGGTGATTAACTTGGAAGTGGGGCCTGGGACAGAAGAGAGGAAGGGTTCAGGTCCCTGTCCTATATGCTTTTGCTGAACTCTCAGACATCCAATAGAATATGTGGAGCAGGTGGGCTGGGGCAGGAAGGCAAGCCATATAATCTCTCTGAGCCTCAGCTCCTTCATTTATAAAGTCAAAGGTTCTATATGAGCTCCAAGGTATCTTTCAGCTCTAATATTACCATACTAAGGCTTTTTTTCTTTTCTTTTTCTTTTTGGAGGGAGGGAAGGCAGGGCAATTGGGGTTAAGTGACTTACCCAAGATCACACGGCTAGTAAGTGTTAAGTGTCTGAGGTCAGATTTGAACTCAGGTCCTCCTGACTCCAGGGCCAGTTCTCTATTCACTGTGCCACCTAGCCACCCATAAGGCTTTTTTCAAGGTATGGAAAACACGGGTCTGTTTTAAGGCAGAAGGAAAGAAATTGTTACTAATGAAAAGATTGAAGATAAGAGGGTGAGAAAGGATAATTAATGGGTAAGATCCTAAAGGAACCAGGAGGGAGAGGGATTATGAACACAGATCTAGGGGTTAGCTTTGGAAAGGAATGCCTCATCTTCTGAGAGAGAAGGGAAGGAGAAGGTGGACCCATAAAGACCCATTTTCAGGTGGAGAGAAGGATCACTCCTCTTGGCTTTGACCATCTAAGTTCATGGAGTAGACTGCCCAGTCTGGGAGTGTGGGTTTGAGAGTCTGGAAAGAGAAACCTTTCTAACAATTAGAGTTATCCAAAATAGAACAGAATGCTTCAGGAGGTAGTGAGTTTCCTGTCTCTAGAGGTCTTCAATCCAAAGCTGGCTATTGATTTATTGGGTATGTTGCAGAAGAGATTCAGATTCAAATTTGGCTTTGACTAAATGACCTCTTCTTATTGTTGCTGTTCAGAAGTTTCAGTCATGTCTGACTCTTCATGACTCCATTTGGGGATTTTTTGGTAAAGATAATGGAGTGGTTTGCCATTTTCCTCTCCAGCTCACTTTATGGATGAGGAAACTGAGGCAGACAGGGTTAAGTGACTTTCCCAGGGTCACACAGCTAGGAAGTGTCTGAGGCCAGATTTGAAACCATGAAGATGAGTCTTCTGTCTCCATAGATAGCACTCAATCTACTGTACCACCTAGCTGCCTAAGATGACCACCAGTGTCCCTTCCAAGTCTTAGATTTAATGTTTCTGAGAAGGAATGGCAGAAAATATCTAAATTTATGAACCCCCACTGAGCCTCTCTCTGTCTACAAGCATTTTGTTGGTCATGAACCTATTTCAAACTTTATTAGTACTTTAG
>CM053602.1:27640289-27680740 GCA_028646575.1 Pseudocheirus occidentalis | reverse complement strand
TCTCCCTCCCCCCTTCTCCCTCTTTTGTTTTAAACATCACAGTCATTTTTTAATTTATTTTTTGTTTCTTGTTTACATTATTCATTTTCATTGCATTTTTGAATTACACATTTTCTCCCCGTCTTGCCCCTGCCCCAACCCTAAAACAGCAATCCCACTGTAAAGCCCCTCCCCTGCTCTGCTCTCTTATTTTCTGGTAGAGCAGGGAGGGTCTCCCTATCCCAGCCCCTGTATATTTTAATTCCTAGTTGCAGGTATTACAGAACTTTAAATTCTAGATTCTTTCGATTCCTCCCTTGTCACCCCCCCCCCACTGGAAGGACACTCAATTCAATTCAGGCTGCATCACAGTCATTTTTAAAAATATAAATAAATAATCTAATAAGGAAAAAAATTTTAAAAATATATCCCTACCCTGCAGTGAGCTTTCCCTTGTAACATAGAAAACCAGACAAGTAAAATCAACTGACACAGAGATCTTCTCTGACAGCGTTTGCACACCTATAGACTGCCTGCTTCTCCAGTGAAATGAGGAAGGGCTATTTCCCTGGACATCTCTTTCAAATCTATTAGTCCTAAAGAATACTTGTATGCTGTTGAAATATTTGTGGTCATCCCTGTTGCAAATGCAGAATGCTAATCCTTTGCCACCACTTTGCATTAATCAGTAACTGGAGACCCTTTATCCCAGCAGATTTGTCTCCTCCCAAGCTCCTTTGCTGCTAGTCTCTGATGTAGGCTCACCCTCCCAGGCAACTGCACAGGTTCACTGGCACACCAAGTCTCCCCTGTCTTCCCTGGAGTGGGCACTGTGCTCCTGAGGTGGATGCTGAGAAGTAAATAATCTAACACCCGCTCCATGGAGGGATCCAACCTTCACATAATAGAGCTTCCTCTTCCAAAGGAATAGAACATGCCTTTAATCAAAGGCCATCAAATGCATATCTAATATGGAATTCCTTCAATAAAACATGACTGCATAACTGGAAAACCAAACAGAAGAAAGAGATTGTGTGCAGGCAGGCAGGAAGGCAGGCATGTCTTTGGAATTGTAAGGGGCCTCTATGCAAGCCCCCAAACCATTAATGCCAGGGAGGAGAGAGCACTGTTCCCAGGAAATCTGCCATATTACATGCACAAAACTTAGTCAAGAGGCCACAGGAGAAAGAAGTAATAAGTCTTAGAGATTTTATGATTTTTAAGGCCCAAAGTTTGCTGCTGCTGTGAGGACTTTCAGGACACCAAAGACACAAGTCATAGCAGCAGAAAGGCCTTGCTGCTTTGAAGGTGGCCCCCAACCAGTTGCACAATGAGGTACCCTGAAAAGTCAACAACATGGAGGCAAACAATCTGGCTCCTCCCCCCAAATTCTCAAAGTTTGGCTTCCTTCAAGATGCACCTGGTCCTAGATAATTTTTTCTACCAGGATCTCCTTTCCCAGGTGGCACACACGGGCTGTTGACTATTAGCTGATCTCTTGACCTCTGTGATCCTCAGCCCTTCTTTTGTAAAATAATAATCACACGTATCTCATGGGGTGGTTTTAGGGGTCAAATGAGAGACTGAAGGGGAAGGGCATTTGCCAAACTGAGGATATGGCATGGAAATCTGTTATTATCATTGCTTTTGAGATCATTGTCAAGAACTTCATGCAATATCTGGCACATAGTAGGCCCTTAATATGTGCTTGACCCCTAAGCCTTTCCTCCCCCACCCCAGGATAACTCTGATAAGTGAGGAACTGGGCATTTTATCCTGGATAAGAGAAATCTCAGGGCTGGCCTGAGAGCTATCCTTAAGTATGGGGAGGTTTGTGATGTGGACGTACTCCGGAGGGGAGAACCAGGAGTCAGCTAAGGTGTGATGTTGCAGAGTAGCAAATTTCGACTTGTTATCATGAAGGACTCCTGAAGGATTACAGCAGTGGGAAGGCATGATGGGGCTGCCTCCCCAGGGACTGGGTTCCTCCTCAGTGTATTAGGGCTGGTGTATGTAGAGAGGATTCTTGTTCAAGTATAAATTGAACTTGATGTCCACTGAGGTCCCTCCCTTGCAGATCTAAGTCTTTGATTTCATGATATTGCTCTGATTTGGGCAGTCTTCCCTTGGCTCAGAAAGCAGTGAGAAGCAGCTTTGGAGGCAAGGACCCTTATTAGTGCTGGCAAAAGAAAGGAGAGGAAATGTGGCATTGTGGGAAAAGCCCTGGACCAAGAGTTGGGAAAAATTATGTGAGTGTAGGTATGAGGAGTCTCAGCTCAGCTCTGCCACTATCTGTGATCTTGGGTAAATCATTTAACTCCCCACCCCCCTCTCTTTCTCTCCCTCTCTGTTCCTGTCTCTAGATGTCTCTCTCTAGATCCCTATCTCTGTCTCCCTCTCTCTCTCTGTCTCTGTCTAGATGTCTGTGTGTCTGTCTCTCAAATCTCCCTCTCTCTGTCTCTCTCTCTGTCTCTCTCACATACACACACACACACACAACACACACACATTCTTAGAAGCTAAAAGGGATGATTAGCACCTTCCTCTGATTTCATGAGCTACCCAATTCACCTATCTGACAGCTTTACATTCCACTTACATTAGGCATTATTGTTGTATCCAAACTGGAAATGCTCACATAGTATATTAATAATCCTAACTTCCACCCCTCCCCGTACCATGTCTGCTCTTGCCTTTGCCTTCTCCCCATCCAGCTACTGAGAAATGGAGCTACTGTTTCAGTTGTACCTTCCTGAGTTCATTTATCTAAAGTGGTTAAAGTGGGTTCTTGGGAAGTGTGACATTGGACCTAGTGATCACCTCCATATCATCTGGACCTCAGTCTTCTTCTCTGTAAAAAAAAAGTCTCAGCCAGATGACCTCAAACAATCCTTTCCAAATCTGAATCATTGATGGTATTTTTGAGTCAAGTGAGCATGTTTTCTCTGGGGTTTTGTGACCTCACAAGAGCTGTCACAGGTCCATCACCCAGTGGGTCTTCAGGAACTGCTCTTGACTGACAAGGCATCAGCACTTTCCTTAGTCCCAGATATAGCTGGGTAAAGCACGTCATTAGCCATGGGCCAGGACTTGTTTTGCTAGTCTCCATTGCCCTACTTGCACTATGGCACAGTGCAAAGGACACTGGATTTAGAGGGTGGGGACAATGTTGAAATCCCTCTCCTGCTGCCTCTTACTATCCGAGAGACCTTGGCCAAGTCTTTGAGCTTATCTGGGCTTCCCTTTCTTCTGTAAAAAGAGGGAAGTGGCTTGGATGATCACTAAGGTCCCTTCTTGCTTTCCAATTATTTGGATAAGTAGCAGCACCACCCCTACGCCCAGTCACTTTAGAATGTGTCTCCATGAGCCCCAAACAACCAGTTTTTGCTATCAAAGTAGTGGGAAAAATTAGTCTAACTAGTAGTTTGGCATAGAAGCCTAAACTTTCAGAATGAATAACAACCTCAGATGTTATCTCCCTCAACACCCTCATTGCATAGATGTTGTTCAGTCATTTTCATTCATGTCCAATTCTCTCTGACCCCATTGGTGATTTTCTTGGCAAAGATACTGGACTGAGTTGCCATTTCCTTCTCTAGATCATTTTACATATGAGGAAACCGAGGCAGACAAGAAGCTGTGACTTGCCCAGGGTCACAAATCTGGTAAGAGTCTGAGGCCAGCTTTGAACTCAGGGAGATGAGTCTTCCTTACTTCAGGCCCCGCACTCTATACACTATGGCACCACCTAGTTGCCTCACTGCATAGACGAGGAAATCAAAATTCCTAGAGGTGATAGGGTCAGTCCAAGATCTCTGGTATAAGTAATGGAGTCAGGATTTGATTTGTTTTGTTTTGTTGCTTTTTTTGGAGGGGGGAGGGTAGGGCAATTGGGGTTAAGTGACTTGCCCAAGATCACACAGCTAGTTAAGTGGCAAGTGTCTGAGTTTGGATTTGAACTCAGGTCCTCCTGAGTTCAGGGCCAGTCCTCTGTTCAGTGCGCCACCTGGCTGCCACTGGAGTCAGAATTTGAACCCAATTCATCTAGTAGCAAACACAAGTTTCTTACACTTCACTGTACAAGTTTCCACAGTTGCTTTTGCAGCTTCCCACATTTTGATACTGGTTAAACATGAAGTCAGCACTGTTCTAGGTTCTTTAGTCTTTACATATCATATATAAACATGAAGGGAGCTGGCTGAGAAACAGGTTTTTCCAACTCCAAGCCCAACTACTCTTTCCACTAAATCCACTAAATTTGGGGTTCAACAAAGCAGGTGGATTAGAGGAGAGAAGATTCTGAACTTTCCTTTCCCTTAAATGGCTGAAAATACCTAAATGAGCAAAGATCTCTAGATAAGCAACCCCACAGGGTTATTTAAAACTCAGCACTCCTATGAGGCTTACTCTCGACAAGGTAAGGAGATTTCTTTCATGGAATATTGAAGACAGAAGATCATCTAGCTCAGCACCCTGATGGGGAAACTGAGGCAGCCCAGCTAGAGGGATGCACTTACCCAACTCACTTGCCAATTTGCTTTTGGGAGAAATGTTTATACATCATGTAGAGACAGCTTCAATTAGGGTAAACCTAATTTGATTGTGTATAGGGTACATTCAATTGGTGCCAAAATATCAGTGAAGCAGGAGAGCTGGCATCAAGTAACTATAACATTGTAGTGATTGACTGGATACTTGGCTGACTTGATACAGCCCAAATGTTCAGAGAAACTGGTTGTGTAACTGGGGCAATCAATCGAATCGATCTCTTAGCCCACGGAACTTCTTGACATTTAGCATATTGTTTTACTTCCTTGGTATAAATCCTGTCTCTTCAGCTAGAGTATAAGTCTCGTGAGACCATCAGCTATACAGATGCCTCCTGCCTCTCTCTCTTTCTGGCCCTGATTTCTCTTCTGAGCCCCTCATCTCCTACTGCTTTTAAGACCTTTCCACCTGGATGGCCCCCTAGCACCTCCAACCCAAATGTTTCTGAACAGTCATCTTTGTCCTCTCAACCCGAGTCTCCTTCTCATTCCGCTCTTTCTGTCCATGGCACCACCACTCATCCACTTTCCCATGTTTGTGACTTTGAGTCTTCCTTCTTCCTCATTGCTCAGGTGATTTCATCTCTTCTGCTTCTCAGTTCCCACTGCCATAGGTCAAGTATAGGCCCTCTTCAGCACCCAACTGGACAAGAAGAACCTTTCCCCTCTTACAGAACTCTCTTGTCTTTATTATGTAGCCCCTGCTAGACTGGGTTCTTTGAAAGCAAGGACTGTGTCTTCTTTAGCCTTGGATCTGTCCAGTACTCTGCACAGACTGAATATGTCAAGGGCATATGATCTTTACGAGTGTCAGAACTCCCTCCAGTGATACAAATTGCAACCTATTTAAAACTTATCATCTTGGAAAATGAATTGCCTGAGACTCAGAGATATTAAGTAACTCAGGCATGATCACACAGCTACAAAATATCAAAGGAAGGATTTGAACATAGGTTTTCCTGATTCCAAGCCCACCTACTCTTTCCAATGATCTACATTCTCTTCTCTACTTGATAAAGGGGCCATTCTTTTGAGTGCAACAAAACAGATGAATCAGGGGAGAGGTGATTCTGAACTTTCCTTTTGACTTTAAATAGCTGAAGACACCTAAATGAGCAAAGATCTCCAGATAAGCAGTCCCACAATCCCACAATGTTATTTAAAACTCAACACTCCTGTGAGGCATACTGCTTGACAGATGGTCATAAAAAGCAACTGCGGATCTCTGGGGTACCTCTAATGGAAACTAGGCTTGCATGAAAAATGTTCCACCTATGTGATGGGACTGGAAGGGACTTTGTTCTAAGCACACTGTGTCTGAGCTACTCTTTCTTCACTTGTTTAACTTCCACTAACACAAGCCTGGTCAAGCATGTTGGTAACTTTCCACTCTTGGCTTCGATGGACCTGCTCTAGGGGAAGATAAACCCCAAATGCATGATGACAGTTGGGTGAATATCTTTGAATTAATGAGCTATGTAACTACCCAAAGGAGAAAAGTGAACACAGAGGGAGACTCCAGGAAAAGTTCTATCACTGAAGTGATTTATACACTTATTATCTAATATGTGCAGCATCTGCTTAAGATTTATACACTGATGAACCAACACAGTGGGCTATATGACCTCTTGCATAGCATAGTTGGCACAATAGGTATACCTCATCCATTTGGTTTTCCCAGTGTGATTGGTTAATCTGAACTCTTTTGGATGATTATGTATCTTATCTTGGGGGTTCTGAACCAATCTTGAGCTTGTTGTATCAGCTTATTGTAATCTAGAAGACCTCTCCATCTATAGGAATCCCTCATCAATTTAGACTTTGCCCTGGGCACCCTCAATAATTGTAGCCAATGCCCTTGGTGAGAAACATTGCCCTGTCTTAATTTGTGTGTTTGTGTGGTATATATACCCAAATGTGTGACACACACACATTATATATACACATGTGTGTATTTGCATATATATGTATATGTGTGTGTGTGTATGTCTTCAACAAAGAAGAGCAGGATCTTAAAAGTTGTATAGAGATAGATTGGGAAAAAAGACCTGTGGAACTATGGTTCACGACATTTTCTAGTTCCCTTTTTTGGTAATAGTGAAGTCTAAGCTTTTTTCTAAACCTTTGGTATCTTTCCGTTTTTCAGATTCCTTGAGAATTGATCCCTTAATGCTCTCAAAATTATGTCCCATCCTGCACAGATGCCCTTTGTGTTTATTTGATTTAGTCCAGCTCTTTCTATCTTGTTTGGTCCCATTTCTATTTCTGTCTTAGCATGTAAAGGATTTTTATAAAATCGGTATCCCTATCACATGTCAGTAGAGAGACTCCACTATATTCTGGTATGAACTTGACCTTGTCTGATTTCAAGCCCTGACATGGTACTAGGTTGAGGACCTATGCCTATGATACCACAGTCCCTCCACTACCGTGTATAAATGGTTTGTTTTTTTCTTATAATTTCTCTGTTTCTTCCTTCCACATATGCCAGGAACTCCTAAAAGAAAGTATATTGATCCCTGACTCAAAATATCTCACTTGAGGTGTTCAGACAAAGTCTATATGAGCACTTTCTAGACTGGCTCAGCTGTAGGTTGGCCTAGATGACATCTGTGGTCTCTCCCAACTCAGAGATTCTATGACTCTGTGCCAGCTGACATTGGCATTCCAGCAATTTGTGAAGAATAGCTATCCTGATGTGCAGGGTAGCCATGCCTTGAGAAGGCTGTCATTATCTAAGAAGCATTAGATCAGACAGTCAGCACTGAGACTATTTAACTGAGAGGACATTGAATAATTTCTGGAGTGACCCTAAAGCCTCATCTGATCTCTTGCGGAATTTGCTCACCTACCAAGTCACCAGCAGACATATTTGAATACCGAATGAAGGTGTCTTGGGTGGCGTGTTATGAAAAGTTAACAAATGCACCCTAGAGAGTACTTCTGTATTCAGTCTTCACTGAGCCAAGAAATCCTAAAGTGGCTATTTCAAAATAGCAAAAAAAAAAAAATACATGGTGCATTTTAGTATTATAAAGCAATATATTTGAGGATGCTAGCCCGTATAGCAAAAGCAGTCTTAAATTAGAAATAAAATAAGATTTAGGAGGATGTTAAAGGAACTGCATAACACAGAGGAATGAAAATTGTCTAAGCAGGAAAAAAAGAACAGAACAGAAATAATTGCTAAAAAATAGAATTTTTCCTTCCTCCCATCATTTCCCAACATTAGTCTCTTACTAAGATGGGTTACAATATGCACCCTCACTTGGGACTTTTTTTTTTTGCATTGCACTGACCATGCATCCTGCCTCCGCCATTACTCCACCACCAGGAAGTAATTCATTACTTTGAAAGGATATTTGAGAAACGTCACATCATGTTGGAATGCTTCCTACTCTTAGCCTCAGTCATCCCCAATTATGTAAATTATTTTTCACCTCAAGCTCATGAAAATGGGGACTAGGGGAAGAATCCTACCTTTTCCTATGCCTTTCCTACATCTCATACTGAATAAGCATATTCTCTAAGAAATGTTATGCTAACCAAAAATGTGGGCCCTCCACATGTTGGCAGTTCATGGGACATGGTTTTTACAAATGGCCCCTATGATTAAGATGAGACATGATCTCTCCTTTTTTAAATATGTTCACCTTGAAAGCATAAATATAAGTATACCTCTCCCTTCTCAAACTCAGTATTTTGAAAATCCAATCCAATTTTCCTTCGGCCTGCTGTTATTTCAGAATTGCTTTAGCTTCATTTCGGATCGACCTCTCAAGGTCATTGCCTTGACTGTCAGATTTATTCCCAATTGTCCCACTTGAAGTTAGAACTGAAATGAGCCTTAGATATCATTGAATTCAGTCCATTCACTCTACAAATGGGTAAACTGAGGCCCAGAAAGAGGAAATGGATTGTCCAACTAATGGCAAAGACCAATGTTCACCTAAAATAAGTACTAGTTCAGGTTTTTCACTGAAAATTTATGTGATTTGCCGTTGGGATTTCTCTACCGTTTTTTTCTTTCTTTCTCAAAATCCCTGTATGCTAGTTGAAAAAAACATATAATCACAAAAATCCATTTTACTGACCAGAATAATAAAGGCAAGGAGACTAGTGAAAGACTATGCAGAAAGCCACCCAGTGCTAAAGACCATACTACTTTCACAAAATGCTTTTTTTCACAACTCTCTAAAGTAGATACTATAGATATTTTGAGAGGCAGTGTGGTGGCTGGGCTAGGCAGGAAGGCCTACGTTTCAAATCCCACCTCAGGCACTTAATAGTTGTGTGACCCTGGCCAAATCACTTAGCCCCTCTGAACCTCAGTATCCCCCTCTGAACAATGAGGGTAGTAATGCGTCTGCTTATCACTCACAGAGTTGTTGTCAGGACCAAATGACACAATGTATAGAGTGCTTTTCAAATATAAATGTGAGTTCATTATTATTATCTTCGGAGAAAGCAGATTCAGAGAAGGGATATAATTTACCCATAAGCCTTGGAGGCAGTATTGGAACCTAGGCCTCCTAACTCAAAATTCAGTCTTGTCATTTTCTTTCAGATACTTTTGCAAAAGTAACTTGAAATTGGATCTCCTATTGGTCATGGGCCCCAAGAAGGGCTGTGACTATAAAAGCCAGTTCGGTCTTAGCAACAGCCAGCACCTAGCCCTGGAACAGCTGAGGCTCATCTCTCTCCCCTGATCTCTTGTCTGATCAGTGACACTTGGCTCATTCTCCTTCTCTCACCTCCCAGCTAGCAATTACCCAGAGACACAAGCTCGTGTAGTCCTGAATTCCATCTATTGGAATCAGGATACAATGGTACCCAAAGTAATTGGCTTCAGGGGGCAGAGAACCATTAACCTGGCCCTGCCGGTCTTAAAACAGCCCCTGAGCCAGCTCATTAAGTTTTATCTTCAGTAATAAGTAAAGTTATGACCTTTGCTGCTCCTGTCTTAACATATTTACAGGAACATGTTACTTCGAACTTACAAGCACAGACTGGCAATGCAATGCAAATCCATGACAACATTCAGTCATTTAGCAAGCACTGGTTAAGTTCCTACTTAATGTGCCAGGCACTGTGCTAGGTACCAAGGATCCTATGAGCAAAATGAAACAGTCTCTGGCCTTCCAGAACTTGGATTCTGTTGAAGTGATACAACAGGTACCAAATAACCGAATACCAAATATATACCAAATGTTTTTTTTGGGAAAGACTTTATTATGTGCAGAAAGGCTTCATGTGGAGGTGGCCCCTGAGCTGAGCCTTAGGGATCAGAGGTAGAACTGAGGAGGGGAGAGAGTGTTCCTTCCAGGAGCAGGAACAGTCAGGCATAGCTTTGTATAGTCAGACCTTTGGGATGCAAGTGAGATAACAAGATTAGGAAATGCAGCCATTTGGTGAGCTTCTCAGATGGGGGACCCTGCCCATAAAATGGAGAGAGTTTTTTGGGGCTGTGCCATTCATCAAGGTGAGCTGTACCCCAGCTTCTACTCTGCCCGCCTCGAAGGACACTAGAATGATTGTCATAGCCAGCAGTTCCAGGAAGGTCCCAAAACAATGTGGTGTGGACTCACTTTAATTGGTTTTCCTACACCCTCTTATTGCCACAAAGGAAATAACTCCCCTGAAGCATGTCCATATTATGGAGATTTGATAACATCTGGACTGATTAAAATTGTATCACATCATTTTCCCTTGTCCCCAGTGTTATGACAGCTAAAAAATGGGTAGAATGGCCACAGGGCTGCCCACAGCTGTTCACCTGCTGGGGTGGGGGGTGCCAATATTCTTGGACTGGCCACTCCCTGCTTTTGTTCTTCAGTTTCCTGGTCTGTAAAATGAGGAGCTTGGATTAGCTGATCTCAAGGACCTCCTTGCAGTTCTAAATCTACCATACTCTGAGCCTCAATCTAATCTTTCTTCCACTTAATGGCTCTTCACCTATTTAGTCATTATTCCAAGGTACTGATCTTCAAAGCAAAGGGCAGGCAATTGAACTGGGAGTCAAGTGATCTGGGCTCTATCTCTTACTCATTATGTGAACTTGGACAAGTCATTTCCCTCCCATCTCAGTTGCCTTTGTGTAATAAAGGGATTTGATTAGCTCCCTTCCAGTTTTGACATTCTATCATTAATAGGTGGCAAAGGAAAGGGAAAAGAGAGGGAGTGTGTGTGTGTGTGTGTGTGTGTGTGTGTGTGTGTGTGTTCAGGGCTTCAGGAAGCTCTTGCCTTCACCCAGTTTGCTCTAGTAGTCAAGGGAACACAATTTCTTGGCATTTGCTGTAAAATAGTAATGAACTGTGCTGATTTCTCATACCATAGAATTAGAAATTCAGCCTTCTCCCTGAGCCCTTTTCTATAAGTACAGAATTGAATAAGCAATAATAGCCCACATCCCTAAGCTGCTCATTTCTACAGGCCGCATTTCCAGGAGTACTAGCCTTTGGCAACTGGCAGCTCCAGGGGGCTGAATGTGAGGACAAGGGGCTGCTTCTCCTTCCTCTTCCTTCCCCCATAGTTTGATTCAGCCACATCCATTTTGGAGACTAGATGCACAAATTTATTTGAGGGTAGAACCTGTAGATTGTGAGTTCCTCAAGGGCAGAGACTGGTTTCACTTTTATCAATATGTAGCCAACACCTAGCACTGTAACTGGGACATAGAGAGCACTTACTCATGTCTGTTGAATTAATGTGCAGATCCACTTCACCTTTGTCAGCCTCCCATAGAATCTTCAAGGTGGAAGGGTCCTTAGAAATCTCTGGAGTACAATACAGATGGGGAAACTGAGGGCCAATTCATCTCAACTCAATGAGTATTTATGAAGTACTAGTCTCCCTCCTTCCCTCTCACTTACTCTCTCTCTCTCTCTCTCTCTCTCTCTCTCTCTCTCTCTCACACACACACACACACACACACATACACACACACACACACATACTTCCCTGCCCTCAAAGAGTTTCCATTCTTCTGGGGATGTGGACATAAGATGGGAAGGGACATAAGATGGGAAGAAGTATGGGAAGCGAAGAGGCAAAGGTAAGGAAGGACAAAATATTACAGGCCTGGGGGACAACCACTGAAAAGACATAGGGGATATAAAGAATAGAGAATGCTAAGTTTGAGGAACAGAAAGTGAGCCAGCATGGTTGCAATATTTTCTCCATGAAAGGGAACACTTGGAAATAAGCCTGGAGGGGTGGGCTGGGGCTAACTTGGGAATGGCTTTAAACCCCAAGCAGAGTATATCCAGTTGTATCTTAAAAGTAATGTTGGGGGGAAAGGGACAGGGAGGGGGGAGGAGAAGGGAGTGCTACATTTTCTCCTAGAAGCAGTGCTGAGCATTGATTGAGTGAATTCCTTGCTGTGATGAAATCACAGATTTACACCTATTTGCAGTAGAGAATGGTGGCAAGTTTTTGAGCAAGAGTGAAATTACATGGGTACCTTAGGAAGACTTTTCTTGGGAGGGAGCACCTCGGTAAGGATAGATTAGATTACAGCGGTTCTCAACCTGTGGGTCGAGACCCCTTTAGGGAGTTGAATGACCCTTTTACAGGGGTCGCCTAAGGCCATCAGAAAACAGACACTGCTCCTCTATCAGCCTCCAGGTGGGTCTGCCCACATGCAGATACGCCCACATATGAATATTAAAGGGTTGTGGCATCAGAAAGGTTGAGAACTACTGGATTAGAAGGTGAAGACAAAGGAAACTAGGAGCCTGCATTAGATGCCATTGAAATTGAAAGAGGCCACAAGATAGGGTTGTGGGTATGAAAATGGGGAGGTGATGGATGGGAGAGATGTTGGACAAGAGAAGGCAGTAAAAGCTCCCACATCAGCCAGATAATAAGTATCAGAGCTGACATGTCTCCTGACTCCAACTCAGTGTTCTATGCACTATATAAACAGAGCAAACATCCCAACAAAAAAGAAAATATTTACCTGATTGTTTTTCTTATTTGATTATAAGATTATAAAATAAGAAAAGAATCACCAGCTTCACATACTGAATCTGCATTTTGATCTTGTTCTGTTTTGATGAGCCATTCAATCATTATCTCCTGTTAGTAAATGGGATGGTTAGAAGCTGGTTTCTTTGTGCCTTTACCACCACTAACATAAAATGCCCTAACTACACTGTATTTACATGCTTTCTTATTTAAAGCTTCCAATTCCAAACCTCTTCACAGTTAATATTCTCGGAGAAAACTTATTGGTTGTTCTAGGCAGATGCAATAATCCACCTGCTAGATTTTCCTGGATAAGGTATTATGTTAAGTCTGAGCCAGATATTGGTTCCAGGATAATAGGTCAGTCAGCTGAAAAGTGAATCAAGTCCTCCAGACACACCCCAGAAGGTTGATGGCAGCCTTTGGTTGTGGTAGCAAAAACACTGGCCACAAGGCAAGTGCCTACCAGTTGAGGAGTGAGTAAATAAATGTGGTACGTGAATGTAATGTACTATTGCATGAGAAATGAGAATGAGAATGCCGAGAAATGCCAAATATAAAGTATTCAGAGAACAATGGGGAGAAATGAAATGATGTCTACTGATAGACAAACAGAATGATATGAATTGGGATTCTAATTTTGTAAAACTAAAAACCCCACTAAAAGGCAAGCAAAGTCAGAAGAAATGTGACGACAGGTATTGCATCCAGGGCTTTAGAAGCCTGTGGGGGCCAGAGATGGCAGGTGGCCAGGTGCTTGACTGCTCAGTTCTGCTTAACTGTCTTCCCTTGTGACAAGGGCTAAGCACTCTTGGAGGCGTTGGGGAGGACATATAGAGAGAAATTAGTGTGATGCCAAAGGTAAAAGCCTGCCAACACTCTGGTTGTCTCTGTCATTACATGGTGAGCCTGGTAAGAGGAGGGTCTAGTTTTTTTTCTTTGTATGCCCTGCACTTAGCAGTGTTTCCCACATAGTGAGCAAGTGCTTAATAAATGAATACATTCATTCACTCGTGCATGTGTGCCTTCAGGTTTTGGAAGAGACTAATTTGTCATTTGACCTTGGGGAAGACATTTAACCTCCATAAACTCATCTGTAAAATTAGGAACACTCCAGGGGGCCAAAGGTCACTTTGATTTGAAAGATTCTCTGGATTGTTTTTTAAGCATCTTCCTAGAAGTGAAGGGGAGGAGGAGGAAGAGGAAAGAAAGGAGAGAATTCCAGATGTGCATGGGTTAAAAGCATTTTCTCCTTCACTGTTTCTTCAGTGCATTAGTCTGAACATCAAGCCCTGAGAATGAGGGGGCCCAATACCAGACAGATGAGCGTCAGAGTGAGGCCACTATCAGTCCCCTACTGCCCTGTGAGGAGCACTCTGGTTAACCACCCCCTTGGGCTTCCAAGCAGGCAGTGGCCAATACTTTAAGGGTCAGGCCAATCTTTTATACTGATGAAAGGCTCTTGTGCCAACAAGCAACATGGAGGCCTTCCTTTCCATGCTGCTTGGGCCGAGAGGAAGCTAGGTGTCTGCTGCTATGAAGAAGTTGAGAAATTAACACAGCTTTCTCAGAATGTATGATTTCCCTTCCAATTCGATTTTCTCCTGAATTCTGTTCAATTGAACAAACACTTATTAAGTGTTTGTGTATTGTTTGTGTTTCAATACATTTCAAATTGTCAATTGCTGCACACAAGAAGTAATTTCCCACAGTACTTTCCACACTGTGTAATCAATTACAGTAGTGATTGTTTTTTTCTTCTTCCCTTGCTAGACATGGGAGGGACTTGGCTACTTTGCCAAAGCTGGGAATAGCTCTGAATATCTAGCACATGTGACGGTGACATGTATATTTGGGAGAAACTCTGTAGATTGGCAAGGAACTGGATCCTCAGTTGAACAGAGGAAGGCAGTGATACAATATATTTGACAGAGTGCTGTTGGATTTTGATTCCCAAGACCTGTTTATAGATCTCATTGCTGTGTGCCCTTGGGAAGTCCACTTACCCTCTCTGGGCCTCAGCTTCCTTATATGGAAATTGAGACAGTTGGATTATGTGACCTCTCTGGTTCCTTCCAGCCTTAAAGCTATAACCCTATGACCTCATGACTCCTGAGAGTGGATTAGATTGCCTTTGGGAAATGACATAGTGCTTTTAATGACTTCAAGCTTTCCCCTGGAACAAAGGTCTGAATTTTTAACATCAGCATTCTTCCAATGATGCTGTATGGCTGCTAGTCTTGGCATACTACTGTTAATGCAGAATTTAAGTTGCAGGTCACCAAAACGGCATTGGAGAGGTACATGATGGGCATGAACATGTTATGACACATTTTCAATAGAGAGTTGTACAGAAGTGGACACATAAAAGATGTCATCAGAATAATAGATGAGTTACTGGAAAATGGCATGGGCTGATCCTGTAACACTAGTGAAGGGGAGCAGTCAATGGAAAGCTGGCACGGTCCAGTATCCACACCCTGCTACTAGTGTCCCCACAATGGTAGTTGATCACAAGTAAAGGTTCCTAACGTGGGGTCTTTGACCTTGGTTTTTAAAAAAATATTTTGATAACTGTTTAAATAAAATTGGTTTCCTTTTTAATTCTATGTATTTTGTTTTATGTATTTGGAAACATAGTTCAGAAAAGGGGTCCATGGGCTTCTCCAGGCTTTGACACAAGGGGTCAAGGACACTAACAAGATTAAGAAATCTTGGCCTAAAGAAAGGTCTACGGCCCCTTGAATGGGATCCTCAGTGTTGTATTTGTAGGAGAGTTGTACAGGATAAACGGGAATGGAAGAAATGTCCACACTCAGGAGCTCACTCATCCATCAATATGGCCTAATATATAATGGAATACTAAACATGGCTTTGCTCAGCAGCACTTCTCCAAATAATCCTGGGACATCTACAGATACTTGATAGCTTGAGGTCTGCCAGGCCAGCTCTAGAGAGACTTGTCTTATTGTTTGGTTATTTCTTCCTAGCTAGAATGTTTCACTGGCTTCCTACTGCCAACCAAATGAAGTCCATATACCATAGTATGGCATCTAAGGGCATCCACGATCTGGTATCATATGACTTTTCAAGCCCATTACTCTCCTCTATCTACTCTGTGAATCTAGCTAAATGGAACTGTGCATAAAAGTATAAAACTTCACAGCTACAAAATACCTCTGGAGCCATCAAGTCCAACACATGCCTAGAAAGAAATGACCTCTTCTCCCACCCCAGTCTCTACTAGAGGTTCACTGCTGTTCTTCAGTACATGCGAATGTGGTTTATCTGGAGTTGGTAACATGAATTCATTGAGGACATCTACATCTCTATCTCATGACTTACTTGGGTTTTTCTGTTAACAGTTTTTGTCCTATCCTTCACCATGTGATGATTCCTTCCTATTTTAAATCTATAATCTTGTGACTATCACATCAGAAAGTGGTGTGAATATCGTGGACAAAGGACAAGCAGAACATCAAGCTTGACTTGGAAGTTGGGGAGTGGGAAATGCCACTCTCAACCAGTAAATGGGAGAAATGGCCCTTGGCCAGGCAATCCACAGGAATTACACAGAACTGTTGTACTCCAATTGGGGGGGGGGACTATTAAAAATGAGCAGAAAGGAAGTGGGAAGAATATCACACATAGCAATGGTGTACAAGGGAGACTGGAAGCAGGAGGAAAGGGAATATTATAAGACATACAAAGATGGCAAAAGCCTGGCAGAAAAGTGTTTGTTGTAGGTTAGTGAGAAATAATGTTGCCAAGGTCTTATTCCTCACGTTTCAGAAAGTCTTTCCTGTCAGAATAAGGAGCGTGGGTTTGCTTGTGCTGAGGAGCTGACATAGTTACCTGAACAAGTGTCTGATATAATGAAACCAGTACTGTCAGAAGATTCGCCATCAGATTGGCTAACATGACAAAACAAGAAAATTATAAATGTTGGAGAAGATGTGGGAAAATTGGAACACTAATGTAGTATTGGTGGAGTTGTGAACTGATCCAACCATTTTGGAGAGCAATTTGGAACTAAGCCCAAAGGGTTATAAAAATGGACATTGCCTTTGACCCAGCAATACCATTTCCAGGGATGTATCCTAAAAAGATCATACACATGGGAAAAGGACCCACATGTACAAAAATATTTAAAGCAGCTCTTTTTGTGGTAATAAAGAATTGTAAATTGAGGGGATACCCATAAATTAAGGAATGGCTGAGCAAGTTGTAGTGTATGCATGTAATGGAATACTATTATGCTATAAGAAATAATGAGCAGGCAGACTTCAGAAAAATCTGAAAAGACTTATATGAACTGAAGACAGTTAAAGCCACATTGTATGACGACTAACTTTGATAGACTTGGCTCTTCTCAGCAATGCAAGGTTCTAAGACAAATCCAAAAAGCTCATGATAGAAAATGCTATCCATATCCAGAGAAATAATTACTAAATCTGAATGCAGATCAAAGTGTGGTATTCGCTCTCTCTCCTTTTTATTTTGTTTTATTTCTTTCTTGCAATTCATTCCATTGGTTATAATTTTTCTTTACAACATGACTAATGTGATAATATGTTTAATATGAATGCATAAGTAGAGCCTATATCAGAGTGCATGCTCTCTTGGGGAGGGGGAGAAAATTGAAAACTTAAAAGCTTGCAGAACTGAATGTTCTAAATGAAAAATTAATTTATTAATTAAATTTCTTGAAAAATAATTTTGTTTTCCTCTTCAGGTCCAGTAACCAACTCACTCAAAACTTTTTTTAGGGTTAGATGCCTTCTGGGCTAGACTCACTGTGATAACAGCACATTGTCAGTATTTCAGCAGCTGGTGCTGGTAGCTCAGTTCAAACCTTTAGCCCTGCAGACAAAAGTACTGTTAATTGCCTCTTTCTCTGACTGGTTCCCCCTGAGCCTACTGTTGTAGCTGGGAGACACGACTTTCTCCTCTTCCAAAGAAGAGCCAGCCATGAGGAAAGGAAAGATCATGGGTGTATGTATGCTCCAGTCTGGCCGCCCTCGCTTTTCTGTGACTCTTTCCCCCTAGGCAGGCTTTCTCTAGCTTGCTTGGAGATCACTCCCTCTTCTATGGGGCCTTCTTAAAGAACTTGCCCTCTTTTTGGATTTTTCCTTAACATTTTTAAA
The DNA here is from genome assembly GCA_028646575.1 of Pseudocheirus occidentalis. Taxonomy (NCBI): domain Eukaryota; kingdom Metazoa; phylum Chordata; class Mammalia; order Diprotodontia; family Pseudocheiridae; genus Pseudocheirus; species Pseudocheirus occidentalis. Next base: position 27,663,099 of record CM053602.1, on the reverse strand, counting down.
GACATATTTGAACAGAAAATATTTGCAGAATCAAAAACCTTAGGTTGGAGTTCTGGCTTTGACATGAACTAGCTGGGAGAGAAATTAACTTGGGGTTTTCAGCTTCCCCATTTATAAATTTTTTAAAGGGATTCATATTTATTCTACCTTGCCCCAGAATTGTCATAAGGGTCAGTTGTGATCATGTCTGTAAGGTGCTTTCTAGATAAGAAGGCATTCTGCTAGACTAACCATATTTGTTACTAGAGTTTTCTTCCCCCTTGGTTGGCAGTGGGAGGTAGAAAGAAATGAGAAAAAACGTTTATAAGTTGAAAAAGTAAAGTAAAATGGAATTAAAATTATTACATAAAACCCCGCAAACTATTCATGTTGTTATCTTTGCGATTGTTTGTAGTAGTATAACTGTGCCATTCTAGTGGATTCGGGTCTCATTATGGTGTCTCTCCCCTCCAACAATGCTAATTACAATCTATCATGCCTAGGTTCTGTGTGATGCTCGTCACATAGCTTCACCTCAGTGTTTCTGCCTAACTCAATGGGGGCCTTCCCTATACAGTATTTATATTGTGAAGATGCCAGTAGAGTTACAGAGGCCCTGCTTCAGTTCTCTTTCATTCTGGCTTATGTGACTGGTCTACTTTTTTCCTGGTCATAAGTCATTACTATTATTACAAGTTCTTATTACTATTAAGATCCTGTACATATCTTATTCACACATAATTATTTTTATGTTGACTCTGCTATTAAATTGTGAACTCCTTGAGAGCAAGGATTGTCTTTTGTCTTTTCTTTGTATCACAAGTGCTTAGCACAATGCCCAGCACCGAGTGGGCAGGCATGCTTATTGGTAGACTGACTACTAAAGCAATCCATTAATTGTAATGATAAACAAAACCATATAGCATTTTTGTCATATATATTACCTGATGCCAGAGTAAAAAATGTTTTAACAATAGTTTTGGTTGTTGATGTAGGGATATGCTGGAGCCAGCTTATACTGCTCTCTGAGAGAGCCAATTGTTCAATTTTCAGTGAGAATGTTTATACTTCAAAAATTGGCAAACGCTACAAGTCAGAGATTGATTTGCTGTTTTGTTGATCATCTAGATATAAGAAATTGATGGAGAAAATGCTAGCAATACATATTAAATTAAAGGTGTGTGGTGCATGGATTTTTTTAAAGAGATCTGCTTGTTACACATTTACCAGCATGTCTCTGTCATTTATTCATGACTACCTACATTTTGCTAGTCAATACATCAACATTATAGAGCCATCAAACATTAAAGCTTAAAGGGCCTTCAGAGGACATCTAGTCCAGGCTCTTTGTTCTACAGTGAAGGAAACTGAGGTATAGAGAGAAGTCACTTTCCCAATGCCACACAGCAAGTTAATAGCAGAACCAAGACTAGAACCCAGATCTAATGCCATCAGTTTGAAACTGACATGGTTTCAGAGACTGCCTTTTAAATGGAAGTTTCTAATTATGTGTTTAGAATGTGCATTTAGGAGAAATACGGCAGTTTGTTCTAATGTTTTTCTTCCCTAAAAGAACATTTACTTTGAATTTAAAATATTATGCATTCACACTCACCACTCTCTCCTGACAACTGCATTCTTTTTCATGACTGGGAAAACGGGAGTTTTATAGAAAGAAAAAATGTGAAAGAAATGGTAAAAAGGTGTTTTTAACACAGTTTTCAAAGAAACATATTTTTCATCTCTTAGACAGATATACAATTTATATGATACATAAATAATACAATGATTTTTAGCACAGACATTTCAAGGACAGAATTTGAAAACACAGTTCTAAGAGGAAAAGCTTTTTGATACCTTTTCCAACGACACAGGCGATTATCCAGTAAAAGGAAAACATTGAATACTTGGCCATATATATATTTTTTATGTGTTGGGGACCAATTAGTATGTTTTTAACTCATCAAGTTGCCAGACTTTCCAAAGTGTATGTTTTAACTAAAAAGCAAACTTATGGTTGCAAATCTCATGGTCAGGGTTATATAATGTTGTAATCAGTGTAAAAGATGCCTAAGGCTTCTGCTGAGATGTCTCATAACATGGAATATGGTCAGTTGCTCCAACCTTTACCTCATCAATCTGTGCATCAGCAGAAATGGGAATGCGTGTATGTATCTATAACAACAATTGCAACAACCTTACCTCCCAAATTTTGCGGATGGAATAAAGGGATTAAAAGTCTATACATAGGCCTCTCAGGAGCATTTGGTGGCAAACACTTTGCAATTTCAGTGGGTCCATGGCTTCATTAGTGTGGGTGCCCCTACCTTTCCATCTCTTTAAAGGAGAGGGAGTAGCCATGCCTAACACGCTTCAGGTCTTTACTAGTTGTGGCTCCCAGGGTGGTGTTTTGACTGTCCATCTCTTGGCCCTCACTCCCACTACATAACCAGCCCATCTCCTTTTCTGGTGATTCATTTCAATTCTATTCAACTCAGTTCAATTCAACAAAGAGTTGTCAAGTAAATACTCAGTTCTCAGCATAATACTAAGCATTGGACGTACAAAGACAAAAATAAAATATCCAGGCCCTCAAGGAACTTACATTCTACTGTGCTGAATAACTGTACCTGTAACTGCAAATTATGAGCAAAAGTATAAATTTCAAGAAAGAGCACACACTAACAATAGGGGGGATCAAAAAGATGTTGTGTAAGAGATGATGTATATTATCATCCAAGTTCTTGGTAATTAATGTATGTTTTTGCTCATGCAGATCAGCATTGTTAATATGCTTACTATACCCACAATGCAATGCTCTTTTGCTCCTTGGGTCACCTGCCACTTAACTTAATGAAGTAGGCTTGGAATCAGGAAGATCTGGACTCAAATTCTCTCCTGGTACTTACTAGCTGTCTGACCACATACAAAGCATTTAGCATTTCTGGGCCTCGGTTCCCTCAGCTGTAAAATGCTGGTAACAATATATGTGTAGTAACTATGTCACAGGGTTATTCTGAGCTTCAAATGAGCTGCTGCATGTAAAGTTCTTTGCAAATTTTAAAGCACTGCATAAATGTCAGTGGTGATTATTCAGAGCTTCTCATGGACCATGGTTCACAGCCTACTAGCTGGCAGTACTGGGAGAATGTCGAGATTAATGAAATGGCCTTATACAGAAGAGACCATCTCACGATTACCCAATTGTTTCCCAAATGCAGTCCAATTGTCCACCTGAGCTCCTATCCTAATAATATGTACTGATGAGCTAACTCAGTGGGTTGCCCATCGAACTGTATGACAACCTATACAATATTCACTTTTCATGCTTCCCTAATTTGTTACTCAATAGATTATTGAATAAAGTTATCTGTAAGGGAGGTCTGAATTCAAATCTAGTCTCAGATACTTACTAGCTCTGAAACAAGTTTTTAACTCATATAGTGTAGTTTCTTCAACTATAAAATGGGGATAATATTAGCATGTACCTCCCAAGGTTGTTACTGTGAGAATCAAAGGGGATAATATTTTTGAGTGATTAGGACCATACCTGGCACATAATAGGCAGTGAATGAATATTTGTTTCCTTCTTTCCTTTTTTCCATGTGAAATTTCTTTAAATTTCACCTTCCCATATGGTTGAAATAATTTACGACTAGAAATTTTCCTGTGACCCTGGGTTGAAATAGTTGCTAAATAGGGCATTCTATTCAAGTTCATCAGGAAATTTCCTCTGAGAGGGGGACCCTGGGAAAACCTCAGAACCTCTTGGGACCTCAGGGTTGAGCTAGTCAGCTAGTCTGAGATCCATTCTAGTTTGTGGAATTCTGTCCTGTCTAGATAACATATTTCTAGGATGCAGAAGGGAAAAGAGCCTCTTCTGTTCTTCTGGGTGGGTGAAGGGGAGAATTATCTGGCAGTGAAAGCAACAGGATAACATTAAAAATGGAATTACACAAGAGCAGTAGAAGATACAATGAACAATAAATAGGCTGTTTTCAGGCATATAATGGGAAAACTATGTGAATGATGTCAGAGGTCAATGTGGAGATGCTGTGACGTTCAGACTGCAAGATTCTCTAATAAATGGGTATATTTATTTACTGATTCAACTTATGTACAGGCAAGTGGAGCCCATACACCTAAAAACTACTGTATTTCATAAATAATTCCTGGCCAGAACTAGTTAATTATCCAGAGCAGGGCACACACCATTGATCAGAAAATGAACTGCTTTAATAATATATGCTCTATCTTTGGCAGCTTCTTTTGCTCATCAACAACTAGATATCTCTCAAAGGTAAACTAGTAACACGAGCCTAAAGGAGATGAAAAGGTCAACAATTGTTCTTCATCCTCTAGAATGTAGAGCGGTGCTTCTGCATTCCATTAGAAACTTGTAAGGAGATGGAAAGGGCAAGGGAAGAGGGAAGAGGGACCAGATACAGTACCTACTATGTGCCAGGCAGTGTGCTAAGAACTTGTTACAGTTTTTATCTCACTTGATCCTCAAACAACCCTGTGAGGTAGGTGCTCTTATTATTTATTATTCCCATTTTGTGGTTGAAGAAACACAGGTTAAGCAATGTGGCCAAAATCACCCAGCTCTTACGTGTCTGAGACAGGAACACATTTGCAATGAATCTTTCTGTTTGTGATTGAGATTCCATCTTCCTAACAATGGTGAGTATGTGGCAAAATGTAATTTCTGAGGCAAAAGCCTTCTTTCTACTTCTCTCAAAGTCAGTTTTGAAACAATAATTTCCTCTCTGACACAGTCAACAAGTAGTAGCCTAGCCTTTGTTTAAAGAACTCTAGGGAAGTTCATTTTACTTTTGGATTGCAATATTGTAATGAAATTTTTCTATCTGTGGTGGTGGTCTCCCTCTTTGCAACTTGCTCCCCCTGCCCCTAGTTCAACCTTGTGGAGCCAAGCAGAAAGGTAGAATCTCTCTTCCATAAAACAGCCTTTCATATACTTAAATAAAACAATAGTGTCTCCCCCTAAGTCTTGAGTTTCAAATTACTCAAACTAATTCTATGCCCAGGATAAGTGAGACATAGTGCCTTTTGTGGACAAATGACCAAAAATCAAATGTACTCATTCCTCAATTTGATGGAAAGAAATGTAGAGGTAGTTATTAAAACCCAAATGCCTTTCACTCCACTTGGACATAAAATTTGGTTCCAAGTGAAACCTGCCCATTTCCAGAGAAGTAGCCTTTTGAAAGAACTGTTCTCCAAACATTCCTTCACTTGGAGCTGAACTTTCTCAGCTCCCAGTGGAGAAAAGAAGTAGAGGCACCTGGGGTTTTAAAAATCTGTTTATGAACACAGCTATAGTCTTTCCACTTCTCACTGAAAGTAACCTCAAACACCACATGCACCTGGGAGTGCATGTCATGCCAAAATAAAACTGTCTCAAGTCAGTCACTGAAAACTCAAGCGAGTGGGAATGTAAGGCTGGAGAGCTTTGTGACTGTCTTGCTAGATGGTTTAAGAGTTCTGCTAATGAGGCCAAGGTTGCAGCCTCAATCCCCACCGAGGCCATTTAGCTCTACTCTTTTTCATAGTCACAGCTTGCACCTGTAGGCCCAGTTAGCCATCTAACACAGAGACTAGTGGTCTGTAGGGAGCTGGCCCAGAGAGTTTGGAGGGTTCAGCACCTCCTGGCCCAGTGACTGGCAAAATCAGTCAGAGCACACATCCAAATGACAAGATGTCAACTGTGTCATCTTCATAATTCTGGGACAGCATAGCATTAACATCATGAAAATTGCCTGAAGTTACTATGGAAGAGAATTGAAATTTTCAGGTGGGTTTTTTTCTCACAGATATTACATTTTCTTACAAATATTCACTTCTCCTTCTGTTTTGCTCCGAATTATCCACATGACTTGCCTACCTGCCTCTGTAAACTCCTATTTGCATCTAATAATGGAGACTCGGATATAGGAACATCTTGAAGTCAGTAATTAGCCATAGTTACATAAATGTAGTTGGAACTGAGAAGTGGTGAAAAGTTTTTTGAGAGATTTGAGAGAAATGTATGGCCCAGACAAAACATGGACTGGTAATAAGGCAAGAGGAAACAATAACTGTTTTGATTCTCCTGTCCCACTGCTGACTCATACTCAGCTTGTAATCCACTGAGCACCACCCCTCAAGATCTTTTTCACAGTAACTGTTGACCAACTAAGCCTTCCCCTACTTTGCCCTTATGAAGAGTTTATTTTTGAAACTCAAGTCAAGGGATTTTCCATTGATCTCTATTCAGTTTAATCTTAGTGCATTTGCTCCATAATTCCAGCCTTCAGAGATCCTCTTGGATCCTGACTCATTTAACATGTTAACTATCCCTCCAAGTTTCTTGTTATCAGTACATTATGATACATACCTTCTATGTCTTCATCCCACAAGATGACAATCTTGAACTTCCCAGGCCCAAACAGAGATATTTGGGTATTCTATTAGAGATATCCCCTCAAAGTGACCTCTAGTCATTAACCCATCACACACACACACACACACACACACACACACACACATCTAATTCCACTATTATCTATCTTCTATCTCTCCATCTCAGAACTTTGCTGAAATCCAGATTTTTTTTAATCGATACCATCCCCCTAATCTATCAACCCTGTCAAAAAGGCGATGAACTTAATGTAGTATGACCTATTCTTGATGAAATCATCCTGGCTTTTAGTGGTCCCTTTTTAAGTGATAACAAGTGATTTCTTTTATAATGTGTTCTGCAATGCCACCAGCTTTTGAAGTCAAGCTCAGCAAACCATGGTTTGCCAACACTGTTTTTCCTTTTTTCGAACACTGGGACATACTCCTTTTTCTAGTTCTTTACTTCCAGTCCCATTCAGTGCAATCACTGACAGTGACTTCTCATTCTTACTTCAAGGCCTCACTTTCTTTAGGACCCTACTATGTGGTTATTGCCTGGGCCTGATCACTTCAACTCATACAGGACAATTCAGTGCTTTCTTATCTCTTCACTTGTCTTCAGTTTCAGCTTCAGTACTAACACTTGCAGCATTGGGCCATTTGTGTAAATTAACTGGGACAAAGTGGAAATAATTAAATTTGTTAACAAATCATAAACCAGGGGTAGGGAACCTGCACCAAGATTTTGACACATATACTTTATAAGTTTCCAAGATTTTGACATATATACATTAGTTCATCATAAAACTATACTTCTATCACATTGTATATTAAATGTATCTTCCATGAACAGTCTATAGCCTAAGTATAGCTCAAGTATCACCTAAATTATAGCCCAGAGGCTTCCAATATGGGTCAAATCAGGTGAATTCCAAGGCTGATGAAGCATGTCTAGCTCTGTCTTTTGGTTCAATCTCTTAACTGTTCATGATGTGTGGCATGATATAGGGTCATATTGTAGTATTCAATTTTTATTTGTGAATATCTGTAATTCTGGAATAATTCTACTTCTTAGTATATTAGTACATTTATCAGAGTTCAGCATTCCCTCACTGGAAATAAGACTTCTAGGCCCAAAACATTTTTGGAGGGTAGATGCCTTGCAATTTGATGATGATATCCCAGAGCTCACAGGTTCTCCTAGACCTTTTCTGATAATGGTTAGGAACAGTCTGAAATGAAGTGGGTTTCATTAGTATTTTTTTTTCACAATGTATCTTTGTATTGTCTTGTCTATGTCAAGCATTGTTTCTGTATGTCTTTTACTAGTCTTCTCTCTGTTCTTCCAAATTCAAAAAAAGCCTATGATCAATAACAACCTGTTCAGCTCTTAGGTCCTTCTGAAGGTCTTTGCTTGTTTCTGGGGATTGATTAGACTATTTTACATCAATAATTTATAAGTTATTAGCATTGGTTTTCATAAAATTGTTGTATATCCTGAATAATTCACAGACCATGTAATTGAGCCTTGTCAATACTGACAAGTTAGCATCATCCTACACACCTAAAATTCCTTGTTTGTCCTTACCCTTCTTAGACTGACTTAGCTTATTCTGCCTTTAGTACTCCTGGCAGTACATTTATAGAACTTTGCTACTTTCCCTTCTATGCATATCTTTTTTTAAACCTGAATTATTTGATGAATTTCTGCTACAGTCACATCAGTTCCTCTTTTACAGCCACATCAGAATTCAATCTGTTCACATCTTTAGTATTTCATTCCTAAGAGTTTTCCATCATTAACGGGCTAGCTTTCCCAGCAGAAACAATAGAATATTGCATCCCACCTATTATTTCTCTAAACCTGTCAAAATCCATTTTCCTAAAATTCAGAGTTCACCTAGATATTTTTTTTCTATCTCAAGGTTTATAGTGAATGGTCACTTGATGCCAAGGTTGTTGTCATCCTTACTTAAGCAACCCCCAGCCTTCTTGTGGGTGAGAATCAGGCCCAGAAATGAATTTCTCTTTGTTGCTTCAAAACCTTTTGAAGGATGAAATTATAATTAAAGCAAATGACAAATTTTATTAAAAAAATTTATCACCTTGTCTACTTTGGACCAAAAGATAGCTTTGGTATTTGGAGAGCTTATATCATATTGTATGCCACCATGGGGGGAAAGGAGGAAGAGAGGGAAGGGAGAAATTTTGGAACTTAGGGGATTGTGAAACTGAATGTTATAAACTAAAAGTAAATAAATACATTTTTTTAAAAGATAGCTTTGGCAGATGTCTGGTAAGGTGATGTCCACCATGTGCCTGAAACATAGTAGGTGCTTAGTTAATGCTTGTTACCTTCTTCTTCCCCCTTCATGTCAGCACTGGGACTAATTCATAAATCCTCTCACCTATTTCCTCCTTCTGTCCAAGTGGTCTATAATAAACTTCAATAATAATATCTCTTCCATTTCTCCCTCCATTAATACTTAAACAAATGCTCTGTTATGTTTCTCAGGTTGTTGGATCTCCTCCCATGAGTATATCTTCATAATGTGCTATGCTATTCCACTATAACATTCATCTGTTCTCTTCTTTTTGAATAAAATTTACCCTTCTGGAATCATATTCCAATCATGAGTGCAACTGATGACCAGGAGGTCAAATTTGACTCATTGCATTAGGCACTCTGTTTTACCTTGCTTTCTATCAGGGCTTTGTGTATATGTATACATATAGATGAGCATGTACATATGTGGAAATATACAGAGAGATAAATATAGATATAGATGTATAATTTCTCCATCTACATCTGTAAAATGGGGATAATAATAGTTCTTACATCAAAAGGGTTGGGAGGGTCAAATGAGGTAACATATATAAAACCCTTTCTAAATCTTAAGGCACAAATAAATCTTACATTGTGTATATATGCATATATTATACATGTATACATGTACACACATATAACATTACATATATTAGGGCAGTTAGGTGGTATGGTAGATAAAGTTCTGGGTCTGGAGTCAAGAAGACCCGAGTTCAAATTCGACTTCAGACACTTACTAGCTGTGTGACCCTAGACAAATCACTTAACCCTGTTTGCCTCACTTTTCTCATCTGTTAAATGATCTGGAGAAGAAAATGGCAAAAAAAAACCCCAGTATCTTTGCCAAGAAAACCCCAAATGGGGTCATGAAGAATCAGATACAACCGAACAACAACAACTAAATGCATATGTATGTATGTATGTGTATCTGAGGTTATTGTAGACAAAAGAAGCTGGTGTCAAAGTCAGGTTTGCCTAGTTTTGAGTCCCATCTCTGAGGTATCTTGGTTGCGTGACCCTGGGAAAGTCACTTAACCAACCTCTCAGTGTTCTCTAGGTAACTCTCTAAAGGCATTAATTTGCAGAGAAAGTTCTGGCATATATTGATATATAGAATTCAGGGCTTCCCTGTGCTAATGAAATAACAAGTCTGATCCCTATCCCATTCGAGGTCATTGACTTTCTTGTTGCTTCTCTTCCTGAATATTGTCCCCTGTGAATTACTGGATCTTTCTTCTGTTATTCTTCATCCTGTATTGTAGCTGCTACCTTCTTTCAGGCTTGGCAGATATATGAAGTCAATTTCCTCCTCTCCCTTCCCTTTTCAGTCTAAAGCCCTCTTAATCAGATTCACAAGGCTCCAGGAAAATGTATCTTTAACAGCCCAAATTAGGTACACTCCATTCCTAGCCAAAACTTCATTGCTCTTATGTCTTAAGCAGTGATCCAGAAATCCAAATCCTTTTCTCAGACATAATCTTCTTAGCCAAGTGTTCATTTCCCAAATCCAACCTTGTCTTTTGAAACCTATATGTTCATTTGGTAGGACTGATGAAAATACCACCTGTGTCCCAGTGGTCTTCTGGTTTTTTACCCAAGACTTTCCCCCAATTCTGCACAATACTTTCTCAGTTCTTCCTGGTGGCATCATTTCTCCCCAAATAACTCATGCAGGGTGAATAGGTAGTGGTCATGGACAATAAGGTTCAATACATTTCAAGAAGTTCTCTACCACATCCTTGACCCATATCCTGGGAACACAGAGGACCTCTCTACTGTTTGTACCAAATGTGATAAGGGGTCTTTGGTAATCCTCAGGAGGGTATTTCCAGTCACCATTATTCAACTCTTCTTCCTCTGACCCTTACTGATTGATCTCTCACCTTGAAGCTCACTAAGCCTCTGTATCCTCCTAAAATAGTCTACACTCTCCTTCTACAGGAAGCATATCATTACTATTATTTCCCTTTAGATGTCCACTGGTCCTTCTTCTTCCCTCCGTCCTTTGTGGCACATTCTTCCATCACTCAAACTCCTGATACAAATTAGGGTTCTCCTCTGCCTCTTTGTCTCCTCATTGAAGCACTTTTCTGTTCTCATTCTTACATCCTGGTTGTGTGACTCTGAGCTGTCACTTACCCAACCTCTCAGTGTTCCAGGCAACTCCCTAAGACTATACATTTTGGAGACAGTGCAATACATCTCTATAGGTAATTAGGAAGAATGAAACACTGCTTGAAAGAATGAGAGAAAAGGGGGAATACCAAGGAAGACTTACATGCTATAAAGAACATAAAGCAAGAATATCAAACTCAAACAGAAATGGGGGCTGCTAAATTCAACATACTGACTTAGTTTTAAAATATAATGCTAAGTTTTATCATACTTTATTTACTTTGTTAAGTATTTCCCAATGCCATTTTAATATGGTTTGGGCCCATTCAGGAATGTTACAGGTCATGTGTCTGTCACCTCTGGGATAAAGGATATAATCAGAAAAATTGATGATCAGAAGAAGGACATGGGCCAGTCACAGCATGAGAGTGAGGGGTAAAAGATGTCCCATAAGAATCCAAGAAATATTATATTATAGAGAGGAATGGATCCACCACATTGGGTGGACCTCTTACGAAGGGATTTGGGGAGGACATGAACAAAAGTCACAGAAGGTGCAAAAGTACATTGTGACCAACACCCATGGAATGAACTAATGTGATTGAAGACCCACTGAAGAAGAGAATTATGTACTGTAATACCTAACTCAGTTTTGTGGGCTTTTTGAATCAGTTCCATTTCAAGCTGAAGCATGTGAATCAGTGCTGATCCCAAATGTTCTATATATTTCTTTGCAATAAAATGGAAATTTGGGCAAGAGTTTGTTTTTTTTTAATCATAGGATTTCTAGTAGCCTAAGTTCTGGTATTTGGTTATGATACCAGCATGTTCTAGCTTCAAGAACTTTGTGCTTCTAATATTTTTCAGGAGGTCTGGAAGCAGGATTCAGAAGCAGTGTCTACACATTCCAGCCCTTTAGCTGAGGAAGAAGGAAATACGAATGGTTTAAAAGGAGGCAAACCCTCCACAACTCTAGATGAAACTATTTGGCCAAATTCCACTTTTGTCTCCCAACTCCATATATATGTGTAGAGATGGAGTTAAAATCAAGGGTTGTGAGTGAGCATCTTTGTTACTTCAATGTTAGTGGTCAAGACGAAAGTTCATCTTTGAAAGACAATCCCCTGCCTGAGTAAAGAATAACTCAGTCTGTAATGGACAGCATGGTTCTCACACTTCTCATGGTCTAAAGCTGTTTAAAATTGAATTGAGATGAATTTCATTCTAACTCAGTAATCCACAGTTGTAGTGATGGCCCTTACATTTACTGTAAAGCACTTCTTGACAGGTCATCTAGTCCTGATAAATTAAACTGCTGGTTGAAGCTTGTGCTCCCAAGAATGCAGGAATCCTAAACAAGCAAGATGGCATTGCTACAAAGGACAAGAGCAATCGTAATTTTGAGGACAGTAAAACGTCCCAAGCCCCGGAATTAAAAGACCTGGGTTCAAGTTCCAGCTCCTATTTGTGTGACCCTCAGCATGCACTGTGCCCCCATTTCTTCATCTATAAAATGGGAATAAATGATACCAATAATACTGAAACTCGTTGGGTAATTATGAATGAAAAACAAAACATGGACTTGTTGCATCATTATGAATTAAAGGCATTGTAAACTAAGTGCTACAGCTTGGAGATCTTAACTGTACTTTTAAATTATTTCTCCCTCAGCAACCAGGTCCTCCTTTCTTAGCGGGAATCAGATCCTGAACAGAATGCTCCCCTTGTTGGCTCCTCCACCTTTCAAGAAGGTACTTTCCTCTTTCCTGAAGGCAAGTCAAACTCCTCATCTGTTCCCTTTTTTGGTTCAGGTGATCTTAGGCTTTCTTAATTAACAAGGATACCCTGTCTCCTTTTAATTTGTCTGATTTTTCTCAAACAGGGTATCTGTCTAAAACCGTATCTTATTTACATGTGTCAAACTGCCACGGCTCAGGGAGATCTGTGAGGTCACGTTTGCCATTTCCAAACAGGACCTGGAGCTTATTTTACATGTTGCCTTTTTGACATATTAGTCTATATAAGTCTGAGGCAGGGGGTTTTACTGCCGGCTCCTTTTTCTTAGAGTTTGTCCACTTGTGGGTGCTTCAGCTGCTTTTCATTTTCTTATGCTGTGCCCAATCTTTTTGGTATTTAGCTTAGTGAAAGTACATAGCCAGTTTTCTTCTTTCTTATTTTCAAGAAAATCTTTATTTACTAGTTTTGCAAGACTCTGGGAAAATATATTCTTACTAGCCCTTGTTATGTGTGTCCTTGGCCTGTTGTTTCTATATTTGATGCTGTGGTACAGAAATCCAAATCCCATTCTTAGAATCTTCATACCCTACAAATTCACTTCCCATGTCTGCTTTTCTCTTCTTCCTCCCTAACCTGTACTGGACAACAGTGATGAAAACACCACCTGTAACCCTGTGGTCTTCAGTTTCTCATCTGTGACTTCATATTCTTTGGCAGTGGTTTTTAAGTTCCTTCTGGAAGTGTCATTTGTGCCCATGTGGATCACCAGGAGCAAGGAGTAGTCATCTGTTTTAATGAGTCTTGGGAGTTCCTCTGTCAGGACTTGGACACTTGCCCTGGAAAACAAGTAGGCCTCTTTGTTGCTATTATCAGGGAGACCAATGCCAACCAAAAGTATTTTCTCCTCGAACTCTTACTGGATAATTCTCACCTGAAAGCACCTGCACATCTACTTATACTAAGAGAACAAGCAGCCACTTCCTCTTCCTGGTAGCCAGTTCTCTCCCACCTCCTCCAATTTCTTTTTCTTTTTCTCCCCTCCATATTTCCAGTGGTCTTTTCCACTTCCTCCTTGGGGTGACATTTTGGTATTCCCCAACTTCCTGCCCTGAACTGGGGTCAGAATTCCCCTTAGCTTCCTCAGATCCTTTTACTTATCTTCCACTTTTGGAGAAAGCTCATCATTGTCCCTGCTGCCCCTTCACATCCCCTTCTCCCTAGGAAGACCAGCCTGAACTTTAAGCATAGACTGAAATCACTTGGCCATGGAAGAAAGAAAGACATCATCACACCCTCCAGTACAAATCCCTGAGAAATTTCCCAATCCTTCAATATTTCCTGAGATCAGGAGTCTTCCAACTTACTTCTGGACCCATCAACCTTTAGCCCTTAATTAATAGCCTCTTTAGCAGCCCCTGGCCTGCTACACAACCACACTTAACTGCCTTTCACCTTCCCAGCTAAGTTCTGTCTTATCAATTTGCCTGCATTACCTTTCTTTAATCCCCTTACTTTCCTAGTCCTTTTGTCTTCTCCTCCAGGTTTCCTCCTTCAGACTGAGGCCTTTGCCTCTGCAAGCTTGATTTTTCCTCCAGTGTCCCTCCACCAGTTTCTGCTCCCCCAAATCAATTTCTGGCCTTCCTGAAAAGTCCAACTAATCCCTCCAAATAACTTTCACTTTATTTTCCTTCTCCTTACTCAGTTCAAAGAACCTTCTCCTTCAGCAACTGGAAGTAAAATCTTCTCCTCAGTTCCAGAGAGAAAGGAGAAATGGAGTCAGGCAGAGAAGGACTTTTGAGGTGGAGAAGAGGGAAAATGGGAATTTTTCCCATCTTCTCAGGAAAGCAGGAAACAAGGTCAACTTCTGAAAGTGGGAGCCTGGGAAGATGGGGGCTGAAGAGCCCAGGCTTGTCATAGTTAATACAAGGAATTAATAGAATCACAACACAAATATTTTGCATCTGAAGATCTTGCCAATTCCATCTTTAAATGCCTGTTTTAAAAATGTACCAGTTGCAGAAATATGCATTTAGTTCTTCTTTGCCCAGACTCACTTCTGTGGTCGAACACTTGCTAATCCTCCCACATCCGTGAGGCACATGCTTAACTACACAGATGGATCTTTTGCTGGGCCTCTGGGATGCCAGATTGGGGATTGGAGAAACAGAAGAGAAGTCACTTCAGTTTGCTTCTGCATTTGCTCTGGAGTTACAGACAGAGAACTCAGCAATCAATATTCAGGAGGTCACAGATGTGCTGTGGCTAATATACTAGGATCTCCATCCATAAATGGAGATGATAAAAAAAGCTGGCCCTCTTCCACTACTGCTGCTTTACATTATAGACTGTCATTTCATAAAGTATCTAAGTAACAATAATCCATGGCCCCAAACCCCTGAAACCCTGGGTATTACACAGACCCAGTCTCATCCTGGAGGCTTGCCTAAGAAGGTCTTTTCTTCTCTTTCTTTTGTTATGCTTCCACCTGGGGTTTACTCCAGTAAATATTTCCTAACAGATTTCATGCATATTATGTCTAATACTATGTGATAGATAATAATAAAATTATAATACAATATAACATGTCTAAGTTTCTCCAAATGTGGGTAATAGGTTTCCCAGTTCCCATATTAGAATTCTAAATGACAAATGCAAATTGAATATGGGACAGTCTTTATTTCACCCCAGAGCTCCAGAAGACACAGACTCATGAGAATCCATTAATGAATACAAAAACCCATAAGGCATCACAATACCACCACAATCCCAGAAGGTTTTTTGGGGAATGTTGAACAAAGAATACCCCACATTAGACTTGCATTGTAGGAATTCCTCACTGTAATAGTGAGGGGAGGGGAGCAGCAAGATTTAAGTCCTTTGCTCAAGTAATAAATCTCTATCCCTGTTCCTTTGGCCATGGGGTTCACATAGATCACTCTTCTTTCTTGAAGATGTACATTGTCCAGGGTATCATCCTTCTCTAAAAGACCATTTCTCCAAGCTTTTTAACTTGGGGCCGTTGATGAGGTAAACTCCAGGACTGACACTGCCATGAAAATCTCTCTTCTCTGACTAGGAGGCTATATTATTATATCATCCTGTCTAAGAGATTAAAGGTATATCTTTAAGTATATCATCATATCATCCCTCTACACAGGAAGTTGGGGTTCAGAAACATTGTCCATTAACTCATCTGTCATACCAAGTGGGTGTACACTTACCTGCTTCTGCCACTTGCTTCTGCAGCGATTCTGTCAGTGCCCTCAGCTGTTGTCATTTCCTCTCAGGCTGTGTGGACAAGCTCATGCAATTCCCATGCACTTCTACCCTAAGACGGTAATAATCAATTTCTTTTAAAAATTATATTAATTGCATGTGAAGACATTTTTTAACATTTGTTTTTTAAAGTTTTGAGTTCCAAATCCTTGTTCTCCCTCCCCCCTGCCCAGAAATGGTAAGCAATTTGATATAGGTCATACATGTGCAATCATGCAAAATATATTTCTATATCAGTTATGCTGTGAAAGAAGACACAGACCAAAAAGAAAGAAATACATGAAAAAATAAAGGTGAAAAAATATGCTTCACTCTACATTCAGACTCCATCAACTCTCTGGATGTGGATAGTATTTTTCATTATGAGTCCTTTGGAATTGTCTTGGATTATTGTATTGCTGAGAATAACTAAGTCATTCACAGTTGATCATCATACAGTATTGTTACTATGTACAGCTTTCTCCTGGTTCTGCTCACTTCACTTTGCATCAGTTCATGTAAGTCTTTCCAGGTTTTTCTGAAATCATCCTGCTCATCCCTTATTATACCACAATAGTATTACATTATCACCAGATACCATAATTTTTTCAGTGATTCCCTCAATTTCCAATTCTTTGCCACTGCAGAAAAAAACGACTATAAATATTTCTATACAAATAAGTCCTTCCCCCTCCCCTTTTTAAATCTCTTTGAGTTACAGACCTAGTAATGGTATTACTGGATCAAAGGGTATGCATGGTTTTAAAGTTCTTTGGGCATAGAGATAACACTAATATTAATAGCAACTATTTTCCCCATCACAGAATATTTTCCTTCTAATTCCAAATCAAATTGTGCATCAAATATCAGCAACAACCATCATCAATTTCTTTGTGAGTTGGGAGGAGACCATGCATTCATAGGCATCCCTCCAAAGTACAGGCCCAAGTTGCACTCCGGTTTGTCTTCTGAACAAGAAAAAACTGAAAGACAAAAAGGGCTCAGATGATCATTTATAGACCATGGAGAAAGAAAGCTGCTCTGTCAAGTCTGTCCTCTTGAATCCCAGGCAACCAGTCACCTTGGAGAAAGGCACCAGTGTGCATGCCCATGTTTAACAGGAAAGGAGATACACTCAAATTGATTGGAGAAACTCCTCTGACAGACTCTACCCCTTACCCTAAATTCATCTTGATTGGTAGTAAAATTATTTCTTATCTGGCCATTGTAAAAATCCTCCTCCAATGCTTCATTGTGGTACAGAGATGACCCTACATTCTCAAAGGCTAAGAGGATGGTACATACACTCTAACAGATCATACCAGGTGTCAAAGACCCAGTAATGGACTGAATGTCTACCATTTGTTGAAGGATCAGAGTAAGACCTTAGTGGCATTAATTTAGGTTGTGCAGTAGAAACATAGTACCCAGAATAAGGGAAGTAACAATCTTACTCTATATTGCCTTGATTGGACTGTGTCTTAAAGAATAAAGATTAGGGTTAGTGTGTTCAGTTCTAAGCACCATACTTTAGGAATGATTCTGTAATAATTTTAGACTCAGAAGACCTGCTTTTGAATTCTACCCACATGATACTGAGGAAAATCACTTAACTTTTCCAGGGCCTCATCTCCCTCATCTGAGAAGTGGAGTATTTGACCAGGTCTATAACCCTATAACCAGAATGGTAAGAGGACTATAGAACATAGCATAGGAGGAACAGTTGAAGGAACTAGAGGTATTTAGCCTGGAGAAAAGAAGATTTGGTGGGATTATGGTCAATGATGTCTTAAGGGCTACCATGTGGCCTCACTCAGTATCACCTTTGTTCTGTTTGGTCCCAGAGGGCAGAACAAGGAGCAGTGGGTGGAAGTTTCAGACACTCATATTTCATCTTTATGTCAGTAAAAAATTTTCCTATCAGAACTAATCAAAAGGAGAAAGGTTTGCCTCTAGATGTAATGGATTTCCCCTACCTGAAGCTTTTCAAATAGAGGCTGGATAAACACTTCTCAGGTATGGTATAGGGGTGATTCCTGGTCAGTTGTGACATGTACTAAATAACCTCAGGTTCCTTCTCCCAACTCAAGCATTCTCTCATTCTTCATTTCTCATGCCCTGCCAGGTTTGAAAACTGAGACTAAAGCTACTTCAGATGCAACAGTTAAAACCATGTGCTTCTGGGTGGATGAATCCTTTGATGTATTCAACTCTAAAACATTTCCTCTTCTTGCAGTCAGAAATGCACTCTAACTTTGCTTTGATCTTTCTAATTTATTCTAAAGATCACACTGCAGCTATGCTTGACTCTGTAAGCTCTGCAACAAAACCAATACCATTCTGTCCTGACCTGAGATCAGAAACATGCCTTTGGATTCCATCTGCCAAGTAAAGATGTAATTGTATATGCCTCTACAACAGCAATGCAGATACAAGTAAATATTCTAAAGATAAGAGATATTCTCTTCTGAGATTCTCAAAATGGAAAAAAAAAAGTTATGCGCAAATCTAGCTCCAGGATTTCACATCCTGTGCACATCCTAGAACTGTAAGATTCAGAAGGAACATATGTCCTTTAGTACTGAGGCAGAACAAAATAGATTAATGACAGACTTTTCTGCCTTGAATTTTTACAGATTTTATAGTCAGAGTTGGAATAATATATTATGTTTTCCATACTTAATCTATCAAATATGTTTCATAATAATAGTTTAGTTGATGAGATCACAGTGTGTGCTGAAGCACTCAGCAACACTTCTCACAGAGAATACTGTACTTCAGATAGTTTTTTTTGTTTTTACAGCTTAAAATGTTTGCATGTGTGCGTGTGTGTGTGAGAGAGAGAGACAGACAGACAGACAGACAGAGACAGAGAGACAGAGACAGAGAGACAAAGACAGAATGTGTTTATATGTGTAGGCATGTTTGTGAATACAAAGAACTTTGAGGCCAAAATGATGAATTGTCTTGTTTTGATAGGAAACAACACATTAATTTTTCAGATGCTGTATGTACTTTTTCCTTTACATGCTTGTATTGCTTCTGTAGAATGGAAGGGCCTAGAGAGTAGGGACTGTTTTTGTGTTTGTTTTGCCCCTGTGCTTAGTACAATGCTTTACACATAGCAAGAAACTAGATTTTCACTGGACTGAATTGGACTGGTTTAGATTTAAGGTAAATCTTTACTGAGTGCCAAGTGTGAACAGAGAAAAGAGTCAGAGAAAAGAGTCAGTGGGGGGATACAAGACAAACACACATAATTATAATAAGGATAAGAGTTCCTATCCTATGATAAAATCATTAAAGATTTGCAAAACAGAGTGCTACAATTTAAATCTGAGGGATGTAGATTATTACTAACCAGGGAAAAGAGTCATTTCTGTAACTGAGAACAATGCAAGCAAAGACATGGAGGTGGGAGACAGTAGTGTTTGATTGATGACAGTCACAATGTTGACTAAAGTATGGTGGACCTGAAGGGGTCCAAAAGATGGAAAAAGATGGAAAGGTACAATGACATCCTATCATGGTGGATCCTGAATGCCCCCATCATGGGAAATCAAACTATAGGCAAGAAAGAGCCACTGAGAAATGTCTGAGCAAAGGAGTAATAACTAGATTTGTGCATAAGGAAGGTGTTGTTTTTATTCTTTTGAGAACCATAAGAATATTGGAAGATGCATGTAGACAAGATCCATTGGCTAGCTGTAAGCTAATAACCCCTTATTCATATATTTATATAATTTTTATAATATATATATATAAATATAATAATATTTATATAATAAAATCTATATATCATCTCTAGATAGTTCAAAATTCTTTAGTGGCTCTCAGTTCACAACTGTCTATCAAAGAAGCTAAAGACTACCTGAATTAACCATTTTTTTCATCAATCTTGGCCCAAGAAAAGATGTGAGGAAATACACTTCCTTGTTATTCTTGAAGAACTGAGAAACTCTGGGTGCAGAATTTTGCATAACGGTGTCTGATGTGGTCACTCATTCGTTTCATTTTGCTTAAGTGTTTTTCTTTGTTCCAAGAGAATACTCACTGGGAAGGGTAGTAATATCCAAAAAACCTTAAATAAATAAATACACCATTTTGGAAGTAGCAGATGTGGAACATCATGTATCTTTAATATGATCCTGTCAAACTATTCAGATCCCATGAGTAAGATTCCTTTTTATTTCTGATCTAGAATTCATCTGCATTCCTTTATACTCTGATATTTTCAAGATCCATCATCTCCTAGGTATGGGAAATTTCCTACACTAATTGCCAATGCAATTCCTCTGTAATTTAGTAGCTAAATCTTAGAGTTGTGTGAGGCTTAGC
Organism: Pseudocheirus occidentalis; assembly: GCA_028646575.1. Lineage (NCBI taxonomy): Eukaryota > Metazoa > Chordata > Mammalia > Diprotodontia > Pseudocheiridae > Pseudocheirus > Pseudocheirus occidentalis. Next base: position 27,642,947 of record CM053602.1, on the reverse strand, counting down.
GAGGACTTGTCCTGAGTAACATAGCTAATAATCATCCCAAGTGGGATTTGAACTGGAGTCTTCCTAATTCCAAGTCTGGCACTGTATTTCCTAGACCACCCGCTCGCTGCCTCTGCTCAGTACTGTATGTAAATATTAGAAGGTTCTAGCCCCACCTCAATTAAGATAATCATAGCAAGGCTCCGGTGCCTCAGTTAAACAATCAATCAAATGCTAGATATTAAGGAATGTTCCTACAACCCTACAACAAGGTAATCACACACAATTAGTTTGTAATGGGCCAACTAGGTTTTGGTTAAACCCTGATTGATTTATTAGGTGCATTCCTCAAGAATGGAACACCAATTATTGGAGAGAATCAGACACACACTTTAGGCCTACTAAGCTAGTTAGAACTTTTGAGTGAGAGATTCCCTCTTTGAGAAACTACTTTGTGGAGGCAGCCTCTTGTACCTGCAAGGCTGGGGAGGAGGTGGAGAGAAGGATGGGGAGAGAAAGAAAGAAAAGAAGAAACGAGCATCCATTAAACTTTTTAAATACACAAGAGAAATCAGAAGGACATTCAAAAAAAGCTCAGGGATAAGAGGAGCAGTGTTGGTTTTGCAAACACTGTTTATGATATATGACCCTTCCCCTACCTCTAACTCTCACTCTGCATCTGTGGTTCTTCCTGGCTTCAACTCGACGGAACAAGATTTCTTTGAAGGGTGGCCCCTGGCATCTCCTCCCCCAATACATTGTGGTCATTTATATCATATTAGCTTGGCCTACCCACTAGCAACTTATGTTTTTCCAATTATTTAGATCTGACTTTATTGGTGTGAAGAGCATTTTGTAATTGTGTTCATATAGTTCCTGGGTTTGTTTTGGCAGGTAGATTCCCAAATGCTTTATAATGTCTACAGTAACTATAAATGGAATTTCTCTTTCTATCTCTTGCTGTTTGGCTTAAGTAATATATATATATATATATATATATATATATATATATATATATATAAATGCCCATGATTTATGTAGGTTTATTTTGCATCCTGCAACTTTGCTAAAGTTGTTTTTATTTTTTACTTGATTCTCTAGGATTCTTTAAGTATATAATCATATCATCTGTAAAGAGTAATGACTTAGTTTCTTCTTTGCCTATTTTAATTGATTCAATTTTTTTTCTTCTCGTTGCTGAAGCTAACATTTCTAAAACCATATTGAATAACACTGATGATAATGGACATCTTTGTTTCACCTTCCAATTTTATTAGAAATGCATCTAGCTAGTTTTAGGTAGATGCTACCTATCATTTTATTTATTTATTCCATTTATTCCTATGCTCTCTAGCATTTTAATAAGAATGGATGTTGTATTTTGTTGAAAAGCTTTTTCTGCATCTACTGAGAGAATCTTATGGTTTCTGCTAGTTTTATTGTTAATAAGATCAATTATGCAGATAGTTTTCTAATATTGAACCAGCCCTGCATTCCTCCACCATTGGATTGTAAGCTCTTTAAGGACAGAGGCTGTCTGTGTTTTTGTTAATTATATCCTCAGGTCTGGGGCACCTAGATGGTACAGTGGAGAGAGGGCCAGGTCTGGAATCAAGAAGACCTGAGTTCAGATCTTGACATTAGACACTTAGTAGCTGTGAGACTCTGGGCAAGTGACTATTTGCCTCAGTTTCCTCATCTGTCAAATGAGCTGGATAAGGAAATGGCAAAGCACTCCAGTATCTTTGTTAAGAAAATCCCAAATGGAGTCAGGAAGAGTCAGATAGGACTGAAATGACTGAACCGCAAATCCCCAGTGCTGAGCACAGTTGTTGTGTTGTTGTGTTTGTTCTTCATTTCCAAAAAGGGCCATGACATCAGGGAAATGACGACATGACTTGCAGTTGACTTGGATTTGAGTGAGGGAGGGCTGGGCAAGGTCACCAGCCACACTTCCTTCTCCAGAGCCATCTGGGTCTAGTGGCCAGATACTCATCAGGAGACTAGAGATGACCTATGATGTATTGGGAGATCCTGGCCCTTGTAGGCTAAGGTCTTTTCAGGTTTTCTCTTTGGGTGAGCCCATTCAGTGAATAAGCCTCTGTAAGAAGTTAATCAAGGGGCACCTAGGTGGTGCAGTGAATAAATCCCTGGAGTCAGGAGGACTTGAGTTCAATCCTGGCCTCAGACACTTGACACACATCATAGCTGTGTGACCTTGGGCGAGGCACTTAGCTCCAACTACCTTGCCTTTTCCCTACCCTCCCCCAAAGAAGTTAATCAAAGGCTGGTCTCTTTAATCAAAAAAGAAAAAAATCAAACTGGGAGGGGAAGACCCTCAGGGTCTTACATTCACTCTATGCTAGGAGGGCAGGGACCCAGAGTCTAATCTATGAACTCCAAGAAGTTTAAGGCTTGGTCTAAACTTTCTAGATTAAGTTTAAATCTAGCCAGTTAACCCTAAGGAAAAAAAGGCAGCTTTTTTCTGGGGAGAGGAGGGAAGGTGAGAGGATACTCACAGGTTGTGTTTGTCCTTCATTCTCGAAGAGGACTCCTAGCACATAATAAGCATTTAATAAATATTTATTTGATTGCATTGGTAGACTCGTGGCTTCATATGCAATCTTTTTCTGTTCCTTGTAAATGGAATTTTTGTTTATTGATTACTGACAAGTTAAT
>CM053602.1:27584009-27639789 GCA_028646575.1 Pseudocheirus occidentalis | reverse complement strand
CACTGAACATATCCACAATGGACATATTGTGAAAGACTGACTATTTTCCCTCCATCCTATCTCACCCCCCACTTGTTCTATTCTCTACTTTGTCCCTGTCCCTTTACAAAAGTGTATGCTTCTAACAACCCTCCCCCCCCAAGTTGCCTTCCCCTCCATCATCCCCTCTCTCATTCCCATCTCCCCTACTCTCCTGTAGGGCAAGATACCCAATTTAGAGTGTATGTCATTCTTCCCTGAGCTAAATTCAATGAGAGTAAGGTATATATAGTTTCACCATTCCCTTTTGCCTTCCTGTTCTTCCCCTCCATTGTAACAGTTATCCCTTGCCTCTTCTATATGAGAATGATTAACCCCATTCTATCTCTCCCTGTCTTCTCTCATTCTATTCCTCTCCCACCTCTCAATTTCACCTTTTAAAATATCATCCCTTCCTATTCAATTGATCCTGTGCCCTCTGTCTATGCATACCTGTACACATATATACACATACTCACATAGGTATTCATATGCATATATACCCTCCTATATAGACACATATGTCTACATACATATATATGTGTGTGTATATATATATTTATACACATTTATATTCCCTTCACCTATCCTCATACTGAGAAAAGTTTCATAAGTTACAATGATCATTTTTCCATGTTGGCATGTAAACAGTCCAACTTTGATAAGTTCCTTATGATTTCTTTTCCAGGTTTACCTTCTCATGCTTCTTGTATTTGAATGTCAAATTTTCTATTCAGTTCTGGTTTTTTCCTCAAGAATGCTTGAAAGTCCAAACCTCGTTGAATGACCATATTTTTCATTGAAACATTATACTCCATTTTGCTGGGTAGGTGATTCTTGCTTTTAATCCTAGCTCCTTTGATATCTGGAATATCATAGTCCAATTCCTTCATTCCCTTAATGTAGAAGCCGCTAGATCCTGTGTTATCCTGATTGTGTTTCCACAGTATTAAAATTCTTCTTGGCAGCTTGTAGTATTTTCTCCTTAAGCTGGGAACTCCAGAAGCTGGCTATAACATTCCTACGAGTTTCCTTTTGGGATCTTTTTCAAGAGGTGATCAGTGAATTCTTTCAAGTTCTATTTTGACCTCTGGTTCTAAAATATATGGGCAATTTTCCTTGAGAATTTCTTGAAGGATGCTTTCTAGGTTCTTTTTTTTATCATGGTAGTCCAAGTTTTTTTTCAGGTAGTCTAATAATTTTTAAATTGTCTCTCCTGGATCTATTCTCCAGGTCAGTGTTTTTTTTCAAGGAGATATTTCACATTGCTTTCTATTTTTTTTTCATTTGTTTGGGTCTGTTTAATTGTATCTCGATTTATCATACATATTTGGTTCCATTTGCTCCATTCTAATTCTCAAGGAATTATTCTCTTCAGTTAGCTTTTGAGATTTTTTTTTCCATCTGTAAAATTATACTTTTTCAGGCATTATTCTCTTCCTTGGCTTTTTGGACCTCTTTTGCCATTTGCTTTAATCTATTTTTAAGCTATTATTTTCTTCAGTCAAGTTGTTCACTCTCTTTTCATGATTTTCTTTCATCATTCTAATTTCTCTTCCCATTTTTTCCTCCATTTCTCTTATTTGATTGTCAAAATCCTTCTTAAGCTCCTCTATGCCCTGTAGCCAGTTTACATGTTTCTTGGAAGCTTTTGATGTAGGAGTTCTGACTGTGTTGTCTTCCTCCTGTTCCATGCTTTGATCCTTTTTGTCCACAAAAAAGGAATCTAAAGTTGGATTGCTGAGCTAGCTTTGCTTTGCTTCGTTTGCCTGCTCATGTGGCCAGTGAATTACTTGACTTTGGGGATCTGTAGAACTCTTTTTCCAGAGGGGAGAGCTTTGTCCCAAATCGCTGGAGTCTTTGCAGCTGCCAGAGCTTTTAGGAGGCTACCACCTCTGCAGCCCCCACCACCTTTGGCTCACTGAAAACGCACCTCAGGACCACCACCCAAGACTGTGATCCCAATCCAGGCAGGTTAAGGCAAGAGCATTTAGCCTCTGAATGATCCCTTGGCCCCCCCCTGCAATCTGCAGGCCAGGAGCTTTGAAGCAGCCACATGGAGGCAGCTGCAGGGCCACCACTTGAGACTACTTCTAGCTCTAGAGGCACATGGCTGGACCCTCTCCCCCAAAATTAACTGAGTTCCACTGACCTTTCCTTTTGTCCTTGGCACTTATGGGTTGATAATTATGGAAACCACCACAGTTGCCAGTGATCCACTTTCCTGAAAGCTCCAACCATGGCTTGTCCTGGATCCTCTGGGGCTAAAACCACATGTGGCTGGGCTCTGCTTCCAGCATGCTGTGATGAATCCTTCCTGTCCACTTGCCAGGCTGCCTTCAGTAGGAGCTTTGTTTCTCTGTGATGTTGTGGGTTCTGGAGCTCTAAAATTTATTTAGAGTCATATTTTATAGGTATCTGAGGTGGTTATGGGGGGGAGTTCACGAAGTCCTCCTGCTTCTATGCTACCATCTTAACTCCGCCCCTCGAGAGCTATCATTGCTACAAAACTTCTCTTTAAATCAGCCCCTGAGTAACTTCTTTTTCTTTTTCTCCTCCCCTCCTCCTCCTTCTACTCTTTCTCCTCCCTCTTTTGTTTTGGAGGCAACCAGGGTTAAAAGAATTGCCCAGGGTCACACAGCTAGTAAGTGTCTGAAGCTAGATTTGAACTCAGTTCCTTTTGACTACAGGGCTGCTGCTCTATTCACTACAGGACCACCTAACTGTTCCTCCCCATGTAACTTCCATGAACTACTACCTCTGCTCTCCAGGGGCAGGCAATCTAATATCTCTTCCATATAATATTCATTCAAATGCCTAAAGATAGCTCTCAGTCTCCCTTTAAGTCTTCTCTTCTCCAGGTGAAGGTTTACTCACATCCTTAGTTCATTCATCAGATCTGCTCTTGGCTATCTCTTTCTTAATAAGTAGTGCCAAGAATGGAATATCATATACCAGACGTAGTCTTAGGAGGGCTTAGATGTTGCCTGAGAAGCTAGGTGGTGCTGCAGTACTGGATCCTGGAGCTGCACTGGGCCTGGATTCAAGAGAATCAGAGTTCAAATCCAACTTCAGACACTTACTAAACTGTGTGACCCTGTTCAAGTCATTTCACACTGTTTGCCTCAGTTTCCTCATCTGTCAAATGAGGTGGAGAAGGAACTGGCTTACCACTACAGTATCTCTGCCAAGAAAACTCCAAATAGGGTCACAAAAAGTTAGACATGACTAAACAAAAGCCTTAGCAGGCCAGATACAACAAAACTATTACTTCCCTTTTTCTGAACCCTATGGTTCTCTCGGTGCAATCTGATACAGCATGGCCTTTTTTAGCTGCCATTTTCCATTGTTACCTCATAATGAATTTCAAATCTGCTGAAGTCAGCATGCTCCTTTCAGTCACTATTTTCTAGCTGTGTCTCGATTTTTGAGTCCAAATGTAGAATTCTTCACTTAACTCTATTAAATTTCTTCTTAGATTTGGCCCAATTTTCTAATCTGTCAAAACTTTTCTTGACCCTGACTGTTATCCAATACATTCACTCTTATTCCTAGACTCGTTTCATGCGCAAATTTGATAAGCACATCATCGATGCATGTATTTATCCAAGCTGTCGATTAAAATGTCAAACAGCTCCAATCCAAGGACAGGCCCTGCATGCACACTCCACTAGACATCAAACTTTCCAACAATTACAGGTGTCCCACAGTAAAAAGAGCTGTCTTATAAAACAGTGAGTTCCCTGTCACGGGAAGGGTTGGAAGTTCAGGGATACATCAGTGATTAAAAGGGATTCTTTCACTAGATGGGAGGTTGGACTATGAGTCCCTTCATATTTGAAGATTCTATCATCCACATTTCCAAGTAATAGCATTTCAAATTTTTGAACTACATTTTCATCCTTGGCTATCCATAGCATTTCCTTCATTTGCTATCATGCATTCCAAGATGCCGTAGTCATTTCCTTTCAATAGTCACATCACATCTCCAATCAGTTCTTCATTGTTGATCAAATGAAATCTAACCAACAGTGCCCTCATTGCTTCTAAGACTTCCTAAGAGATGAAATGTCCAGCAACCCAAGTCAAATCCAGATCACATGCCTTCTTTAGCAGAACCTTCACACAGCTCAAGTCTCCTAGCCTTACTATTTCTTGTTTCTGTACTCATTTTGAAATCTATATTAGGAAAGAATTGTTCATATCCTATATCCATCTGGGAGAGCTATAGAACATTCCCACAATGATTTCATTTCTGCTACCCTCTCCATTTTCCCTTACCCAGATGCTTTCTGCCCTACTTTCTCTTACATTTCATGGATTTCCATACATGTAGGTGTATTCATACTTGACATAAAGTTTATGTTGAGACTTACTCCCTCCATGCAGTCACCAGGGCAACCTAAGAATCATCCTCTACCTTTCAGTCTCCCCCCATCCCCCACCCCTCTCATTCTCTTGTCCCCCCACCTTCGATGTCTCCTTAGTTACCAAGTCTCAGCAATTCCACCACAACACTTCTTTCCACCCACAACCAACAACTAGCTCATCACCTCTTGCCTGAATGCATGTGATTGCCTCCTTTTTGTCTTCCTGCCTCGAGCCTTTTTCCCGTCTTTCACAGACCTGCCAAAGTAGCATTCCCAAAGCACAGAAATGACCATGGTTCTTTCCTGCTCAAGAGGCCCTGATGGCTTCTTGTTTCCTCTCTGACTCCAAGCCTAGAGTTCCATCCTCTGCTCCATCGAGCTACTGCTATTTAACAGAACTCCTATATCTTATCTTCAAAGCCCTTCCCAATCATACACTGTCCTGTCTTTTGATGTTTCTTATATAATATTTCCCTCCATGCACTTCACATTCTAGCTAAACTGGCCTGCTTGCTATCACTTGTACATAAATAAGCTTCCATCTCCCACCTCTCTGTGTGTGCCCTAGCTGTCCCACATGCCTACAATGCACTCCTAGCTTCCTTCAAAGTTCAGCTCAGGCACAATCCCTTCCTAAGACCTACTTTCTACCTCTCCTCTCATAACACTGCTACCAGCTCTTCCTGCCTATAATTCCACCCTACCTCCACTTTACCCCTATCATCAGGTTCTACCCTCAACTTATCACCAGGTCCTGTCCCTGACATCTTCCCCTTAGAGAAATTTAATCACTTGTCACTGGCCCTTTAAATTTCCTACCCTGGGCAAATTTTTTTACCTTTAGGCAATTCTCTGTCCTGAGGCATAGCCCTGGATGGACTATCCTTGTCATGGTTCTGTATCATAGTAGGACCTGTCAACTCTTATGTTCCCCTGGGATAACCATGAGAACCCAGGGTCATTTCCATGCCAGAAGTAAGATTTTAATTGAAGCTTTACATAAATGATGGCAAAAACAAATTTAAGTTTTACTTTAATAATGTATTCCTATTCAAAATATTTTTTTCCTTGAACAGCAACAGTACCACGACTCTATAACTATTTAAATTACACTCTGGCATGCTTCAAATTAAGGACAGATCAGTGGTACTATAGTAGATAGAGTGCTGGGCCTGGAGTCAGAAATACTCACCTTCCTGAGTTCAAATCTAGCCTCAGACACTTACTAGCTGCATGACCCTGGACAAGTCACTTCACCCCTCTTTCCTCAGTTTCCTCATCTGCAAAATGAGCTGGAGAAGGAAATGGCAAACCACTCCAGTATCTTTGCCAAGAAAACCCCAAATAGGGTCACAGAGAGTCAGAGTGAATCAAGTGAACAACAACAACAAAAATACTTAGAATCCATGCAAGTTTCTGGAAAGGAAATGAGCTGGTATGTTCCAAATAAGCCTTACTTTAACAGAGCCTAAAAATACCACCACAATCCATCTCAAGAGCTGGAAAGAGAAAAATCAAGAAGATGGGGCCTGTAATCTGTGTGTCACCACTGATTGAAAAGAACCTAAACAAGTAATTTGGTGCTGTCAATGCAGAAGAACATGTACTGCTCAGGTCTTTGGGGCTCCTTCATTTCATAAAGGTGACATGTACTGAATGACAAGTATTCTGCACTTCCTGGTCAATTTTGTCAAGCAAACAACCAGCCTAACTAATAAAAAAAATGATTACTTTACTTATTGAGCTTTGAGAAGATCCAAGTAAAGATCCAACTACTTCCATTTCCATTGGTTCTTCCACTAATTTTTAACTTTTCCCATCAGATGTATGGCATCTTATAAACACAGCCTAATAGCACCAGCAGGAACAGTACCACCCTATATTTGTATAGTGCTTTGAAGTTTACAAAGGGCTCTCATCTATAATATTTCATCCCATCCTCACCATGGTCCTAATAGGATTTTCATCCCCATTTTACAGATGAGTACACTAAAACTCAGAGAATTGACCAGAGTGCCATATAGTGTAATGCTGGAATCTGAAGTGGGAGGACCTGTGTTTGAACTGAGGTTATGCTACTTTTGTGATCCTGAGCAAGTCATACTTTATGAGTTTCAGTTTTCCTCATCTCTAAAGTGAAAGGGTTAGACCCGATGGCCTCTGACATCCCTTTCAGGTGCAAATCTATGACTCTACAGTCCTGTAACTCAGGCAAGGTCAGGCTTTCAACTTGGAGTTAAGTTGGCATTTGCAAAAGCATGCCTAGCCCTTCTTCTGTACAATACTATGTGTTCAACTGTCTCATCTAGGAAGATGGCAATTCAGTTCAGTGGAAGGAGCCCTGGCTCTAGAGTAAGAAGACCTGAGTTCAAATCCTTCCTCTGATCAGTTCTGTCTGTGCAAACTTGGGCAAGGATTTAATCCCTCTAGGTCTCAGTTTCTCCATCTGTAAGAAATTACTTTAGGCTTGATGGCTTCTGAAATCCCTTCTAGCTATAGATCTATGATTCATATGAATGAACGAATAAGTATCTATATAAAGCTAAAGCTCTTATTATGTGTCATGCACAGTGGTACATGATGCACTGGGGATACAGAAAACCCAATTCTTGCCCTCATGGAGCTTACATTCTAATAGGGATAGATATCACATCAAAAGGAGTTAGAAAGAGGAAGGAGGGTGTGAACCCAATGACATCATTTGGAAATAGCCTAGAAATCAAGTGGAGGCCTGGTCCTAAGCAAAATATAGCTGAATCTCACCCAAGAGAACCCAGGTTCCCAGGGGGAAGAGTTAAAATTCTAAGGTAGATTGGGGCTGAATTCCTCTCCCAAGGTCCAGTTTCACTTTACTGCTTGTGTACTACATACTTCCACGAGGTCCCATAGTGACCTCAAATTAAACATGTCCTTCCCTTTCCCCTCCCACAATACTGTTCTCCCTTTCTAACCTTCCTATTTCTGTGGAGGGTTTCACCATGCTACTAGTTATACAGCTTCCTCAACTCTTTCCTGTCTCTCGCCCCACCCCCCCACTCCATGGTTGCCAAGTCTTGTTGGTTCTACATCTCCCACATATACAACATTCACTCCTTTCTACTCCCACAGCCCTAGTTCCCTGGTTCAAGCCTAGATTGTTGCACCAGCCTCCTAATTGGCCTCCCCTCCTCCAGTCTCTCCCCTTTCCAATCCATCCTCCATGCAGTTTTCAAACTGATATTAGCCAAGCTTAGATCTGCCCATGTCACTTCCCTGCTCATGGAACTCCAGTAATTTCTAATTGCCTCTAGCATTAAATACATATTCTTCTGCTTGGTATTTAAAGACTTTCATAGTATGACTCCAGCCTGCCTTTCCAGTATTACTGTCTATTATTTTTCTTCATGAACTCTGTATTCCAGACAAACTGTCTTTATTGCCATTCCCCATTCATGTTATTTCATCTCCCACCTCCATACCTTTGTAGAGGTTTTCCCCCTCACCTGCAATGTTCTCCCTCTTCACTTCTGTTTAGTAGAATCCCTATTTTCCTTCAAGGTTCACCTCACATGCCACCTCTTCTAAGAGTCCCTTCCTAATCTTCCTTTCTGGTTACTATGGCCATATCCTGATAAAATGACTTAGGATTCATTTTGTATACATTTTGTACTTGCTTATCTGTAGTCATTGTTTCTCCCAATACGTAGAATGTAATCTCCTTGACGGAAGGGGCTACTGTATTTTTATCTTTGTAATCTCAGCACTACCGTGCTCCCTGACTTTTATTAGTCACTTAATAAATGCTTAGTGAATGAATGAATAGATGAATGCCACAAATGAGCAGAAATATACCAATAGCAAAGTAAACCAGCACTCCTTCCTACTCCAAAGTATTGTCACCTTGGATAAAATTCATATTAGGGCTCAGTACACCTATTGTGATCTTTTATGAATTTCTGGAACTTTTACCAATGGGGAAGCTCTAGAACCCACCATTTCTGGTTTTCTTAAATGAAAATTTTCATTCACATTATCAACACTACAGCAAAACCCACTAGATTGGGATATTAAGGTATGTGCTGTTAACTTCGAACCAAAGGGCAACTCACTTTTCAAATATAGCACCATTAGTTAGTGAGAGAGCCAGGTCTATAACGAAGATCTCCACATTAATTGAGGGTGCTTCTGTCAATCTCTGATGGGCGATTTCATCTCCTTTAGTGGCACTGCCATGTTTGAATCCTGCATTTTCATTTAAACATTTCTTGAGGATCTCAAGGATCAAGACTTCTGCCAGTGTGGACATTCTTCTGTAGACTACAATTACTTCTCCCCTTAGTGAAAGATTTTCATGAATTTCTATGATCAAAAAATTGTCAGTTTGTGATCAACCTTCTGGTGATGGGCCTCTCTGAACGTCCTCAAATGAAAGTTACATAGTTTGCTGTCTGCTTGTTCTCACATCTTTCCACCTTGATACAGCCTATCAGACCTGGTAAGAGCTGGGATGAGAGAAGCTGAAAGGAAAGTGAAGTCTCAGATTATGTAGGGCTATTTAAGAGCATACAAACATAACATTAGAGCTGGTGTTGATCAGTTTGGAGGTTAAAGCATTGGCAGTCAAGAAACATGGTCTGTGCCAGAGGAATTGGGTGGTTGTATATGGAAGAGTGAGCTAATGGCCCACTGTGTGCACAGAGACCAAATCTGAGAGACTGTATATGGGGAGAGGGTGGTGATCTTTTGTCCTAGTCCCCCCATCTTCTACCATAACATAATGATATGCTAACAGGAGAGAACAGGGATTTTAAAAGGGGGGGAGATAAGATTCTGTCTCATACAGAAGAGCATATCTGAATTATGGGTTTTCTGAGTTCCCTTTTCAGGAAGAGATTGCCTAGAGGGACACAGGGTGACCTACAGCATGGGGCACATGTGAGAGTACCGTGACAGAGTGTATGCTCCACTGGTGTAATCTCCCAGAATCCAAGGTCACCTCCATGCCATATTGAGATATTAGCTGAGGATAAGACAGATTGCTTATTTTTAAAGAAACCAACTTTTTTAAGAACATTTTAGACCTTTAAATGGAACATTATATGGTTTTAGAGCAGAAATATGTAGCCATTGTCCCACAGTTGTACATTTATGTTTTTAACCTTTACCCTGAGTAGATGTTCAGTTCTTTTATGTTGAAAAAAACGACTTTGGGGCCTGGTTGATATAGTTTGGTCATCTCTACCAAACACTCACCCGGACAACTGCCAGATTGCCATTTACTTTCTGCTGGGCTTGTGAATTGATTAGGGAGGAAAACTGTACGGAAACTACTAGTGTAAATTTATGAAGAGTTTGGACTGCAAGAAAAATGATGATGTGTCAAAGACCTGAATTTCCTAGCAATAATGGAATCTCTTGCAAATGTCTAAAGTAAATGTGATATTTTGCTTTGAAAACAAAATGACACAGTTATCACACAGTTTCCTAACTCATCATTATGTGGACATCCTTAGAGCAGAGCACAAATTTGTAATAACCAGAGCTATTAAGAATGTAGCACAGTTTCTCCCAGAAAACTGGAACTACCAGTGATTTGCTTTATCTTTTTAAGGTAGATCCCAGTGAAAAGTAGAGGAATGTGTGTGTGTGTGTATGTGTGTTTGTGTGTCTGTGTCTGTGTCTGTGTCTGTATATGGAAGGTCTCTTCTAAATAATTGAGGCCTTTAAGCAGAAATTAATACTTTAGTCTCTCTGTGATCTCACTGACATGGGCTCTTCTACAATGTCACAGGTCTTGACCCATCCATGATTTCTCATCCTGTGGTCTCTTGCCAATTTACTCCCATAAATGCTTCACAGTCTGTTTACCACTAAGCTGGGGACCTTCCTTTAAATGGCTTAATATTATGTAGGTACCAAGTACAGTGCACAGACCATCCCCCTGTTATCCCTTGCCCTTACTATATGACCAGCCCCCCTTGTTTTCTGGTCACACATTTCTTTGACGATATTTTTTTTACCATTTCTTGCTCATAGTTCATTGTTGGTAATATGCTACAGCCTATTTATACCTGCCATATGTCTTTCTGCTGGCCTTTGGGTGACTCACAATTGTGATTCCTCAAAGATTGTCACATCCCATGATTCAGAACCATATAGCATCAACAGAAGGATACTGGTGTTAAAAATATAGGTTTTTGTTTCAGGGAGAATCGGGGCGGGGGCGGGGTAGGTCATTGAAAGTTCTTCACCATTTCCAAGAAGCAATCCAGTCCACTCCTTTTCCCCTATTCAATTCTGGGCCTGGCTCATTGTCTAGCTATAATATGTATCCAAGATACACGTACAGATTGACCAGATCATGGGCCATCCCCAGTCTAGACATCAGGCATTCTTTCTCCACTTGTGCTTTCCTCTGTGGAATAGGTCAGGCAAACAATTTTCAGTGGTCGGGAATCGAATTTGGAAAGCTCTATAATGTTTTAGGACTTGATGGAATTCACACAACAATCACTGGCAAAATGGATAGCACATTTGCACTGGTATCCGAATCTCTGTTTCTATAACAAGTTTTTTCCTTTTCAATGAAATATTGAAAATTGATCTCTTAATTCCCTCAAAACTCCCAGCTCGGTATATATATATTTGACGTGTTCCAGCTGTTCTTCCTATTACCGTATGCTTTAATACCATTTCTACTTTCTCAAACAGTACACCAGGATCTGTAATATTAGGTAATGTCACTGATAGAGAAAAAAAATTTATTATAAAAACAGAGATCCATATTTTGGCAAAAAAAATTGCTGCTCCTGATATGTGAAGATCATTCAATGAGCTACCACCTGAAGTGCACATGTAGGGAGTCATTTTTCTAATAACGGTGATAGCTGTACACTGAACCACCTACGCTCACTCATAATTAAATGCAATCGAGAAGTTTCATTAGTTTGGAACCTTCATTAAGATCAGTCTTAATCATTTTGAACTGAATAAATATAGGTTAACAACCGAAACAAACACATGTACACAATTCTCATTTTAGCCACTGGATACCAGAGTATGCGGAAAAAAACATCATAAGAGCTATGGTTTCCAAGCAACAACTAGTTAGTTTATGAAACATATTTCTTTTCGAAACATATTTCTTTTCAGCCCAACTAGTAATTTAGATCATTCATCTTTACCCTAATCCCACCATGCAGCTAATAACAAATTTGGCTTCTGAGGGACAGTGATATTCCAGCATCCTGTGAAGCTTGTGAGCTGGAATGCAAAGAGATCCTGTGCATCCTATCTCTCCTGAGCAGCCGTGTTTCAAGGCGCCGTGTGTTTGATCAAGGACTAGGAGGAGGGTAGCCTCTTGGCCACACAGGAGCCTTCACAGGATAATAGAGATTTTAGAAAGAAGTTGACAGTCAGGCTCAAGGACATTCAGCTGGAAGAGTTTAAAACTCAAATTTGATTCATCCAGCTTTTAATGACCCTGATGTGGCTTTTGGTGTGTTTTCTCTTTGTTTGATTTTATAGAAATAGGAGTAGAAGCAACATAGCATGGCACAGTGGAAAGAGAACTAGGATTGTAGTAAGGAAGCCTGGGTTCTGATTCTGCCACTGGTACTTATTACCTGTATGATTATGGGCAAGTCACTTAAGTATTCTGAGTCACAGGAACTTCATCTGTAAATTAGTGGCAATACACTGGTGTGGGCTGCCTGACAAGGTTGTTATGAGGAAAGAACCTCATCAACCTTAAAGCAGTATAAATATGGAACTATCATTAGTTATGATGGTCAACCAGCTGAAAAGACAGGGCAATGCAGGACAATGAACATTTGAGTTAGGAATAAATATAAAGTCTTACAGTTGGATTAAAAAATCAATTTCATATGTATAAGCTGGAGGAGGATTTTCCCTTTTTGTTCGTTACAAGAGATGATTTGAGACTGGAGGTTGAGAAAGGATTTTTTTAATGAATATAATATAAAAATTACCTAATATGGAAGTGACAGTCCCATTGCATGACTCCCTGGGCATACCATATCTGCAGTATCAAATTCAGTTCTAGGTACCACATTTTAAGAAAACATTTGCTAAGTTGAAGCACAATGGGAGGGGAAAACAGGCTGGTGATGGGCCTCAAGCTCATACTACAAAAGGATCAATTGAAGCAACTGGGTAAAGTTAGCCTGGAGAAGAGCACATGACAGCTCTTCAAGTATATGAAGAGCTGATAGGTGAAAGAGGGATTGGAATTGTTCTCACCATGCCTAGAATGCAGAATTAATAGTGGTGGGGAGGGAGATGTTACAAAGAGAGAAATCTAGGACTGGATATAAAGACTGACTAGAGCTACCCAAAAGTGAAATGGGATGTCTAGAGAGGGACTCTCCTCCCTGGAGGTCTTCAGGTAGAGGCAGGATAATGCCTCGTCAGAGATATGGTAGAGGAAATTCCTCTTCATCACTTGGATTTGATGACCTGGATGAGATGACTACCTAGGGCACTTCCTACTTTAAAATTCTGCAGTCAGGAGAACTGGGTTTTACCTTTCCCTCCACCAAAATACCATCTTGCTGTAGAAGCTAAATTATTTGTTACCAATTCAATTGGATTCCAGCAAAAGTGTACAAAATAAATTACCAGTTACTAGAAAATGAAAAAGAAAATTATTTTGTGACTATAGGCAAGTCACTGCTCCTTCTCTGGGCATCATCTATAAAAATGAAGGAAGTCATTGAACAAGTTGATCTCTGAGGTCTCTTCCAAGTCTGATATATTTTGCAGTTCTACAAATAGACTTCAAATAGTGTCTCGATAAAGGTCGTTTTTTCTTTTGGTTCCTTTTTATTTTCCTTCCTAATTTGAAGGGAAATATTCAACCACATCCCTGCAAATTCTAATCTCGAGAAACCTCTTCTGCGGGTTTTAAGGCAAGTATCAGGAGCCTGGGAAGAAATGAAGCCCTCAGAGATTAGTATTCTGACTCAATAATCCTAGATTTAGCATACAGGGAGCTTTGAAATTTTCTCTACAACCTTATTCTTTACTAACAAAGAACTGAAGCCTGCAGTAAAAAAAAAAGCCTAAATTTACTACCATTCCCCTCTCCCAAGACCAAGGAAGATACAGAATGAAGTAATTTGGGTAAAATAGTCCAAGTGGGTCATTTTGTTACTCTGGCCCAACCAGAAGTCAAACTGTGTTAACTCTGTTGATTCGATAAGACTCTTACTCAAGGTTTGCATTTGAGGCAAGGTAGAAGTCAATCCATGGTTGATCGATTAACCTCTTCAACAAGACCTTACTATGTGCCAGGTACTGAAACAGGTGCTGGGCATACTGAGACAAAAATAAAGTTGATTCTTCCCTCAAGAAACTTACTTGGAAGAAACAACATGTAAATTAAATAAACAAACAAATAAATAAATATGCCCAGTTATTTGACAGGGAATCACTAAGAACTGGGAGATCCAGAGCGATTTTGTGTAAGGATGTAAGGCATAGAGAGTTGAGCTCACCCTTGGAAGAAGTCAGTGATTCTAAGATGCAGAGGTGAAGGGAGAGAACATTCCATGCATGAAGGACAGCTATTACAAAGGCATAGACATGGGAGAGGGAACACTTTGTACAGGAAATAGCAAGCTGGTCAGTTTGGCTGGAATTTGTAATTAAAATATAATCCATTACGTTGTAAGCTCATCAAGGACTGTCTTTTGTCTTTTTTTGTATCCCCAGCGGGCACATAGTAGGTTCTTCATAAATATTGGCTGATTGATTGAATGTGAAGAATATGTGGAGAAGTAATGTATTACCATCCTGGAAAGAGCCTAGAGCCATATTGTTATGGGCTTTCTAGTAGCTTGAGTCAGCAAAAGCTATAGTCTTGAGCCAAGCAGTCTTTAATATCACAAAGAAAGGCATTTTGGGATCACTAAGCATTTCTGATCCTGATTCTCCAATCAGACCATGAATAAACCATTCTGGGCATAGTTAGAGAGTCAGGTTATAGAATGATAGACTCTCATACTAAGGGTATGATAGGACTTACAGGATTAGCCTGTCAGGCCCCATTTGCCTTGGGGTAGGATTTTTGTCAGAAGCACAAGATGATGAATACATAATAAAGGATCAATTCCAAGAAGTAATATAGCAAGTTAATGTAAGTGGGAGTATGCTAAGTCATGGAACAGAGACAACTTGTGGAAGGTACAGGGTGGAAGCCTACAATGGCCAGGCCTGGAAACTGCTGCAGACACGTGCTGACCAGCTGATCTACCCATATCGTTCTTCATTTGGCGACCCAGGTTATTGTTCTGTTTTCATTTGTTACTGGGCAGATTCAGTGCATTTAGTTGAACAGTTACTTCATTTTGTGTGCCATTGAAAGCCAGGGAAACCGTGTACTAGAGCGGATAATATATTAAACCAGGTGCTAGAAGACCTTGCTTTAAGTCTCAACTGTGCTGCTAACTAGCTGCGCGGCCTTGAACAAGGCCTGTCTACTCTCTGAGCCACAGGATCTAAAGGAGTGATAGTATTTTGTATATTCAAATTGTGACAGCCTTTGAGAACAGAGAAGGATGCTAGTGCTTCCTTAATCCCTCTGCTTTTTCTAAGTAGGAAGTAAAGAAGCAGACCCTATGCTAAGTGCTTTACCAAACTCATGTCATTTGATCCTCACCGAAACCCTGAGAGGGTAGGGACTGTTATGACTCCCATTTTACAGATAAGGAAACTGAGGTAGAGAGAAGTGTAGCAACTTGCCCCGGGTCACACAGCCAATAAGTGTCTGAGTCTGACTTTGAATTTAGGTCTTCCTGACTCCAGGTTCAGTGCTCTACCCACTGTGTCTCCAGCTGCATCAGAGAACCATGAGCATAAGAGAACCTGGATCTGAAGCCTGCCTCTGACACACACTGTCAGGATGACATTGGGCAAGTCCCCTAACTTCTTTAGGTCTCATTTTCTTCCTCAGTAAAGTAAGAGACTTGGATGAGATAAACTCTAAGATCTCTTTCATATCTAAAATATTTAGGCTTTGTATATCATATTTTTCTTCTGAGCATTGTTTCCAATGTTAGGAAAAGTAATCAAAACATGGCTTGCTATTCCCTCTAGTCCAGCCTATGCTACATCCCTTCATTGAATATTGTCTTGTGGTACATCCTTTTGGGTTTGTTTGCTTGTTTTCTGTTGCCAGGTTCAAGTGAAGCTCCTTTGGTTGACTAATCCAACGTAAATTGACAAAACAGCTCAGCTGAAAGTCAGGTGAATAATCCAGTCCCTTCCCTCATGCTGTCTTCTAGGATCCTCCTTTGTTTATATAAGTTCGATTCTTAGAAAGTGAGCCTTGTCATTTCCAAGCTGGAAGAAGAGCTGAGATGAGAGCCAGACCAAAGGAAGGGCGGATTGAAGTGCAACTTTAAAGGCGTCCTTTTGGCCAGCCTTGATAGGAACTAACTGGTCAATTTCATTTGGCCTGGCTCATCTCTACTCTATGGGCCATAACGACAGCCATCCTATTATCGTCTGGCACCTGGTCACAGGGGTGAAATTCACACTGCTCTTTCTAACTCTTCAAAAGGGACTTCTGTCACTTGTGATATCTGCAGGGTCACTGCTATTTATGCTGCTTAGTAATTTATGAATCAGTGGAGAAGAAGTGACAGTGGCCTGGGAGGAGTACACTTGATATGTGAGCCACCCAGAACAGGAAGGAGAAAGAAGGACTTGCTGAGAGGAGCTCTGATATGCTGCCTTTATCACCATCACAAGCTAACACTTAATGAGGGGCCACTTGGCATTATGTCGGTTTTTCTAAGTGGCTACACATATAACACTGGGAGAATGATGCGCAATAAGCTTCTGGATTTTTGCCACCAGGCTACTATTTAATGACTATCCTAGTAGGAGAATCTATCATGTATGTAAAGCATCTCATAGAGCTTAAAGAATGATCTCAATGTCATCCGGTCATTCGCCAAGCATTTCTCAAGTGCCTACTATGTGCCCAGCCTTGTGCTCAGTTCTGGGGATAGAAAGACAAAGTGAAATAGTTCCTGCCTGCAAGGACCTTACATTCTCCTGGGTGGAAACAAGAGAAATAAATACAAAACATATGCAAAGTAAAAACAATATAATTTGTGGAGAAGCACCAACAACCTGTAGGATCAGGAAAGGACCCATGTAAGAGAAAAATAACTTGAGCTGAGCTTTGAAGGGTGATAGTAGAAGGATTAGACTCAGAGGTGGGAGAACAGCAAATGGACTGTTAACCAGAGTGAAATAAAGGATAATGGTGCTTCTGATATAAAATTATTGATAGTACTATAAAGAAGTATTAAAAGTACTTGGAACTGGAATGAGACTGCACAAGAAGAAAGGTTCAGATAGGCTTAGGAAATCTGGTCACCACCCAGGGATCACATATAAATAATCAAGTTAGTTTATAACTGAAACAGTTTGAGAGCAAAGCTCTGAACACTGAAACCTCTTTTGAGAGTGTAAGAGTTGGGATAAAGATCCTCAGAGCTTACATGGGCATCCTTGATTCCTTTGTTCTCCTGGACATGGATGCTCAAAGGCCTTTTGGGAATCAGGCATCCCACTGAGAATGTTTTGAATTAGACTCTCATTCTGAATCCATGCATTTCTCCAAATATCTCTATTTGGGGATGGGGATTTGTGGACAGTAGGGAACTGAGGATGTTTTTTTTTCCCTTCATTTAAAAAAAATTATTGACTTGTTTATTTACTTCTAGTTTACAAGATTCAGTTCCAGAATCACTTGAGTTTTGTACAATAGTCTGGTTGTATAGAATCGTTGTAACCACTAGAGCGAACAATGGGGGAAAAAAGAAAGAAAAGAAACAAAACCAAACATGGAAAAGAACAATAGCATGTATTGCTTCAGTCTCCATTTAAACTGGTCTTTCTAGATCTTTGTCTGAGTGTAGATACCCCTTCCATTCTGAGACTTGTAGAACTGTCTTTTAACTGTGCGTTGCTGAGAAGAGTCCAGTTTATCAAGGCTGGTCCTCGCACATATGATGTATCTGTGACTGTACAAATATCTCCTGGTTCTTCTCTTCTCACTTAGCATCAATTCATGTAAGCCTCTCCAGGTACATATGAAGTCCATCTCCTTCCCATTTCTTACAGCACCATAGTATTCCATTACATTCATATACCATGACTTGTTCAGCCATTCCCAAATTGATGGGCATCCCCTAAATTTCCAGTTTTTTGCCACCACAAAGAGAGCTGCAATAAATATTTTTGTACATATGGGTCCTTTTCCCACTTCTATGATCTCTTTGGGATACCACCCTAAAAGTAGTATTACAAAAGGTATGCAATTATTTGTAGCCCTTTGGGCATAGTCCCAGATTGCCCTCCAGAATGGCTGTATCAGGGGAACTGAGGATGTTGAAAGAAAATCTGAGCAACTGTGTGAGAAGATGGTTTTTTCCTACTCAGATATCTTAGAAAACGAACTGGCCAGTGCACTCTTCTGGTAAATTTTAGTGAACAAAAACTAAAGATGAACACAGAAGAATTTATACTAGATTCTTGTGAGTTACTCAATTAATTGGGCCTCAAGTTGCAATTTCCTAATTGACACTGTACAGTTCTGCATCACATTTAACATAGAGGAAATTTCTGGCTTCCATGGATATGTTCAGTGGTAGGTCTACAAATGTGAATATAATAATGATGATGGCAATATAATAAGAATTATAGTAATCCCTTCAACTTCAATCCATAGTTCATGGAAGGTAGGTTGGGGGTGGGGAGCAATGACAAAATATAGAAATTGTCAGCCAGGGCAATGTAAGATGAGAACTTCATGTGCTCCATGACTGCTATGATATTTGTGAAAGCCTGGTAGGAATCCTGAAGCACTGGTCAGTGGGCTCTGGCAATACTAATTCAGTTAGCATCCCAGTCATTGGGATGTAATTACTCTTAAGGTTCAAAGAAATAGATGGAATTCCATAAGATTGTAAACTGGCTCTATATAAAAGCATTGAATGATCAGCTTGATACAGAGGCCAGCAGAGCAAATGCTCACACATGGTCTTTATTTGGCTCAGTCCAAGGTGTCTACAACACTATCCAGACATCTCTAGCCATGCTTTCTCTGCTTGGTCCATTATATCCACCCCATCCCCACTAGAAAACTAGATTCCCATGAAGACAGCTATCAAGGAAGGTTCTTGAACAGCCTAATCTTAACCTGACTCCCTCAATGAACTTTCTCTCCAATCAGATACAGTGCTTGGACTCATTCCTCAATGGTTAACTTATTCCCAACCCTAGCCCCAGATATTCTGAGCCACAAGCTACCAATGTACAAGCTATGTTCCCCATCCCCACAAATCCACTGCCTTACTCCCATCTGCCCTCAACTCTGTCACCCCAGTATACTATTCCAGATCTAAATTCCCTTTCCACTGTGCTCTCTATAATACCTGCTCCACAATCATCATTTTGTACCTCTCATGTGCCAAACTGCATGGTATTTTCTCAGTTCTTATCCTTCTTGACCTCTCTACAATCTGTGACAATGTCAATCACCTTTTTTTCTGGACTCTGTCTCCCCTCTAGGTTTTTGTGACACTTCTCTCTTCTGATCCCCTTCTGCTCTTTCTTTATCTCATTTACTGGATCATCTTCTAGGCTATGTGCACTGACCACAATAGTCTTTCAGGATTCTGTCCTGGACCCTCTTTTCTTCTTCCTCTATACTATTTCAGCTGAACATTCAACGTTCAGCTTTATACATATGATTCTGTCATTCACATATCCAACCCTAATCTCTCTTCTGAGCTCTAGTCCCACATCACCAAATTCATACTGAATTTCCCATAGATTTACCAAACTCAATAGTCCAAAACTGAATTCATTATCTTCCCTCCCCCCCCAACCTTCCCCTCTTACCAAATTTCCCACTATTCTGAAGGACACCATCACCTTCCCAGTCACCAAGACCACAATCTTGGCATCATACTTTACTCTCCACTCTCACTTATCCTAAATATCCATTTTGCAGCTTGAACTTCTCATTTCTACCGTCACTACCTCTCTTGTTTATCTCCTTTTATTTCCACTCCCATAGCCTCCACTTTAACCCAGGCCCTGATCACCTCTCACCTGAGCTATTGTAATAGCCTCCTAATTGGCCTTTCTGTCTCAAAACTCTCCTCAGTCCAATCCATCCTCCACTCAGATGCCAAAAGGATTGTCTTAAAGCACAAGTATGACCATATCACTTACTTACTCCAATGTTAACTCCTGTTAACTCTAGGATCATTTGTTTGTTATTTAATACCTGCCACAATATGGCTTCTTCCTACATTTTCAGTCTTCTTTTGCTTGACTGCCTTCCAGCTGACTCCAATGGCCTTCATGTTCCTCCCTCACATGCTGTACTCCATCTACTGACTCTATACCTATTCGCTAGCTGTTCCTTGTGCCTGAAATTTGAGGAGCAAAACATTGGAGAACCTGAAACAATTTAAAATAATAATTTGGTACAAACTCCAGAATTTATAATGAAATAGATGACAAAAACAACACTGAGGTCTGCAATGATTTTGAAACAGACACTAGTCCTACTTAGATTGGAATTTCAAATTTTTTTTGACTTGGACAGCATGAATTCAACTAGTAGACCAATCACATGAAAACTGAGTAATGTGAAAAAGCTATAATTTGCTATAACCCTCATAAATGCTCTCTAAAAGTATCTGGAGAATACACAGCAGTAAACACAGTGACCGTAGCCACAATCAGAAGCACAGGGGGAAAGGTGGAGTTATTAAGCAACAGCCCTAAGGAGAGGTATCCAATTACCACCATGACAGAAGCAACTTGAGAGAGCCCCTGAAGGTCTACATAAAGACACTGGGAGATTATATTAATATCTCACTAGCACACACTGTAGAACACTTGAACACCATGTTGCCTATGTAAAGGACACAAAAAAGAAACATTCATAAAGGAGTCAGGAATACAAGTGCATAGCAGAAAATTTAGATTCCTTGAGGCAAAACAGATCAAATGTCACACCATTATGGACAAAACTGTGGTTAAATATAATAAGAGACTTATTGATGCCCAATACTCAGAACTATACAGGAAGCCCATTTTTAAAGATACTAACACCTATACAATTCCATATTTAGGATAAGTATGAAAAATCTATACAATATCAAGAGGCAGTTGCAGTCTTATTTCTGCTTCTGCTAAAAAAAAAAGGAAGAGGAATGATAGGTTGCCATCATTTGTGGTCAGCACCATCTACATTAAAGAATTTCCACCAGGTAGGTTAACATTTATGATTTGTTATTGTATATCTTTTTTAAGTCAACAAACATGATGAGGAGGTGCCTCAGGGAGTCTTCAGCAAAAGTTGATCTACAAAGGCTTAAAGATAGAGACTAGAAAGATAGAGGACATCCTTCAGATGGAAAATAGTCAAAATGCACCCTAAAAAGGTAGGAAGTTCAAATACCTTGAAATGCATGTGAAGAGGCCAGTAAGACCCACGCATGTGTCTCCATGACATAGACTATATGCACATCAAGGCCCTTGGCCTTAAATCTACATAAGATTCCCTCAAGAGTATGTTAGTCACATCTAAGCACAGAAGAAACTCTAGGCTTTGAGAAAACACTCTAAGATTTCCATTCAGTAAGTGCAGAATTAACTTTTAGGTTTAACTCAGATTTTTTTTTATCTGAGAAAAGGGTTAGGTTAAATAAAATAGTACCTGGATGAGAAAGGCTTCTTAGGAGGCCTTTAAAATATCAGTCTTCCTACTGTGGAATGCCATAGTCTGTGGCCTTGTAACATTTGATATTTTAATGAATGATTTGGTTGAAAATTGCATACTTATCAAATCTGTAGATTATACCAATTTGGCAAGGTTAAGTCCTATATTGGATGACAGACTTGAAATCCAAAAATATCTCAGAGGGTAACAATGTTGGGGCAAATCTAATAAGATGAAATTTAGTAGGGATAAAGGCAAAGTCCTAGCTTTTGGATCAAAAAAAAAATCAACTACATAAGCACAGAATGGACAAGCCCAGGTCACATTCATTGATTATGAAACTAGACCACATTCCTATGTAAAAGATCTTAAGTTTTTAATAGAGTAATATAATTAATGTAAATCATTATTACAAATCATTATTATTTAAATAATTATTATAATTATCATAAATAAATAATTAATATAAATCAACAATGCAACATGCCACCAAAAGTGCTAATGAGGTCTTAGGCTTCAGAATGCACAAATTCCTTAGCCACAACATTTCTGGAATTTCTTTTCTTAGTTCTCAACATAATATTTACGGAAGAACATTGACAAGTTGGAGCACATCCAAAGAATGATCAAGATTTGAAGAGTAGTTGATACCAAGACATAGTAAAATCAGTTGAAGGAAGTAGGAACACTTAGCTGGGAGGACAAGAAGACTCAGGACTATGAGAGCTGTATTCAAATATTTGAAAGGAATCACATGGAAGAGGGATTAGATTTGTTCTGCCTGGCTCCAGAATATAAAATCAGGAGCAATGGTTAGAAGTTTCTGAGAAGGAAAAAAAATTTACCAATTACAGTTTCCCAAAAGGGCAATGAGCTGCCAGAAGGAATAATGGAGTCCCCTTCTGGTGGCCTTCAAAGAGCCACTGGCCAGGGATGTGATAGTGAGGATTTCTGCATACATATACACTGGAGATGTCCTCCAAGGTCCCTTCTGATACGTACATTCACATCCTCTGTTTTACCTTCAAGTCTCTCTGTCTTTGAAACCATTTTCTTGATTCAGATGGGTATCAAATTAGGGTAATTAATCTGCATTTGCCTCTGTTCTTATAGAATTGCAAAACTTTAGAAGTGAAAAGGAATTTTGGGATCTAGTTCACACACACACACACACACACACACACACACACACACACACACACACCATTTTATGGAGGAGGAAACTGAGATCCAAAGAGGGAGAAGGAACTTGCCCAAGGTCACCAAACAAGTGAGGTCAGAGCTGGAATCAGAACTCTGGTTGTCTGGGTTCCTGGCCCAGTATGCTCTCCACCATATGCCTTGCTGTCTGTGGCTGTGTTCCACACTCCTACCAGCCATGGTTAAAATTCAATCGCTATATTATTCTAGACCTTAGTATAATCACAGGGATTTTATTAAAGAAAACACAGATCCTGTACTTCACTGTGAACTTGTTTCCACAAATTAACCACCCTCTCGCCCCACCCACCTACCTAATTTCAAGGCCACAGCAGTACCTAGGTAAGAAAAAATTGCTGGTGCTACTTCAGTGAATATACCACGGCATAAGTCTCTATAAAACACTGTGTGTGGGAAGCATCTATGTGTATAGAAAATTATTTGAAATGCATATGAAGCTAGGTGAGGGTCATTATACTGCACTACTTTGGACTTAATGAAGGCATTTTCAGAACCAAATGACAGCAATAATTAGAATTCCTTCAGAGTATTTTCTTCTTCCAGAACTTAAAATTACCATGATGGAAGAAGTAAGCAAGGCTAGGTGGGAAGAGCACAGAGTTGGAGTCAGAAGCTCTGAGTCTGACTCCTGTTTCCTCCACTTCCTAGCTGTGGGACCTGATAGTTTATCTCATCTCATTGTCTTTAAAAAGCCCTTCCATTGGATTATAAAGTCCTAGAGGGTGGCAAAGGTGTTGGATTCTATTAGGCTGCTGACATAATCAATGTCATTGAGTCCCTGTTTCTATATCCATAAAATGAGGAGGCTGGAATACATGATCTTTCACAATCTACATTTCCCAGTTAATTAGACATTACTGGCCTTGCATCTAGGGATTCTGTGAGCCTAAAGATAGGAATCTTAGGCCTGGGAGAAAGGCTGGGCAAAGGTAGAGAGGCAGAGGATGGAATGTTGTACACAAGGAATACAACTATTAGTTTTATTAGTATTATTGGAATTATTATTATTACTCACAACAGCTAACATCTGTGTAACACTTAAAGGTTTGCAAAGCTGTTCCATATATTATTTCATTTACGACTCAAAACAACCCTTTAAGTTAGGTACAATTATTATCCCCACTTTTACAAATGAGGAAACTTAAACTGAGGGAGATAAAATTATTTGCCCAGGGACACACAGCTAGAAAATATTTAAAGCAGGATTTGAACTCGGGTCTTCCTGACTCCAACTCCAGTGCTCTGTCCACTATACCACCTATGAATTATAAAATATTTTATTTCTTTCAAGTATACATAGAAACTGTGGTATGGCTAACAAAGGGTTCTCAAGTGGATATTTCAAATAAAATTAAAATTATTTGTAATTTCCTTATTCCTTCTTATGTCATTCAGTTTCATCAAACATTTAGTAAATACTTCCTAGGTCCACAGCACTGCCACGAGAAGAGCCAAGGTTTCAAAATGATAATCCCTGCCCTCATGAAGCTTACAGTCTTACAGTTTAGTAGGGGGATGGGAAATATAAAAAAATATATAACTGCAATGCATGGCATTTTGTGATTGGTGCAGCACTAACCAAGTGGTATGAGGAAGCCAGAGAGAAGATATTTACCAACTGGATTGCAGGTAGAGGAGATTAGGGAAGGATTCTGGAAATAGGTGGCATGTGAATTAGGCTTTAAAGGATGAGTTGGAATTTAACAGGTGGAGGGAGAGAAAAGGACAGCATTCCAAGTACAGGGAACAATGTGAGTAAAAGTAATAAGGCACAAAAGTATGAGTTACGTGTATAAGATTGGTTGTAATAGTACACAACTAGTCTGGACATACTGCAGCATAAATAAAAAGGAGCAGGGAAGCTTACCAGACAGGCTAGTACCAGATTGTGGGAAATTGAGCTTATTTGGTGAGCAATGGGGAGCCACGGAGGGATCTTGAGCTGAAGGAACCCCCATCTCCTAGATCTATTTATGAGAAAGAAGGGTCTGCCAGTGGTGCTGAGGACTGCCGCTCCTTCACAATCAGGTTTCTTGTGCTTGCTTGCTTAGTATACTTTCCTCATAGGTTGCACAGAGTACAACCCTGCCTCCGTCTGAACTGTAAAAAATTCCAAAACATTGCAGGCCAAGCCATGGAGGTTTGAATGTAATTCACATAAACAGAAGACATCTATTATGATTTCAAAAGCAAACTGTCCATTAAAGGAATTAGGTACAGAGACAGAGAAGGCAACCTTCTTCACCTGTCCTTTCAATAGAATTGGCCAGCAGTTAATTGCCTGGCATCGTTCCTCAATTTCATAAGCAGGGAATGCTTTTATATATTAGGTTAAACTAGAGAAACCCAAATAGCATACTGTAGTGGAAAGAAACTGAATTTGGAATCAGAGGACTTGATTATGATCCTTCAAATTCAACCATCATCTACTAAGGCCCAAGGCCAGGCAGCAAACTCTGTGCTACACATGGGAGCATAGTTTGGATAAGGTATATGTCCTGCTCTCATGGAGCTTTCAGTCTAGTGACCTTCACAAATATATAATACACAATGGCACATAATAAGGGCATCCCAAAGGTACAAAATAAAGCACTCTCCGCCACACTAAAGGGGAAGATTGTCATCCGCTAAAGAATGCCTTGTGGAGGAAGTAGCATATGACTTGGGCTTTAAGGAATGGAGAGAAATTCAGCCTATTAGCTATATGAGCTTGGCCAAATTATCTCACGTCCTGGAGTCTCAATTATCTCCTCTGGGAAGTGGTGATAATAATTAATTAATACTTCCTGCCCTACTTATCTTAAATGGTCAATGGAAGGTTCATATGAGATCATGGATGAGAAAGTACTTTCTAAACTATCAAGTACCATGCAAGTTAAAGATTGTGCAGTGATGGCACTGGTGTGTGTGCGTGCGTGCGTGTGTGTGTGTGTGTGTGTGTGTGTGTGTTTTGGTTGTATGTCACACACTGGGAAGGAGCTTAGGAATGGGAAGGTCTTCTCTTCTGATGTCTTAGCCTTCCAATTCCACTGAATAGCTTTAGTGAAGCCTGCATCCTATGGGCTTTGTAAATGAATAATAGCTTGGCCTCATTTCTTTTGTGCCATCTGGCAGGCTGGGGGGTACAATGGATAGAGTATAGGATTTAGCTGGGGAACCTCCTGGTTCAAATTATGTTTCCAGTTTTTATTATCTCATTTGATTCTCATAACAATCCTGTGAGGTGGGTATGATCATTATCCCAATTTCACAGATGAAAAAACAGGCAGGCAGTAGTTCAGTGACTTACCCAGGGTCACAAGTATCTATGTTGGGATTTGAACTCAGATATTCCTGACCAAATCAAACATACTAGAGACTGATCTAACTAACTAACCTGACCATTTAACTTCTCTGTGCTTCAGACAGCTCTCTAGGCCTTAACTACTAAGTCTTAGATGGACTGTGATCTCTTTAGGTGAAGTCCTCACATTGCACACAGGCTCATGTTCAAAGCCTTTTTGGTCTGACAGGACCTGCCAAAGCCAAGTGGGGTGTGTGTGTGTGTGTGTGTGTGTGTGTGTGTGTGTGTGTGTGTGTGCACACGTGTGTGTGCATGAGATATAAACATCAGATCATATATAAACATCAGCTATTGTCATTCTTTCTCCTCACCCACAGAGATGGTGTCAGAGTATTTGCTCCCCAGGGCATCTCAGTAATTCCTATTCCCCTGTACCATGCAGGTTCATGTCAGCTGAAACTGACACTCTGCCATCCCCACAAATGGTAAGAAAGCAGGTAAGGGGGCAAAGTCACCCAAGGAGACAATTTGAGCTGCCCAAGGTCTCTCCCTTTTCAT
The DNA here is from genome assembly GCA_028646575.1 of Pseudocheirus occidentalis. Classification (NCBI taxonomy): domain Eukaryota; kingdom Metazoa; phylum Chordata; class Mammalia; order Diprotodontia; family Pseudocheiridae; genus Pseudocheirus; species Pseudocheirus occidentalis. Next base: position 27,613,580 of record CM053602.1, on the reverse strand, counting down.
TCCCCCAGCCAGCATCCTGGCCTCCATCCTCAGCAACTCTGCTTAAACCTATGGTAGGGACAAGAGGGAACCTTAAAAATCCTCTAGCCCTACTGACTCATTTTATGGAAGAATTAACTGACACCCTGACACTGGAAGAGACTTGTTCCAAGCCAGGCCCAGGCCATAAACCAGGTCTCCTGATTACCAGGCCTGAGATTTTTCAAAACTACTGCACCACAATAGCTCACGTGTCACAATATAAAGAGGAAAAAAGAAATGAGGGAAATATTATGGCTGGAATGAAAACAATATGTATGCACACATTAAAAAGGAAGCAAGAAATGATCTATTTGGTTCAGCTAATAGATTTTTTTTCTCTTAGGCTTCCCCTCTCTCTCTTCCCTCCCTCAAATACTAGTTTACTATCTATTTCTAATAATATATATCTAATAATATCTCACATTTCCTTAGTACTTTTGGTTTGGCAATATTCTTTTCTCATAACAACCCTATGAGGTAGGGAAAGCAATAATCATCTTTCCCATTTTGCAGGTGGACAGACTAAGGTTCTGAGAAGTCAAGGGACTTGTTTGAGCTTAAACTGCAAGTTGATGGCCACACTGGGGCTTGAATCCAGGTCCTGTGGCCTCATATCGAGTATACTTTCTACTCCCACATAACTATAGCTCACAAGCCATTCTTCATCTCCCTGAAATGATGTCTTCACCTTTCCTGATCACTGCAGTGGCCATGAAGTAGACACCCCTCACCACTGCATTGAGAAAGACCAGGGAAAGTCACTGCAGCAGCAGCCAACATGATTATCCTTTCCAGGTCAGTACCTGCTCAGCAAACCACATTCTTATTGATTCCAGGGAGACTGCAAAGATGGTATTGCTTGTGACAAATGGCAAATTATTCAAGATTTCAACTTTGACAATAGTGTGCTTAAAAATCCTCAGCGTGGGCCTCCCTGTCCGGGCCCAGAAAATCTTAGAATGCTGAATATGTAGGAAGATATAAATATGTAGGAGTGTAAGAAAGAGTAGGAAGAAAAAGTCGTGGGTTTTATACTTATTTTGATTCTTGGTGCAGTGTGGCTGCTTTATAATATGTCAATTTATGGCACAGTCCCACTAAGAAAACAAATCTCTGTCCCTCCTCCCCTCTCTCCCTCCCCATAAAATCAATTCAACAAAAACCTATATCTAGTCTAAACTGAAGATTAGTATGGCCCTGATTGGATCAGGTAACTGTAGGGAACTTCTCTGCAAACACAGTTTAAAATTGTGATTCCATCAACCCAGTTCTTCATCTCCTGGGTAGATAATCTCAGGCCTACCCAGGCTGTAAAAATGGAAATTGTCTATGGGTATTCAGGAGCCCGGCAACTACAATCAACCTGGATATCTGGCCATCGCCCGAACTGGGAAATTTCCTTTTCAGCATTCATCCTTTGATGACCTTACAGGGTATTATGCTCTTAACCTTTTAAAGCACTTTTTCATCTGCTACCTCATTTCATCCCTTTCACAACTAAGTGATGTAGGTAGGGAAAGTGATATTATCCCCATTTTAAAGCTAGGGAAATGGAGGCCCAGAGAGAAGAAAAGTAAAATTCAGAGTCTGAAGGGAAAAGATGTAGACTGAGAATTAGTTAAACCATGTTAAACCATGAGAATAATATGAACAGTGCTTATAATGATGTAAAGGAAAAGGAAAAGAAAACCAAATAATATGTAATTATCAGGATCAATCTGGGTCCCTGAAATGAAGAAATGTACCTCCTTCCTTTACTCCAAAATGTAGGAACATAGGGATGTGAAATATTTCATACATTCTCAGACAGATCACTATGTTGGTTGGTTTTGGTTAACTGCTTTTCTTCGTCATGAGGGAAGGCCCATTGGGAGGGAAAAGTGTATCCCCCCAAATGTCTAAAACAAAAGGCTCCAATGAAACTGATGGAGAAAAGGTAAGAAACAGCTTTGAATTGGGCCACTCAATCACTCCTCCCATGCCCCCTCACTTAATTTTAATGCTACCACAATTAGCAGAATGCAACAGAAAGCACATATTGGAGAATTCGGCTATTACTTCCCATTCCTACCACACATCTCTCTAGCTCAGTGGCACTGAATGTCTGAGTGGTAATAGCAGATGCCCAGAAATGACAGGATGGAAATTTCCATCAACCATCAGGTCAGATTTCAGCAGGGCTGTAGCTACAAGGGGCCATTTGAGGGAATTACCCCATTTGGGCAGGTCCAGGTTCAAATTGGAACCCTATCACCTGAGTAGGTTATAGTCTAGGCCCTGATTTAGACATATTGATATATCACAGAACTATTTCCCAGGTTCCATTAGTGCAGTATTCCTGCTGACAACCCCAAATTTCAGAAATAATTTGTCTTTATCCACTTTTCCTATAGGCCAAAGACTTTAGCATACCATTTCTGCACATAGATATAGATATAGATATAGATGTAGATATAGATATAGATATGGATATGGACATGGACATAGACATGGACATAGATAGATATAGATATAGATGTGTGTATATGGATATAGATATAGATGTGCGTGCATGTGTGTATACTGTATACACATATATAAATATACATATACATGTACCCAGGGGCAACTAGATGGTACTGCAGTAGATTGACTTCTGGACCTAGAGTGAATAAGACATTGCCCTGAGTTCAAATCTGGCCTCAGATTCTTACTAGCTGTGTGATAGTAGGCAAATCACTTCACCCTGTTTGCCTCAGTTTCCTCATCTGCCAAATGAGCTAGAATAGGAAATGGCAAACCACTACAGTATCTTTGCCCAAGAAAACCCCAAACAGGATCACAAAAAGTCAGACACAAATGAAAACAACTGGACAACATATGCATACATATATGTGTGTATACATTTATATGTGTGTATATGTATGTGTATATAACATCTGCGATAGGCATCAAGATGGCACTGCAGTGGATAGAGCATTGGACATGGAATCTGGCAGAATCGAGTTCAAATCTGGCCTTAAATACTTCCTAGCTGTGTGACACTGAGCAAGCCATTTAACCTCAGTCTCAGTTTTCTTATCTATAAAATGGGCCTCCCCACCTCCGTAGGCTGTTTCCAAGATCAAATGAGATCATTAATGTGTAAGATCCTTGGGAGATATTAGCTATTGTGCTGTCTTTCCCCTGGTAAAACGGAGAATGCAGAAGCTCCTACAGAGAAGAAACTTTTAATTTTGTCTTTGGAGCCTCACCAGAAGTAGGGGCTTCATGAATGCCTGCTGACTGATTCTCATGCCTTGGTCTCTCCTAAATTGAATTTAACCACATTTGGCATGAGGTAACAGACTCTGAGGTACTCACATTTCTAACATCTTACACGATAGGGTCAAATCATGGTACTAAGGCTGACTTTTGGGCCTTTGATTCCCTCTTCTCTTGCCTTCAATGAATTTGGGAACGTAGTAACTAGTGTCTGTGGCACAATCCCTTGGAGAGCACTAAGTATGAAGCTTCTCCCCAAACAGGGCTTTGGTCTAGAATCATCAGAATTTGCTGAGGGACTCATATACGTAGGCTCAGTGTAAAGAAGACCTCCCTACCAATGAGTACCCAGCTTCTTATCATTATCTCTGTTGATGAAGGTGCTCTTTTACTCCAGTTCTCTGCTGGCTTCTTGGGGTACAGAGATGAACCTGTGTGCTTCAGAAGTTTCTGCTGGGGAGGGTCACAAGCTCTGGATTGACCTGCCATGATGGATTCAGTTGTTTAAGGACCAGTCAAACTAAGTTCATCAACACTTCTCAGCCTGGCCATGGGATGATGAGCTTTCTGATCACAATAACTCCTGAAGTCTATCACTAAGTTGCAAAGGGTCTCTGATCTACATTGGTGGAGGAATGACCCACATATGACCTTGCTGATCCTTGAAAAGGATGGGAAGGTGGAGGAAAATTCGTTTAATTTAGTCAACCTCAGATTTATTGTACCTTCCAATTTGCCCTCTGTCAATACAACCCCACCTGCCTTCCCTCAAGGGTCAGGGACTGACTGCAAGGGGATTCGAGTGCCCTGCACTAAGACGAAATCAGACAGCCACTAACATATCTGAAGGAATTCCCTGCTTTTCAACAAGAAAAACTGGTTTCAGGGGCCAGCAAGCAAAGGATTGGCAGAGGCCAACTGGTCCTCACCCCCAGCTCCTTCCTTTTCACTTCCTCATCCTTTCTCCTTGTCTTCCTCCCCTCCCCCACCCCAGTTTCCATATGTCTCCATGCTTAATCTCTATTTCTGATCCAGAACAGATTGGGATATAAGAATTCACTTCTCCCACAATGCCTACAGGAATAAAATGTCTCTTCTCAGTGGATATACAATATAAATGACAGTACAGAGAAATAGGGGGATAAAAGAACCCATCATATTTCCTCAAGAAAAGGTAAGTCGCTTTTTCCAGCTCTAACCATACTTTGCATTGTGTCCTCCACATCTGTAACTCAGAGGGTTCTGTAAGTAAAAAGCTATTGTAACTCTGGGGATATTTCCCCCAAAGCTTCTTTAGGGCTTAACAGTCCCTCCTTTTGAGGTCATCTCTTCTTTGGAGGCCACAGGATTAAATTCACTGGAGATCTGGGGTCAGTGACAAAGGCCAGGGCAAGAACCAGCTGATGTCCAAGGATATAAGGCCTAATAATATACCTAGGGGCCTGAGAGAAGTTGGAACAACTGCCCTCTGTTCCCTCTCCCACCCCTGGGTGGCAGGGGGCTAATTCTCAGTTAACAAGGATTAGAGCAAACTGACTTGGTGAAGTGAGAGACCTCTATTTCAGTGAAGGAGAAAGGGGCTTTTGTAAGAAGGATAAAACAATTTGGACTTATGTGAGAAAAGACAAGAGGCCCAAGTTTGCATACTAGCTCTGACCCTTTCTTAGCTGTGTGACTGTGGGCAAATAATTTCACTTCATTTAGTCTGAGTTTCCTTCTCTGCAAAATGGGGATCAGAATACCTGTGCCACTAATCTCACAGGGTGGTTAAGAGCAAAGTCCCTTGTCACATGCAAATGCTGGAGGGAGGAAGGGGCTTCTCAGTTCTTCACAAAAATCAAAATCACTTTGGCCTATATCTAAAAGAGGCATTTTCCCAGCATCCCCTAGGCTCTACCTCCATGAACCTTCTATGCAGGAGGGAACTCCATGATGTCTGAGCCCTGAGTGAACCAGACCTCAATCTCCAGCCTTCCATTTGAGCAAGGGAGAGCAACAGTCCCCACTGAACTTCCTGACTCAATTATTTCGCTTTAGTACTGGGGCCAGGAGTGCTTAATCTGAGGTCTGGGGGCTTGTTTCCACCCCCTAATTATTTTTAACTGTAAGTAACTATTTTAATTTAACAGGTTTTCTTTATAATCTTATGTATTTTGTTTTGTGTAGTTAAAAACATTCTTCTAAGAGGCCCACCAGCATAACAAAATTGCCAAACAGCCTCATCAAACACACACACACACACAGAGAGAGAGAGAGACAGAGACAGAGACAGAGACAGAGAGAGAGAGAGAGAGACACGAGCGCGCACGCACATATGTGTGCTTGAAGTCCTGTTCTAGAGTAGAAAGATAAAAGCCCAAAACAGGAAGTGAGACAAAAGGATAGTAATTTGTGGCTCTAGTCCTCAGCATGCACAGGATAGAACCAGGGTTTGCTGTATTTACCTTTCTTTATTCCTACCTCATGCTTTTGAAAAAACAGAAGTTGGTGGGATTGAAAGCTGACATGTAGTTCAACTCTCATTTTTTCCCAGGAAGAAAGTGAGCCATAGAAAAGGTAAGTTAAGTGATATGTGAGGTAACATGGGTTGTGAAGTAGGAGAGGGAATATCTGAATCTGAGTCCTCTGGAAAGCTAGCACTCATTCCAAAACCTCCAGATAATTCCATTCCTTGTGCAGTGCCAAGATAGATGAAATCTTGATTCCAAGCCAGAATGAGATGGCAACTGAAACCTTGGCCAAAAAGATGGCTTGGAATCTGTTATCCCAACAAGCCCATAAAAGTGGTAGGAAGATTGGATAGGCCATGAGGCAGTTACTAAATAATAACTGGTCAGGAAAGGAAAAACAGAGGTCATAGGTCAAGATCAGCATTGTCAGGATCTAAGAACAACAAAATGGAAGGGAGGAACAAAAAAACAGGTCATGGGATGAGCAGATCATCAAGAGCACAAGTAGGTAACTGGGAAATGAAAAGCATCCAATTCATAGGTCAGGATAAAGCAAGAGACAATTACATACAGTGTATAGAGAATTGGCCTCAGAACCAAGAAGACATAGGTTCAATAGTGCCTTCTACTTTTTGGATGAGACTATCCTTAAAACTTCTTTTTTTATTTAAAATTTTTTTTTGCTTTTGGGAGGTTAATTGGGGTTAAGTGACTTGCCCAAGGTCACATGGCTAGTTTTTTGTGTCAGGTTTCTGAGGCCGGATTTGAACTCAGGTCTTCCTGACTCCAAAGCCAGTACTCTATTCACTGTACCACCTAGCCTCCTCTATCCTTAAAACTTCTTAATGCTTTGGGCAAATCTCCAAGACACTAGGTGGCACAGTGGAGAAAGTACTAGGCTTGGAATCAGAAAGACTCATCTTCATGAGTACAAATCTGACCTCAGACACTTACTAGTTGAATGACCCTGGGAAAAGTTATGTCACCCTGTTTGCCTCAGTTGCTAAGAAACAAAGTTACAAAGGAAGGTACCTATCTGTATTGGTTGAGGGAGTTTCCTCATATTGGAGTTCCTTGTGCCAGCATAATCACAGGTTGAACCCAGGATGCAGTACAGAGTCAGAAGGTCAAACAGAGCCTGAAACATCCTCCCAAAGTGAATGTTCTCCTAGGCATCAGTAAAAGTGGCAATGTCCCAGAGGACAGAACTTATCCCACAATAATCTGCCCTGGCCACATCAGATGTGGAGTATTGTGTTCTAGGAGGTACTTTTTGGTCATGACATTGACAAACTAAGGAGCGTACATGCAGAAGGGTACAACCAGGGTGGTTGACCAACTAGAGACTTAGCCTGTGGGGAAGAGAAGACTTCATCATAGTTGTTAGGGATTTGAAAAGCTGTCACATTGTTCTGCTTGAGCCCAGATCGTAGGACCTAGAAGTGAGGGATACTGGTCTGAGAATTCCAGCAAGGGTCACCAGTGTGCTGCTCAAACCTCCCATTTATGTCCCTGGCCTGTTGGAGGCATGCCAGCAGGGACACTCTCCACTGGGATTATGGACATGATGGCAGAAACTTTCCCTGTATATTCGATTTAGGAGTGAGCCTTGTCTATACGGGCAAGGAAGTGGTCAGGGGCTGGGAGCCCTTGTGACAGGAACAAACCTGTGGATAACAGAAAGGGTGAGGTCTGAACCTGCAGAGGGTAAAGGGGATATCAACAAGAGTGAGTTTGGTGGAAGGGGGAGTTTTGATCCTTGCCCCTTGCCAGTGCAGGAATATCATTATTGGGGAGTCATAATGAAAATCCCACTCAGATTCTCTCATGTAGCTTATCTGAATGGGAAGTTTTTGAGCTTTCAATAGCACTTACAGAGAAAGAGAGCTCTACAGAAGCATGAGGGAACTGAGGGTGTGGACAGAAGAGCAAAGTTCCAAAACAAACTGAATAAAAGTGAAATGAGAGGAGCTCGGGGGGTTTCTCTCTAATTGGGGGTAATCTTCAAACAGAGGCTGAACGTCTGCTTTCTGGCTGTGCTGTAGAGAAAGGCTTATTCAGGTGTGTGTTGGACCTCATGGGGTCCTTTTCCAACTCAGCAATTCTTTAGGCAAACTTACCAGATGCCAGGGTGAAACCAGGAGATTGGGAAGTCAGAAGCCTCAGAGGCTACCTAGTTCAAGCCTCTCATTTTACAGATGGAGAAACTGAGGTCCAGAAAGGTGAACTGACCTGCCCAAGGTCACACAGGTGATCAATAAAAGCGTTTTGTCTTTCTGGGTCTCTCTGTATGTATATGTGTGTATGTGTATGCATGTATGAGCATACATGTATGAGTATATATGTATAAGTGTGTATGAGTGTCTGAGCATTGTAGAGTGTATATGTAAAAGTGTGTGCATGTAAGCGCATGTGTGTACAAGTGTGTATAAGTATGTGTGTGAGTGCATGAGCACGTGTAGAGTGTGTATGTATAAGTGTATGAGTGTGTATGTGTGTTATTAGTATGTGTGATATATGGCACGTATGTATCTAGCTGGTTTTGAACTCCCCAGCAGCTCCTCTTCCAAAATAGCAAACGTTTAAGTGAATGAAGCTGTTGGCAATCTCTAGCCAGGGAAGCAATAAAAAGAGAGTAGGTCTTCCCAAGCTCACTTGGGGAAAGTATTGGGCCTGCCACATATATACTCTGGCTTCCCTGTGCCAAGGAACAGGTCTCTGCAGTTCAGTCTGGTGGGAAGAGAATTGCTTACCCTGAAAGAAACCCAGTTGCCCATAGAGAATAATAAAGCTCTACAGAGAAAGAATGTGCCAGGGAAATGTTTGAGCGCTTCTTTTGTTTACAATTTAAGCTTGCGATTTATAGGCAAAGATGCCTTTGAGGAACCCACGATGAAGAAAAGGGAGATTTTCCCATAGCTGCAGAGCTCAAAGGTTGTGAACAGCTGCAAGGACTCAGTTTCCTTCTGAATTCCTATGGACGCCTTTGAAAATGTAGTCAAATGGAAATATTCCCATATTTGCAAAGCAGCAGACAGCAGGCATGGGGAAAGCTGAGGACTTCCTCAGTACTCAAACCCAACTGAGAGCTTCCAAATACAGACACATCAGACCTGTTGCTCAGTCAATATTTGCATGCCCAGCTCTCCTTTGTTCTAAGTGCTTGAACAACTATTGACTATTTGACAATATTGAGAGAAAATAAGAGAAATAAGTCTAAAGACTTCAGAAGCAGTTGATCATTCATTCAGAATACATCTAGTAGAAAAACATGCAGGACTGAGAAGTAGGAGGGACCTGGGTTCAAATTCTACTACTGTAACATCTTAGTAAGGTGATCTTTAAGAGGGTATTTAACCTTTTGAGGCTCAGCTACTTCATGTTCCAAATGGGAATGATAAGACTGACAACAGCCGCCCCCCAGGGTTGTCAGGAGGCTCAGCTGAGATAATGTGGGAAAAGCACTTTGCAGAACTGAAAGGCCCTGTCCTTGTTAGCTGATCTGGGCCTGTGAATTCATCACAGGAAAGTCCTAGGCTGGGAATTCCTTCCAAAGATGTAGACAATGATGATGGTACTCTTATTATCTTTACAACAGTAATAATGCTGATTGAAGGGCAGCATGCCACAGGGGTGAGAGGTTGGGATTTGGATTAGTTATTAACTGTGTCAATCATGGGTAGGTCACTTGATCTGAGTCTGCAAAATGGGAGCATAATGCCTGCACGACTCACTTCAAAGGGTAGTACTGGGGAAAGTCTTTTGTATTCCTTAAGGGGCTTGAGAAATGGTTGTCTCATAGGATTGTCTGGAAGACTACATGAGATCCATAACTTCATTCAGGTGGGTCCTCCTCCAATAGGTGGGTAACACTGCCCCCTCCAACCCCTACCATGACTTCATAGATCAGCGGTTCTCAACCTGTAGGTCGTGACCCCTTTGGGGGTCGAACCACCCTTTCACAGGGGTCACCTAAGACCATTGGAAAACACATATTTCCAATGGTCTTAGGAACGGAGACATGGCTCCTCTATCCGTCTCCAAGCAGGTCTGTCCACATGCAGATACGCCCACATATGAGTATTAAAGGGTCGGGGCATTAGGAAGGTTGAGAACCACTCTCATAGATGGTCTTAGATAGCTACTGAAAAAGCTGAAACCTTGCACCCAACCTGGTGAAGAGCCTCTCTGAATTCATCTGAGCTGATCCTCAGGTGACAGACATATAGTCCACCTGTCATCTAGGCCAAACTCAAAAACTTTGTAGGAACTGACATTACAGGGATCTTGCCTTCCAGAGGACCCCAGCATCACTGTCATACCCCACTGAGGCATCAGAGGAGGCTTGTAGTAGATCATTATTTGTATGTCAACATAAGTTACCATAATTATTACTGTTATTCATAAAACTTAGCATCTTCATTCTATAGAAAAAGAAACTGAGGCCCAGAAAGGGAGAAGGTCGTGCCTAAGATCATACAAGTAGTAAGTGAGACAGAAGAATTCCTACTGATGATTTCTACTGTCTACAAGTCCAAGGTCCTTATTCTGTGGATCCTAATGTTCCTTCCATTTCTAAGAGTTAAAGAAATCTTGATTGTGAACCTCTTAGGGTGTTACAACAACCCTGTAAGGGAGGCACTACAAGCATTATTATGTCTATTTTACAGTTCAGGAAACTGAGGTTCAGAGAGGTTAGGTGACATGCCCATAGTTGCACAGTTTGGATTTGTTGATCCCAGGACTTTCACATTCCAAGTCCAGTAGTCATCGGCTATTTCAGTATCATCTTGTTGAGGTGGAAAGCATTGTTCCTCAAATCATATCATTTTCTGGGACACTTCAGTAAGATAAAGATCCCACAGCCACTATCACTGAAAACAAGCAGAAAAAAACCAACCAAACGAAACACTGATTAGAACTAGTCAAAAGATTGACTCTGCTTCAGATAAACTAAGAATGAGATCAGCTCATAGGACAATATATAAAGATCATCTAGCATCTACTCCCTTTTGTTTTACATATGGGGGAACTGAAGTCCAGAAGGAACTTACTTGCATAGATAATAAGTAGCAAAGGCAGGATTTGAACTCAGTTACACTGAATTTCAAAGGCAGTGCTCTTTTCACTTCATCAGATAGCATTTTATATCTTAAGTAAATTGTTAATTAATTCAGCAAAAGAATACCCATTAATACTGCCAGGCAACTAGATGATGAAGTGGAGTGGACATTAGGCCAGAAATCGGGAAGATTCATCTTCCTGTGTTCAAATCCAGCCCCAGACACTTGCTAGCTGTGTGACTGTGAGCAAATCACTTCACCCTGTTTGCCTCAGTTTCCTCATCTGTAAAATGAGCTGGAGAAGGACAAACCACTCCAGTATCTTTGCCAAGACAAACCCCAAATGGATTCACACAGAGTTGGACACTGTAGCAGTAAGCACCCTACATACCCAGGGTGGCTGCTAGCACAGGTTCTTAGATCTGCTTTTCTAAAGGAAAGCAATTCAAAATGGGTTAACAATCTTACTTTAATCTATCAAACATATGTCATTTACCTAGTTCAGGGGGAAAAGTCAGCACCCTGAACTTCAGAGAATACAAACAGGAGTTACAACAGAAAATAACACAATGCAGCAGACAGGGCTTCCACCTGTCTGATCATTACATCCATACCTAGTTAGTTACCAGAGAGGGAAGCACCAACATCTGGGTTTTCAAAGCCAGGGGGCTCAATAGTTGCCCAGAGTCACATCTGGCCAAATCACACAATTCTTTCCAAAGTGAGCCCCAAAGCAAAAACTCACATCAGGGTATATAGAGCCTTCTCCTGGATCAGGCAATGTCACAACCCTCTTGACCCACCGCCCAATCACAAAGTAGCAAGGTATGGGAATTCCTGAAAAACAAGCCTCCTGCCACAGGCTCCATGTGACCACATTCAGTCTATTAGTGGGGCAGAGTGTATTTTCAAATCAGAGAACGTTCTCGGATTCACTTAAGCCTATCAAAGGGCCAAGGGGCAGGGAAGATCTTCAGATTCCCATTACAGACACAACTAAAGGCTACTGAACAACAACAACTGAAAGACCAGCTGCAAACTCTCTTAGCCTACATTCTGAGTGAGAACCACTGTCCTAGAGGAAAGTGTATTGAAGGGGGGAAAAGGGGTAGGCAAAAAACCTGGGTTCCAGCATCTTCTTTTGCCAGTAATAGCCTTATGACTTTAAAGAAGTCACTAAAACTCTGTGTTTTTATCTACCAAATGGAAATGATGTGTCTGCAAATGTGATCGTCCTCCCAGATGCTCTTTATAAATCTTGGACTTCATGCAACATGAACCCCCCCACCCCATTTCCATGTTTAACTGGGCTAGCAGATAGGGAGCTAAAGGCTGAAGACATCTCAAGCCTCTAGTTGATCTGGAGAGGGGAAATGCATTTCCTGTGATACAGTAGATGCCCACCTGAAAAGAAGGGTAATAGGAGTCCAGTTTATACTGGTCAAATTTATTTGAAATATACCAGGGCACAAATAAGTTCTACTAGAGATCTGGCCTTCTGTTGAGCTGTTCAATGTCTGTTTTACCCTACTGTGTACCTTAGGATTGCATTTTGAAATCTATTAAAGTCCAAGTTTGCAGACATGTTACAGAACAGGTAAATAGATAGTAGGGTTACCTCTAAGCCATGCAGAAAATTAAGATGTAAACATGTATCATCTGCATAAGTCTGTAATGATGCAATCATAAGGCTAAATTAAACAATTAAACATTCTTATGAATATAAATAAATTAAGTGTGCCAGGGGACCTTATTACTTAATGAGTCTTTCCGTAAATCACACAAAATGTGTCCTTTTTTCCCCCTGAATATCTGGGCTTCCATAAATCACTATGCTTCAAGCACAGAACACTTAGGCCACAAATCCTTGTTATAGTACCAGAGAACAAGGCTTACACTCATGGCCTTCTTAGTCACAGGAGCATATACCATACAGTATAATTACAGCGTGTTAGCAAGGTGGTGCAGTGGATAGAGCACCAAGCCTAGAATCAGGAAGACTCATCTTCCCGAGTTCATAGCTGGCCTCAAACATCTCCTAGCTGTGTGACTTTGGACAAGTGATTTAACCCTGTTTGCCTCAGTTTCCTCATCTGTAAAATGAGCTGGAAAAAGAAATGGCAAACCACTCCAGCATCTCTGCCGAGAAAATTCCAAATGGAGTCACAAAGGGCTGGACAAAACTGAAAAAAATGACTAAACAACAACAGTTACAGTATAGAAATTCACCTCTCTACCAACTCCACAGTGTCATGTGTTTATTGTTTTTATTATTATTTACAATAATAAGTAACAACAGCATAGTTGTGGGATGCTTTAATGTTTATAAGATATTTGACACAGAGTTCTCATTGAATCGTCCCAGTAGTGTTGTGAGGTAGTGTTGTCATTATGCCCATTTTCCAGATGAGGCAATTGAGGCTCAGAGAGAGGCTGAGTGACACAGCCAGTCAGCATCTGAGATCACTTTTGAACACAGGTCTTCCTGACTCTCAAGTCCAGTCCCTTGGACATTATTTGATAACAGAGTTTTATAGGATCAAGCCATTAACCTTCTCTGGCCCTCACTCTCCTTGATATCATCACAGAAAGTTAAAACATAATCACAGAAGTTTAAACTTTAATCAGAAAAACATTAAATACAAATTTAATTCTTCATAAATTTTGGTTAATTATAAAGTTTAATCTTAATCATAGAACTTGAAAGCTAGAAGAAACCACCTAGTTCAATACCAATACTTTATAGGGCACCTGGAGCCCAGAGAGGGAAGGAATTTGTCTGAAGCTCTCTAGGTCAGTGCTTCTTAAACTGTGGATCTCGACCCACTGAATGGATCACAAGTAGAAAAAGTTTAAGAAGTTCTGCCTAAGTGGTTAGTGGCAAACCCAAGACCTAGAACTCCAGCTCCTTGACGCCTAACTGAACTTGATTTCCCACAGCACCCTACTCCCTCTAGGTATCCATGAAACAAAAGGGTTGAATGAGATGGCCTTGAAGGACTTGTCCAGCTCCTATATTCCCAAGACCTTTCTAGCTCCAACAATCTATAATCTTCTGGCTCTCTGAGTCTCCTGAATAGACCTAACCAAGCTTCTTTGGTTGCATTTAGCATGTGCTCAGATTACCATTTCATTGGGAAGAAAGCAAGTTTATTTGCACACATCCTTTGTACTATCTTTTTCATTCTTTTTATGAGGGGACAAGCTTTGATTATAAATTATTTTCAAGAAACTTTAAACAGAGTGGTAAATTAAGCATATACAATGAAGAATGCCCATATGGAGGCATCCTTTGCCTATCTAGCCGTCTCCCCTTTATTGCTGTGATTCTAGGATGCCTTTCTCTAAATGGGCAAGGAGAAACCTCTTCCTGTTGAAAATAATCTTCCCATAACCATTTGTCTTCCTATGCACTGTACACTATACTGTTGTCTCATGATTCAGTCAAGCTAGTGTGCTGACTACAAATCACCTGGACATGAGCTGGATTCTGAATATGGGGACATATGTATGTTGCACTGAAAATTCTACCCTGATTTATTTAGAGTCAAGGCTGGGCACTTGGAATAGCTTAAGTTATCTGGTGCATAATCTATATATGGCTTCAGGGGAGCAGTGAGGGAAGAGTATAAGAACAGGATGACCACCTATAGGGAATGTCTCTGAGGGGAAACGTGTTCCAATAGCATGATAGAATCAGTGGAAAGAGCACTGGGCTTTGAGTTAGAAGTCACAAATATCAGTGTTGGTTCTGCTCCTGTCTGTTTGACCCTGGGCAAGTCACTTTACCTCTATATGGCTTAATATCTATAAAATTTTGATTCACATTTCTGTAGTGCTTTGAGGAATGCAACAGCACATTTCTTGAAACAATACTATATGAGTAAGTAACAAAAGTATCATTTTCCTTCTTTTACAGAGCAGGAAACTATGGTCAGAGATGTGGACTTGACCAGAGTCACACGGCTACTCAATATCAGAACAAGCATTTCAAGGCACCGGGTCCAGTGCTCATTCCATTCTACCATGCTGCCTCATTAGATGGGAGGACTCTGAAAGTCCCTTCCATTGAAATGTGTTCCTTGATTTACATATGTGAAAGACCTTGAACATGAGCGATACCATGATGTCAGCTCAACTCCACTATATGATGACTCAAATAATTTGTGAATGCATTCATAAGTTGTGACTATATAAAGCATCTGTTATTTGGTCAGAGTGAGAAACTCCCAATATGGGAAATCCCTCCTCTGACTCCAGATTTCAATCCATCTATGACTTAGTAGATGACTCCTGTGGCTCACAAAGGTTAGAAGACTTGCCTGGTGTGACACTGCTAATGTCAATAGCAGAATTTAAAACTAGGTCTTCTTGACTCTGAGCCCAGCTTTCTATCCACTGTGGTAGGCTACCTGTAACTTTTTAGCATATTTCATTTTTTATATTCTTCTCTAGGTTAAGGTATTTGGTATAATATCCTCTACTTCCTCTTTATTACATCCCCTGAACATCATGAAGCAGATACTTCCATTAGCAAAGTAGAAAAGTACTTTGTCCCTTTTATCATTGCTGATTCAAGTTAGCAACTGTGAATAGACTTCTGTTTCTGAAGCCACATTTTACCATTCCGATTCCAAAAGAGATGTATTTTTCCTAATTGTTTCTAAATGTCAGGCACTGTCAACTGCCATTTTCAGTTGCTGTTGTTAGCAGAGGAGAGGACAAATACCTAATACTCCTAGCAATTTCTGTGCACTAATATGTCTGCTTCATTAACTTCAATCAAAACACAGCAGGGGTTCCTTGGTGGCAATACATTTCCTTTGATACCTTCTCATCAAATATTGATCTGAATAATATTCAGTAGATGAGCACAGAGCTGGTCTGTATGATATTTATTTACTGAATTCACTGAATACATTATTTCTTCCCAAAACAGCCAATCGCCTTTTTCCAAGAACAGGTCTGCCTTTCAGTGACTTGTATTCCAAGCTTGTTTTATAGCCCTCTGCAAAAACCTTGTTCTTACATTCTATAGAAAACTTCATTTGCCAGAACAACATTTTTTTGTGTGTAAAATGGTACTGAAATTTTGGGGGTCAGTGGTATATTCAACCACTAACAGAAATGTCTCTAAAGAAGAAAAAAATGGTTTTGAGGCAAATCTCTAGCAGGAAAAAGTGTGACAGAAAGAAACAGATAAGATAGCTTTTCTTTTTCCAATGTGAAAAACAAACCTGTATTTCCCATGGTTTTAACAGAGAGCCAGTAAGTGCTGGGAATGGAAATAGATAAATACCCCCCCCCCCAAAGCAGGTCTGTCCAAATGGTATTTCTGTATCTTGAACTCACTTCAAAATAGCTTGCATTTGGGTCTCTTTTTTTCCTTTCTGATCACTCTGCTAAACAGATGAACTTAAGATATTTGCAATGCTAGAAAGCCCCCAACTCCAGAATTTACCATTCGCCATAGATGAGTTAGCTGTTTTACACATTCCAGCTGGGGCCCTGTGAGTAGGGGTGAGCAGTGAACAGAATACAGAGCAGTAGACAAAGAACATTGCTAAAGTACTGGGGAGAAGGGGCTAAAGTTAAGTTCAGTAAATACGTTTTGACAGTTCTGGAGAACCAACAAGAGACAGAGCGCTGGGCATGAAATGGGAATTAGGAGACCATTTACAAATCCAAAATGGTAACCTGATCGGCAACTGAATTCCAGCACAGAAAGAAGCACTAGGAAGAAGCAAGCCACATGACTTCACTGGTGATTGGTGTGTGAGACCACAGAGGCCTCACAAAGAGAATAATAAGGTATGCTGTCTCAAGGGTGGGGGTGGGGGTGGCAATTGTCCAATTGTCCTTCACCAAGAAGGACAATTCATTTTCCCATGAAAGTGAAGCAAAGTTTCCATTGAACACCAAATGACATGAATGAAAGGAGATTCTATTAAAGTGAAGTCATTAGCAGCCTTGAGGAAATGAACTTCAGGAGGCAGCATGGTCCAGTAGAAAGAACACTGAACCAAGAGTCAGGAAGCCTGGGTTTGAATGTGGGCTTCTAGACATATTCATCATGTAACCCGGAGTAAATGACATTGTCCCTCTGAGCTTCACTTTCTTGTACTGCTTACCTCCCAGAATTGTTGTGGGGCAAGGGCTTTGCAAAGCAGATGGCGGTGATTATTAAGAGGTTAGCTAGATTGGGATATAGTGGGAGAGAGAAATAAGTTGGCGCTAGCAGACAGGTGGCTTTTGATCCAGGGATTTTTTTTTAAATCATGGTCAGTCTTTCTAGTACCATGACCCTGGAAGTGAGTGCCTGTTGGCATATCAGGTTTCAGCCACTGCTGCAATGTCATCACCTCTTCCATATTGCTAGCATCCTACTTTTGTTGGCTTTGGGTTTTTTTTTCATGTTTTTGTTTGTTTTCTGGATGATCAAAGTGCAACTGACTTACTGGAAAAAGGCTTGGAAAGTGCAACAGCAGCAGGAGCTGCTCTTCAGGAGTGAATATGGCTTGCTGTTGAGCAACCATGAATTTGAGCAAAGGCCATGGGCCAACTTTGAGCCAGAAAAAGTCACAGATGCCAGCGGACATCAATAAGTCACTAACTCACAGACTCACAGCACCATAGAGTCTTAGAGATCTAGACCAACTTCTTCATTTTGCAGAGGGAGAAACTGAGACCTACTGTTGGCAATTATAGGACAATTTGGTTTATTCCTGTTTATTCATTTTTTCCATTCTACTTTATTTTATTTTCACTTCCATATTCTCTCCTTTATCCTTCCCTCACCCATTGAAAAAGTATGAAAACAAAGCTTATTACAAATATGAAGTCATACAAAACACATTTCCTCATTAGCCATGAAACAATAGAAAAAGAAACATAATATGGCTTAATCTGCTCTTTGAGTCCATCGGCTCCCTGTGTAGAAGTCGATAGCATGTTGTATCACGAGTCCTTGGAACTGTGGTGATCAATACAATGACTAAGTTCAAAGGACAATTTGCAAAAAAGTGATATTGCCTAAGTCTTCTTGTTCATAGCCTCACATAAAGATAGCAGTTACTGTCTCCCAAACTAGACAAATATATTACATGTGCAGAAAGGAAAAGAGACTCAGAGTCAGGATGCCTGATTCTACTCCCTGCTTTCTCACTTGTTAGAACAGAGACATCAGATAGATCATGGCCCCTCTCCAGGATTCACTTTTTTCTCTAAAATATGGATGCTAGACTAAATGATCTTAAAGCTTCCTTTCAATATTAACCTTCTATGAGTCTATATATTTTATGTAAATGTAAGTTTTAATACTTCAAGAGGCTATGATACTACCATTGTGGTTCTGCTCTCTACCAATACAGATTTCAACCCTTACACGACTTAGTACGTAGGGTTATTGTTCCAGCCAAAAGAAGGCATGCACACACGCATGGGTATACACACACACACACACACACACACACACACACACACACTGGCTAAGATGGTAAAGAGCTTCTATGAATTTAACTAGACTGGTCTTCAGACAACAGAAACATTTTTTGTCACAAGCCCCATACTAGATGCCTTCCTACTTTATAGGAATTGGGCCCTGCTGACACTGGGTATTCTGTAACCTAAGGTCACATCCACACCAGGGTGCAGCACAAGAGAAGGATAACAATGGAGAATTGTTGTTGTTGTTGTTCAGTCATTCTGTTGTGTTGTACTTTTGTGACCCCAATTCTGTCCATGGGGTTTTCTTGGCAAAGATACTAGAGTGCTTTGTCATTTCCTTTTCCAACGTATTAAGGCAAACAGAGGTTAAGTGATTTGCACAGGGTCACACAGCTAGTAAGTGTCTGAGTCCTGATTTGAACTCTGGTCCTCCTGACCCCAGGCTTACTGCTCTATTCACTGCAGCGCAACCTAGCTGCCTTGTGGAGAATACATAAACGCCAATAGAAAAATCTTCACCTTCTCATTCCCTTCAGTACTTCCCTGTTACTGTCATGGGGCACCACCTTCCTCATAGTCACCCAGGTTCCCAACCATAGTGTCATCCTTAACTTCTCCCACTCATTCACCTCACATTTCCATTCTAATGCCAAATCTCATCCTCTCTACCTCCACAACATCTCTTGGGGTCTGTACTCTTCTCTCCACTGACAGTCACTGTCTTAGCTCAAGTTCTCAATGACCTCTCACCTGGACTATTGCAATAGCCTATCTCCCTGCCTCAAGTCTCCTCCCACTCCAAACCATCCTCCACTCAGCTGCCAGCATAAATCTGCCCATGTCAAACCCCTTCTCCCTGAGGGTGCTCTAGTGGCTCCCTTTCACTGTCAGCATAAAACATAAAGTCCTCTGCTGGGCTCTTCATAACCTCCTGATCCCTACCTGTCCAGTCTTCTTCCATTTTTCTTCCTCCATGCATTATCTGGTCCAGCTGCAATAGCATTGTAGTTCTTGTAGCATATGCCCTGTCTCTCAGTCTCCCACCATAGACAGAAAGAGAGACAGTATGCATATACTATATATATATATATATATACACACACACACACACATACATTACATATGTATGTGTGCATATGCATAGGTATATATATGTATATATGTGAATGAATTTATACACACACACACACACATACACACACCATGTGCACATGCACACACATACAATTCCTCTAAATCTTCCTGTGATTCCCTTCATTCCACATATTCATTGTTTCTTAGGCATGAGACTGAACCTTGTAATTTTATAGGAAACCTCCAGATGAGGAAACTCCTTTTACTGATACAAGGTGCTACATTCTCTACAATTCATAATGCTCCAAAGTTGCCTAGAGCAGTGGCATCCAAGTCAAAAAGAAACGGAGGCCACTAATCCAGCAGGCCATCAACTGACTTACCTTTAAAATGCAATACTATTGGGGCGGCTAGGTGGCACAGTGAGTAGAGCACCGACCCTGGAGTCAGGAGGACCTGAGGTCAAAATCCGGCCTCAGACACTTGACACACTTTCTAGTCATGTGACCTTGGGCAAGTCACTTAACCCCAATTGCCCTCCAAAAAGCAAAAAAAAATGCAATATTATCTACATTGTATTGTATTTTTATTTATTTTATTAAGTATTTCTTGTTTTGCATGACTTAGAATGCATGATGAGTGTCAGACTACTTGCCTTCTCCATGGGTGGGAAAGGGCTGGGAGAGGTGGAGAATTTGGAATGGAAAATAATTTTTAAAAAAATAACAGAATATTTTGTTAAATATTTCTTAATTACATTTTAATCAGGTTTGGTATGTTTCACACCTCCGGCGTACAGCACTAAGAGATTAAGAGACTTACCCAGGGTCATTCAGCCAGTACATATCAGAGGCAGTACTTGAACCAACCCAAGTCTTCCTGGTTTTAAGGAGAGTTTTTCACCCACTACATTAGGTTGCCTCTCATTTTTTTTTCTAGTATAAATTTTCTTCCATCATGTTCATAAATGAAAACGTATTTCCCCATCCTCCATTGGGACAGCTGCGTGACCAGGGTGGGGGGGCCGTGGGGGGGGGAAGAAGGTTAACAAAAGGGGGCTTTTGACTCTGGAGGAAGGACTTGAAAGCACAAAGAGTAACTGATATGAAAAAAGCTAATGCTCTAGCAGGAGGTTTTGTCATCCTTTAAGGGAAAGGGAAAGGAAAAGCTTGCTGTTTGTCAGTATACAGTTATTCAGGAACTTGAAAATGTATCTGAAAGGCAAGTGAAAATGGATCATCATAAAGCCAAAAGGACTATTACTCTGCATTATGGTGGATAATTGCTGACATGATTCCGATCAAGGTGAATTCTGTTTCTTTTCATCCAAGTGTAATTATCCTTGAAATAGGCCTTCCCCACATCTAGATTCCCTTTGATACCAGGAAACTATTTCTAAAGTCAGAATACAGGTTTCTGGGGTGCTCTATCCACTCAATTGTTAACTGAATTTTTGTTTTCCTAGGGTCACCAGGGGATTACACACTATAATTAAACAATGCCTTAATGCATGTAATCTGGTAACTCCCCGTGCCCGTGTGACTAGTTCTTAGTGTTTATTTCATTTTAAATTTGGACATGATTAGATATGGGCAAAATTATTATCCTGTGCAGAAATAAGCCCTAAGGTTAACCTAAGGTCAGAGTGGGAAAGCCTCATAGGAGCCACTTGGCCTAAACTGCATCTGGACAAGAATTCCCTACAACCTCAGAGACAAGTAGCATTGCAGCCTTCTCTTGAGGATGAGCAGTAAGGGAGATCCCCATAACATTCCACTGTGGGCCAGGAAGTTGTTTTGTTTTGTTTTGTTTTCCCTAACTGGTTTAAATAAAACCCCAGTCTGATTCTACAGCTTTCCCCTTCTGGCCTAGAGCACCGAGAGGTTAAGGGACCTGCCCAGGGTCACCCAGCCAGTACATATAAGAGACAGTACTTGAATGAACCCAGGTCTTTCTGCCTTTGAGGACAGATAACTCTCTACCCACTGCACTAGGCTGCCTCTCATCACTGTTTCTTATGGCACAAATTTATTTCATCATATTCGTCAGCCACAATTTATTTAGCTATTCTCCATTGGGAGATTGCTCTTCATTCTACACTCTGGGGCCAACCCAACAAGTCTCACACTCCTTTCCACACCACCACATTTGTAAATACTTGAAGACAGTTAGACAGTTAGACAGTTAGACAGACAGACTGCTCTAATTCTAAGCATTCCAAATTCCTTCCAACTGAAACTGTAAAGAATGGTGTCCAGTCCCTTCACTGTACTGGTCCCTCATTCTTCTGGATGCCTTTTGGCTTCTTGGTGTCCCTTCTAAGCTGCAGCCCAGGGCTGTAGATGAGGAGTGGAGACCTTCTCTATCTAACCTAACGGGCCCCAGGGGGAAGCAGCTACCAAGGCTTCCCACATAGAGTGTGGACTCAACTAGCTGCCCTGGTATTGGGAAAACTGGCCGTTAGCACTACCTGCCTTCATCTCCCACGCCCCTGCCATACACACAGACACACAGAATATGTATAGGTATTCGTTGTCAGCTTCTCAGGGGACAAGTTTAAGGTTATACTGTAACTCTTCACTAAGTCCCCTAATATAGCTGCCAAGACAGAAGAACTGATGACACAGGATGTTTCAAAACGGTCCACCAGAAGCAGACAGGATCAAATTTGTAGGGGCCAGGCTCACTTATCACAGGGATCCTTCCAAAAGATTGGCTATTTACGTCACCTTCATTTATGGATATATCCCTGCCCTTCACCAGCAAGCCTTTCTTTGTAATTATTAAAAAGAGAAAGAGGAAGAAAAAGTCCTGCAAACAAACCCTCATCA
Source organism: Pseudocheirus occidentalis (assembly GCA_028646575.1). Taxonomy (NCBI): domain Eukaryota; kingdom Metazoa; phylum Chordata; class Mammalia; order Diprotodontia; family Pseudocheiridae; genus Pseudocheirus; species Pseudocheirus occidentalis. The sequence continues at coordinate 27,591,452 of CM053602.1, read as the reverse complement.
GCCATGTCTGACAGTGTATACCATATGCTCCACCCACAGGCTCCCAACTCCACAAAGTTGCAGGGGGAACATGCTTTGATCAGCTCTTCTCCAGACCACACTTGATCACTATAAACATATCACACAGCATGTAGTCTCACTGTTGTATTCTGCCCATTTACTTTGATGTAGTTAGCTTAAATGACATTCACTTTTCAAATGAAAGTGTTCAGTGCTATGGGCATGCTGCTTCTTGGCTGGACTATACAACAGCCCATCATCACTGACTACATAGCTTTCAGCTGTACTTTCCCTCCAAATTAACTCAGTTTACAAAAAGCTAACAATGTGAGCTTTTGTGGCAGGAACTTTTAACTGACTGCATAACTGTCACTTTGAAATTTCTCATGGATTTGTGTTATTAAATCAACAGAATTAGACTCCAAATTAATTCAGGGAAGCAAACAATAGAAAATGAGGTCAGGATTGTTAGTGGTGAAGTAGACAAGGAGATTAATTGATCCATAGTGAGATTGTACAGGTTGATCCCTGAAACACAGGGAAAAAAAATAGGTCAACATTTTCCCTCTCTCTTAATGGCATGCCCCTTTGTCTTTTCTCTTTGTTAGGCATATCTGCTACATGATTAGACAGCATTAACCTGGGTCATCTGACTCCTTTAGAAGACCCCCCCCCCTTTCTCCTCTCCTGACTCTATACCTAATTCCCTATAAAGCACTCAGGGTTCCCTCTGTCTGCATCGGACTGGCCCATATTTCCTTTACATTACACCCCTGTATCACCCCAGGGAAGATAGGATGGGAAAGTCGATTGGATGGCAATAATACTGGGATAGAGATGATACAATGATCATTCAAAAGACCAGTGATGAAGAATGCTATCTGCTTCCTGACAGAGAGATGATGAACTCAAGATACAGAATGAGATGCACTTAGACACAGACAATGTGGGGATCGCTTTTATTTGACTGTGATTTGTGACTGATTGTTTTTCTTCCCCCCTCCCCAGTGAATGGAGGCAGTAAGGTGAGATAATTAAATGCTTATTAATGGGAAAACTATGTTTAAGTTTTAAAAAGTGCCCTTGGACTAGTTGGCTCAAAAGTAAGAAAGTCCAAGGCAAATGGTATATTGTTCACTCACTGACCTTGTATAAGCAGGTTAATGTATAGGGAAAGGAGGCAAGAGGTAGCACCCATCCCAAAAAGAGAGTAAAAGTAACAAATCCTTATACCATGGAGATAGAGTCTTTGTCATTCTAATAATTATTTCTCAAGAAAAGAGGAAGAACACTGCATTTCACTGGGATTTTTTTATTTGCTAAGATTAATTATAAGAGGAAGGAAATGGTTTCGAATCCCATTAATCCAGCAAATGCTCAGGGTTTGAAACTCCACTGAAAGGCAAAGCCCCAGGGATCCACTGAGCTGCTTCACACTTGGTCACCTTATTTGATTATTTTAACGCAGGGGAAGGTGTTGTAGAGATACAGTAAGAAGAAGGTGACAAAAGTGGCCTTCATTTCATGGATTAGGTCAGGATCAGAGGATTGAGATGTGCTCTTCTCCCCCTCAATACTGCTGTAATATGTTTCGCCCAACAACACTCCTAAGTCCCCCAAGCAGCAGCGTCTGATTTCCTCCTCCTTGTTTACGTGCACCAACAGGAAGCTGAAGCTACCAAAGTCCAAGAGCATGTTGGGTGATGGTAGCCCTGGGAAATGTTGGCACAGGGGGAGGCCACCAGAAGGGAGAACAGAGACGAAACACACTTCCATCGAGTAGATTGGGCCCCAGCCTGATTCTGTATGAAGACGGTAGTGGACGACCTTTACACTCTCCTTTCGGATCAGGGCCTCAAACCAGTTGAGGAAAGCCATAACCAAGGTAAAAACCAGTTGGTACTGAATGGCCCTCAGAATAATGTTGTAGGCATCTTCCTGGATTAATACAACAAGAATATAGTAAATGAAGTGACACAGTCTGAGTAGGGTCTTGCCAGGATGTTTCCATACATATCTTAGAAGCCACCAGGTGCCTGTGCTTGCCCAATAGAGTAGAATTTGAACAGGCTTCCAGAGCCATGAACATACCGCAATTAGGATCTGCCACATTATTAAGACAGAAGGAACCAGCACCGACATATAGCACTTCTTATAAAAAGTGTAGAGAAGATCTACGCAGGCCATGATGTAGGGTGAAGCCAGGTTAATCATGTACTGTAAAGCCGCGTAGGTTTTAACCCATAAGGCCTGGAAGAAGCAGTAACCCTGATCACAAAGGGAGGCAGCCACTGATACACAATCCATCCTTTTTGGGATATCATCCCTCCATCCTGGGTTTCTCAGGGCCCAACCTCAGGTCTTTGGCAAGCACAAGCCTAGACTGAGGTGCCTAGCTTTCTCTGCTCATGATAACTTTTCCATCAGCTGACCTCACAATGGTGATATCATAAAGGAGTGACATCATTCTGTAGGATAAGTATCATTACCATAAGTGGTAAAAAGGGTTTTTAAAGTGGCACGTCCTTAAAGTCCATCACGTGAGTGACGAACTTGGGCAAGTCTCTGGTCTTGTTTCCTTACCTATAAAGAGTGAGGCATTGGCACTGCTCCAGATCGGGGTTCTTCACCTTTTTGTGGCATGGACCCTTTGGCAAGGGTCAAAAGATAGAAAAAATACATAGAACTACAAAGGAAATAAATTATATTGAAATACAGCTAATGAAACAAACAAATTAACTGCAAGTTAAGAAGCATTCCTGCCCTAGGGTCTATGTCCTGCAAATTCAATCTACTAAAGGGGAAGAGAAGAAAATAAACATTTATATCGCACCTAGGATGTGTCAAGTACTGTGCTAAACACTGTTTTGTTTTTTAAAATATGATCTCTTTTGATCCTCACAACAACCCTGTGAAATTATGATTATCTCCATTTTACAGCTCAGGAAACTGAGGCAGACAAAGGTGAAGTGACTCTGCCCAGGGTCAGACAGCTAGTGTCTGAGACTGGATTTGGACTTAGGTCCTCTAGGCTCTAGGCCTTGCACTCTATCCACTGTGCTGCCAGCTAAAATGAAGACAAAAGTTCACAAAGACAAAAGTTTTATCGTATGATAAAAGCCCTACCAATCCTTCTACTGACTTCTGAATATAACTCTTATTTCTATGATGTCTTAAAGTCAACAGAGTACTTGTTTTGTGACAGCACTATGGGATAGGTAATTATCCTGATTTAACTAATAAAGAAACTAGGGCTCTGAGACGTCCAGTGTTTTGTCCTGAGACTCAGTCGTGAAAGTAACTGCTCAGGGAGGTGACCGAGATAGAAATTCATGGTTTCCTGACCCCACCGCCAATGTTCTGTGACTGAATCATTGATTGCATAAAACTAACCCTAAGGAGTATCCATAACATTTGTTTCTTCCAAGCCAAAGGAAGAAAGCAATGCCCAAATTCAGAAACCTCTACTTATAGAGACTCCCCTTCCCCCCAAGGCAGACAACATAACCTTTCTGGGCTTCTTCATCTGGAAAATGAAAGGACTGGTACTGGATGACTTTTGGCATCCTTTTCAGCTCCAAATCCAGGGTCCTGGGATTCAAGAATATTTCCCATCATGAATGAGACCCAGAAACTCTACTTGGTGGCACTAAATGGGGCGAGGCTAGAGGAGTTGACATTTTGCTTGCCATCTTTCTGTCCCTTGTATCTTTTCCCTGTTGATAAATGGGGAGTCTTGCCTTCCCACTGGGCTATTTGTTTCTTTGTTTGTTTTAAGAGGAATAATAATTCTGTTGCACCACAATTCGAAGATGGTTGATAAGACACTTGGGAGGCTATGAGAATCAAAGAACAAATAGGTTCCTTGGAGAACAGCTGCTTTTAAAGATGCTCAGATTTTGTCCCCGAATAGGAATCCTCTTCTGTTGGGTTATAGCCACTGCACAGTGTATTATGAAAACAAACAGCTGAATTCAGTCAGCAAAAGGGGCTGGTAACGGATTCCTAATGAGCTGCTCTCAAAGTGGCCACTGAATTGCTTTATCTCCCAAAAACTTGTATGTGTGTGTGTGTGTGTGTGTGTGTGTGTGTGTGTGTGAGAGAGAGAGAGAGAGAGAGAGAGAGAGAGAGAGAGAGAGAGAGAGAGGGAGAGAGAGAGAGAGTTGTAACTAGCCATAAATTTGTCTTAAGGATGAATGTGGCGACTATTCAGCAAAGGGAGATGTGCAATAACCCGGATATTTCCCTCAAACACTGAGTTAAGGACTCAAGGCTCATCTCTGCCTCTCTGAATGGAAATTCTCTGGAAACAAATGCTTCCCTCTTTTCAAGTTGGTCCTGGATTCCTCTGTTTGTCTGTCACAATTCTCCATACAACATACACGGTTCAGTAACTTTTAAAGAGCAATATTTCTCCCCCTACCTCATTCCATGACTATCCAAACAATAGAGCTACACAACCAAAATATCTTGTCTTTAAACTTCAGATTTTTTTCAGTTGGGTGGAAAATAAAACCTGTGACCCTCCCCTGTCCCAAACATTCAGATGAGCCCATTGTGAGATCAGCCTTCTAGGGACCCAACAAATTCAGAGGCTTTAATTCACTATTGACTCCAAAGTAATTTGTCCAGATCGGTTTTGTCCAGTAAACACTACTTGCAGACATGTTTTCTTATTTCCCAAGTGTCCAGACCCCAATCACTGCACAACTGCTGTCTGGCTCAAACTAATTCAGTCTGCTTTCTTGTAGCCTCTGACTTAACAAAAGGACAGGATTCTGGCAGTGTGGAGTTGGGGTTGGGAGGGCCTAGATTTTAGCAGGAATGTCATGGGTCGTTTTGCAGTTTACAGGCCCCAGATGGAATTTAGAATCTGGATGCCTCCATATTAGATAACTGCCTTAGGTACTTTGCAGAGTATCTGTCTTATGGATAGAGAGGTTTGGATTTAAAAAAACAATACTAGGTAGTTCATGAATACTGCTCTGAAGGCCAGGGAAATACTCCATAAAGTTTAGTTACTTTCTTAAAGCTTAGTACACACAACTAATCTTTGCACAGAGCGGCTTCTCATTAGACATTTATCTGTGACATTTCATGTATAAATAATAAAAAACTCTAATATAAAAAAAGTTTTCTAAGTCATTCCCAGGTATACTCCTCACACACACCCAGTAAGCCTTCCCTTGTAACAAAGGAAAACAGTTAAGCAAATCCGTAGTTCACAGCAATCATACTCCCATCTGCTATCCCATACAACACTCTGCACCCATCTTACTGACCACACCTCTCCAAGGAAAGGAGAGGAGAGAGCACATTTCCTCATCTGTTCCAGGATCGTAAGATTTAAAGCTGGCAGGGACCTCAAAAATTATCTAGTCAAACCCTTATTACAGCAGAGGAAACTGAGGCCCAGAAAGGAGAAGGGAGTTGAATTGTATAATGTCATATACAATATTCTGTGTATTTAAATAACTTCACAACTTTTTCTGTGTGGCTTTGCTGAAGGCACATTTTTATCAAATTATCAGATAACAGACACAATGATGATGTAATGGATAATAGAATCCAGATTTTTAAAGTGATCTTAACAAGCTAGAATAATTAATCAAGTGAGCTGGAATTTATTAGGGATAAATGTAAAATCTGTTTTTTTGGGGGTGGGGAAGGCAATGGGGTTAAGTGACTTGTCCAGTGTCACACAGCTAATGTGTCAAGTGTCTGAGGTCGGATTTGAACTCAAGTCCTCCTGATTCCAGGGTCAGTGCTCTATTGTGCCACCTAGTAGGAGGCAGTGGTGTGACACAGCAACCAGAAAAGTTGATGTAATCAATGAGATCTTCAAATGAAGATGCCTCATGACCCAAGGAAGAAAGTTTGGTGGGGCCACAGCTTGTAGATCATTGATAAGCCAGTTGGTGTCTAGGAGAGGTCAGCCAAGACAGTGAGAGGACCTAGAAATTAGGCCATCTGAGCATGATTTGAAGGAACTGGGGGTGTTTATCCTGAAGAAGAAAGAACTTCGTGGGTGGATGGGAGGATATAGAGATATCATATGTTTTCAAGTATGTGAAGGATATCATGTGGTCAATAAGTGTGATTAGACTCATTATGCTTAGCCCTGTGCCCTTCTGTGGAGAGAACCAAGTGTTCCTAATTGCAGATATAATGATATTGGCTTGATGAAGAATAACTCCGGTTTTAGAACTGTTCAAATTTGCCTTTGAAAGCAGTAAGTATTCACCACCACTGGAGAATTACTAGGAGTCAAAAAGCATATTATATGTGATATTCTACTTTGGTAACTGGATGGTAGCGTGATGGTAGAGTGAAGATAGAGTGCTGGACTTGGAATCAGGAAGATCCGAATTCAAATTCAGCCTCAGAAAGTTAGTATGTGACCTTGGGAAAGCCATTTAACATGTTTTCCTCAACTGTAAAAGGAAGATAATAATAGCATGTACCTGGCAGGTTATTGTGAGAATCAAAGGAGATATTTGCAAAGTGCTTTAACATGGTGCCTGGCTCTTATGATTAGGTATGCAGTTCATCTGGGGACATCTGGTTTCCTTCCTAGGGAATCTGAGTTCCAGGACTCTTTAATAGAAAAGAGTGTTGGATTGAAGTCTCTAATAGCTTTGACTTTGGCACTTTAAAATATGCATGCAAATATCATTTGAAATTTGAATCTAGGAAGTGTGCTACAATTATTACCCTCGTACAAATAAAACAGAACCAGAGGAGGAATTAAACTCATGGTCTTCCACAGTCCCAAGTCCCAGCTTGCTCTTTAGTACTTATATAAAGGAATGAGTATAAGGAAGGTTTCTTTTTACTGCAGATGTGAATTCAACAAGTAGAAGTAGTAAAATGGATTTCACACACTTCAGGGCAGATTTACTAGTTAGCTATGTTAAGGGCCCTTAGCTGGAGGGAAAGGGGGGGAAGGGAAGGGGGAGCTACCTCTGAAAGAAATGAATATTTTCATTGTTTGGCGGGGGAGTTGCTTTATTTGTCAGATATCCACATTTCTCCTATACTGGTAGCACGTTTTTCATTTTCTCCCCCATAAGATGTTCCAGAGTGTTTCAGTCAAATTTCAGTTCCGATCCTGTCATCTTTTGATAGATCTCCTTTATATCGTTGCAGGCACTCTCAAAGTGAACGGTGGCATCATAGCTCGTTGTTATGAAGATCTGACTTTTGGTCCCCAAGTCATTAGGCACGTAGAGGTCACTTATGAAAAAGAATTTTTGCTCAATGGGCTCCAGGAGCTCCAGAGCCAGATGGATTTCTGTTTCGGGGTCTCTACTCTCCACAGCTGTGCTCACCATGGCGATGTATTTGCCCTGTGCAGCCACACTGTGCACGGATGAAGTGAGGAAGATATAGATGTCCGATCTGCGGTTTGTCTGGGTGCAAGGGATGATGATGAGTCCCGAG
>CM053602.1:27542903-27583509 GCA_028646575.1 Pseudocheirus occidentalis | reverse complement strand
ATATAATATATATATATAAAATAAATATAATTTTTATATATAAATAAAATTTATTTATATATATTTTTATATATATATAATTTTATATATAATGTATACATAAAGTAATTATGTATTACTTTAAATCTATTATCTTCCTTCAGGCCTCTGTTACCTCTGACCTCAACTAATACAACCACTTCCTAATGAAGGTCCCAGCATACAGTCTTACCTAGGCGCCCTGTGTCTTGTTTCTCCCCTCTCCAGTCCACTCTCCACACAGTTGATAAGATCAGCATCCTAAAACACAGGTGTGATCATGTTTCTCCCATATTCAAGATGCCTATTACTTCTAGGATAAAATGTTAACTTCTTGGCCCTTTGCAATTGGAACCAAGTCTACCTTTCCAGGCTTAATTGAAATACTCTCCCTTCAAGCAATTTCTACTTGGACCTAAACCAGCAAATCTACTGTTCTAAACCCACTGAACTCTATCTCCTTCCTTCATGTCTTTGCACAGGCTGCCCCCATTCCTTAAATGCTCTCCCTGCTCATTTCCATCTCTTGGAATCTCTAGTTTTCTTCCAGGCTCAGCTAATGGATCACCTCAGCACAAGAGCTTCTCTCATCTCCCCAGTTGTCACTGCTCTTGTCCACAATTACTTTGTATATACTTTGCACATACATATCTTTGTAAATATGGTGTTCTAGCAGGAAAATCGAAGACCTCCAAGGGCTGAGACTAGATCATTTCTGTCTAGGTGTCCTTGGCTTTTGACAGAGGGTCTTTTACTATAGCAGGCACAAAATAAATGCTTATTTGAATTGAATATTAGACAATTAAATTATATACGACAGTTACTATTTACTGGCTATGTGTATAACAGTACATTCAGTCCTGGGGGAGAGAAGGGTTAGACAAGCTGATGTAGTCCTTGCTTCGGTGAGCTCATAGTCTAACAGGGAAAAGACACATTTGCTGATAAGTGCATTGGACAGGGATACAATAAAGTGCTATGTGAGGGCCATGGGGGTGGAAGAAGGTCATTCTCTATAAAGCAATCAGGAAAGACTTCATGGAGGAGGTAGCAAGAGATCAATTAGAACTGGAGAAATGGTACAAGGCTTCATGGGGGAGATACGGCTTAAAGGATGGCTAGGGTTTATTTAGAAGAGCAAAGAAGAAGGTGAGGCCTATGTAAGGGGCAAAACATGTTCAAAGAGAGAGGCAGAAATTGGTCCTACTAACCCTAGTCCTAAAATGCTACTATAATGCCTCACTGTGGCATGGGAGAGGCTCTAGGCTCTTGGATGCTAATAGGCCAGTGGAACACCAACTCTAACAGGACCTCCCTAGGTAGAAAGACTTCAAGTATAAGTTAGTCAGGAGTTTACCATACTGCAATGGAAGGCTTATGCTGAGAAACTATAGTGGACAAGGTAGGATGGCTTAGTGGAAGCACTGAACTAGAAGTTGGAAGACCTCCCTTCTAGTCCTAGCCATGTGACTTGGGAGTAGTCATTTGTCTGAACCTCAATTTTCTCTCCTCTAAAACGAGAGTAAGAAAGGCACAGATCTAGAAGTGAAAGTGACTTCTATGACCAGATAGGCCCAATGTCTGATTTGGAAGATGAAGAAAGTGAAACACAGAAAAGTAAATGAATTTGCATGGGTGGTCAGTGTCGGAGGCAGGATTTGAAGCCAGTAACTCCCCATCTTCAGTGCTAAGGCTTTTGTCCAGAGTACCTCATTACATTAGCATACATCATACATTATCTTCTTTACTGGGTCGTCCTGAAGCTTAAACAAGATAACATATGTAAGAATGCTTTATGTTTCAAGCACCATGACTGTTTAGAAATGGTTGTTTACTTCGATTTTAGGACTTCTAGACTTTCTAAATGCAGGCCATGCCCTTATTTTGGGTACCACTTTAATGTTCACAATGAAGATTCTCTAGGTATCACATTAATCACTGACATACAGGACCAAGAATGACAGAAACGGGAAAGGGAAACTAACTCAATGGGTAGCAAAATCGTAATCATGAAAGTCACGAATATATGCATGTAAATTTTTTTTAATGTTAGTAGTAGCTTGAAAAGAAGTGGAGTGGAACACATGGAGTGCTAGACTGCCTTGGGGCCAAGAGGATCACCAAAAGCCTTCCATCCTGCCTTGGAGAGATCCAAAAACCTTCTGTCCTGCCTCTAATGTCTCCAAACTTTTAAACCAGGGACAAGTCACCTCTCAGAACCTCAGAAAGCTTGAGAATCTGGATCAAGAGCACCAAAATTTCCCCCACTGATGAAATTGTGGGTCCTTGACATAGTCATTTTGTATTACATGACAGCAAAACTACTTTCTGATATGCTTCAAAAACTGCCTCTGCCAAAGTCCTAAACAAGGGCTTGCTCAGGATTGTGTGGAGGCAGTCCTGGGAAAGGCTATGTTAGTGGAGTACAGGCTCCAACAGGTTCTACCAAAGTGTAAAGGCCTCAAGAATGGAACTGGCAAGTGAACATATGTCAGATGTCACATGACCAGCCTAGGTACATTCACAGAGCCTCTTCACCAGTAGCTTGACCACTAAGTGATAACATTTTTTGGTCATAATAACTCAAGAAGACCATCTACTGAAGCCTTAGAAAAGTTGTGATTTACTAAGTGGAAGAAGTAACCACAGCAAGGAAATCAGATCTTTAAAGTATAAGAAATCTTCAGAACTATACACAGGTGATCTCAAAGTAAATATTTTAAGTGTTCCATGTTTTGTTCAATCTTCTATGGTCCATAAAAATACTTAAAGAATAGATGGGTAAGTATATCAAAGTAATTTACCAAGTGCTATAAATCCAGTGGTTTAATCTTGAATTAGGAATTTTAATAATAGTGTCTTAATAAATCTTTAAGCATAAGTGCAAAAGCTCCTTATATTCATTTTAGCTTAAAAAGTGAATTTCATAGTCTTTTCCTGGAAATCATAACAGATTTAAGAACCCAAGGGGATTATTAAAAATTAAGGCACAGAAGAAATATGTTTTCCAATTATTGTTAATATTAAAATCTTCTCAAGTTAATTGACGGAAAACTCATCATTTAAAATGTTATAGTTTCACGGAAGTAGCTCTGGCTCCACTGGCTGATTAGTTCATTTGTAGAGCATAAGGCCAAAATAGCAGCTATGATCACTGCAAGGGTCAACTGGTTTGCTCTGTGCTGTGCCCATAGATGGCATCTCCAACCCTGGTTTGTTATTTCTCAGATTTTTCTCCTTTTTGGAAGCCTGTCCCCATTCCAATATATCTACTACACAGCTGCCAAAGTGATTTTCCTAAAGTATACTTTTGAACACAACACACCCCTCTCCTCCCCCTCCCTGAATAAACCCTATTGGCTTCCTGGAGCTTCTAGGTTCAAATATAAACTCCTCTGTTTGACATTTCAATGTCTTCACAGCTTGCCTACACCTGTCTCTCCAGTCTTTTTACATGGCAATCCACTCCTCGAACCCTGGGATCCAGATTACTTGCTGTTGTTGCCATAAAACAGTCCATGTCCCACCTTTCAGTCATGGCACTAACTGCCCTCCCCCTCAATCCCTGGAATGCACTCCCTTCTCACCTCAACCTCTTGGAATCTCTGGTTTCCTTCAAGGTATCACTTTCCACACGAAGCCTTCCCTGGTGTCTCAAATTTTGAATGCTTTCTCTCCCCAAAACACTGTTTTCATCACTTTGTGTATGTTGATATATACCTATGCATGTGTTCACATATGTATATGCATTTATTGTGTATGTCTGTATGCATATATTACATGTATGTGTGTCTGTGTCCATGTATATGTGTCTATGTATATCTATGCATGTCTCTCCTGTTTAGATGTAAGCTCCTTGAAGGCAGGAACTGTTTCACTTTTTTTCTTTGTAGTCTTATCACTTAGCACAGTAAGTGGTTTATACAGTAGGTGCTTAATAAATGGCTGTTGATTGTCAGAAGGTTTATTCAGTCAAAAGTGGACTGGACCAAGAGAGTGAAGATGCCTCTGTTGTGACAGATTTCCAGCATTCCTGGGAAAACAACTCCAAACAACCCCTTGGCTAATGAGGAAGCAATAGCAAGAGCTTTGTATCTGAAGGTCAGTGACAATCCCACTTCTGTAAAACAATGACTCACATATGGGAAAGACCAATGATTTCTTCAGCATGGAGAAAACTCCCTTGACCAACACACAGCACAAGCCTTCGATTACTGGGAGTTCTGTGAAGCACACAGAGGTTGTGTCTTGTCCGACAGACAACACCCAACCAGTAAGTGTACAGAAAGATTTGAATCCATGCCTTCCTGACTCCAAGCCCATTATATCAGGCTACCTCCAGTACAAAAGAAATACAAAATCCAAAGAATAAAAAGCCATATTCCATGATGTTTCTATAGTGTATTTGAGTTTCCAAAACATTTTTACATCTGATATTTCATTTGGTTCTCCCAACAAACCTGTGAAGCAAGCCAGCTAGGGATCCCAGCTCTGCCACTGACTACCTTTGTGACCCTGGGCAAATCACTTAATCCCATTCAGGTTCTCTATTTGCAAGAAAATGGCCTTGGATGAAATATCCTCTAAGCGCCCTTCCTGTACTAGATGCTACATAGATTACTGTCTCCATTTTATGGATCTGGAAATAGAGGTGCAAGGACCAGAAATGATTTATTCAAGATCACATAGCTAGCAATGGGTGGATGAAAGAATTTCAGAGTTTAAGTCTCCTGCCTTCAGGTGCATTACTCTTTCCACTATATCACAGTCCCTCTTTGTGTTACTTAGTCCTGTTTCAGATTGGAAGGTATTTATCTGTTTTATCTGTATAAAAATAACTTTATCTGCAAACATTACAGTCTGTGCTACCATTGTCTGAAGTGTTAAAACCAGAGGTTTTTAAAAATTCCTTTGAAAAATGATTGTGCGTGTGTGCGTGTGTGCGTGTGTGTGTGTGTGTGTGTGTGTGTGTGGTGGAACGGTTGTTAAGCTCAAAGTCAACAAACAGCTTTACACTGCAGCATCTTTCTCCCTAGGATTCAGGGCTCCAATCCATTTTGTGTATGTTGATTTTTCATGTGAAAGTATTTCAGTAGTCAACCCATTGCTGTTTCTTTCCCTGCTGACATCCATAGCAACAGCTACTTCTTCGGAGCTAAAATAAGTTTGATATGAGATCCTCAACTGGAGTTTTGACAGGTAGGTAAGAAAAACAGATCAGTGAGTATATTACACCCACTAGCCTATAAAATAATCATTTTTTATAAAAATCATTGCATTTTTAACTGGCTTGTCCTCAATATTAGCATTCCAGTAAAGGTATCTCAATGGACAGTTAGCCTGCATTATCCAGATGACATCAATGTTTGAGAGTCATGAACTGGCCTCATGGTATTGGGTAGTGTTGGTCCAGAGCATGTCTCCCGCCCCACCCCCAAAGAATAGGTACTGCTGTCAGAGACTTCCAAACTGCACCATGGGTAATAGACTACAGGAAAGGAAAGGGACCATTCAAGTAATGGTCCAGTTGGATCTGGAATAAATGACTTTTCATCCCTGGCTTTTTCTCTGGGATAATACTGTCTCCATTGCTACTTTGCTGTTTCCATAGCTCTACTCAGAAACAGCTAATATAGCTCCTTAAGCCTATTCTCCCAGGGGAATACCAAGAAGAATGACAATAACCACTTTTTACAATAGCCTTTTGTGAGTTAGCATCTCACAATATTCCTCTGAGGAAAGTAGCGTAAGTATTATTGTTTTGTTGTTTCCACTTGTGTCTGACTCTTCATGACCCATTTTGGGGTTTTCTTGGCAAAGATACTGGAGTGATTTGTCATTTCCTTCTCCAGCTCATTTTACAGATGAGGAAACTGACTGAGGCAAATGGAGTTAAGTGACTTACCCAGGGTCACACAGCTACTAAGTATCTGAGGCTTGATCTGAACTCAGGGCTTTCTGACTCTAGGCCTAGCACTGTATCCACAATGCCAGCTAGCTGTTAGTATTATTAACCACCTTTTAAAGATGAGGAAATTAAGGCTCAGTAAAGTTTATGACCCAGAAGGCTTTGAACCTAGATCATAGAACCCCAGAATATCTGGGGGTGGGGAGAGGCCTCAGAAGCTATCTATTCCAACCTGTACCTTAGCACCAAAAGGCCAGGGGGTGTTTGCCCTAAGAGCTCTAGTGACAGCCCATTCCACTTTGGCATGGATCTTATAAGGACGAATTTCAACCTGCCCCCCCACCCATATAGTGAAGCAAAATCTGCCTTTCCGCAACTCCACTATTGCTCCTGGCTCCCATTCATGAATTTCTCATGTCACAATGATATATCGCCTAGGTAGCTAACCGTCTGTCTTGGGATTCTACCCATCCCCCCACCCTCCAGCAATGTAAACACTAGCAGCTTAGCACACCTGAAATGGCTCCCCATTGTCCCTGGCATGTCAATTGACAGGGTTAGTACTGTCTCAACAGAACTACTCAACAGAACTACCACTATCAAATCCAAGTGATTTTTCTAAAGTGCAGGTCGGACCATGTCATGCCACCCCCCCCACACACCCACATACACACAGGCCCATGAACTCAGTAAACTCCAGTGGCTCTCTGTTCCCTATAGGATTTAATTAAAGCCCTTTACAACCCAGATCCTTCCTAGCTTTCTCGTCTTCTTACCCTTCACATCCTGCTACGTTCTCTACAATGAAGTGAAGCTGAGTTACTGGATGGTTCCCCATTTCTGTGTCTTTGCAGTGCCTGCCCCCCATGCCTATAATGTTCTCCTCAACTAATCTTGGCCTCTTGGTCTCCCTAGTTTTCTTCCAGACTCAGCTCAAATCCCACCTTCTATAGAGGGTCCTTCCCTCCTTGACCCGTCCCCCCACATATACAGTGCCTTCCGTCTGCACTGTATGTCTTGTACGTACCTAGTTCTTTGACTACTGTTTCAACCATTGGAATGGGAACTCTTTAAGGACAGGGACCCAGTATTTACCTTTCTCTTTATTCCCAGCACTTGGCACAGTGTCTGACATATAGTAAGTGCTAGAATGATTGTTGATTGTCATGAGCAAATTCCCTTTGGCAGCATCTTCCCTTCTAAACCCTGTAAGTAACTGATCGGCAGCCTGTCTGTGCCCAAGTTCCTGGCCTAACCACCTTATCAAATCTCTTGTTCTCCTCGCCTCTTTACCCTGGATATGGACATCATTGCCCCATGTCTACACTTAACGCACAACTTCTTAAAGCACTGCTGATCTGGTTTTGACTGTGGGTCCAAGTGAGATCGGGCAACACTTAGAGTCTCATGGAGGGACTCTCTTCTCAGAGTCGGTGGTATAAAACTATGAGGTTAAAGAGATGATTATGGCAGCTGGGCCATAAAGGTGATCTGATAGACTCATTAATCTATGGTTGAGTCTTTGAATAACCTCTTGAATGAAGGAAATCTCCTGTTTACCTCTGTATTTTCATCAGTACTGATGGGAATCACAGAATTTAGAGCTGGAAGGACTCATACAGATCATCTCATCTATTCCCTCCCATTATATAGACAGGAAAACTGAGTCCTAAAAAAAGGAAGTGTCTTGTCACCCTATTAATTCATATTAAAGCAGAGAATAGAAGCCACGTAGACTGATTGCTAAACTAATGCTCTTTCCTCTATGTCATGCTGCCAGGCCTACCCCAATCTCCACCTCTGTCACCAAGCATGCCCTGATGGATATGGAGTGTTCTAGAAAATCTCAGTTCAGACATGCAGCGGAACTGAACCTGGTCAAGAAGTCATCAAGTAGTTCATTAGTTTGTTATGAGTATTCTACATGATAGCACTTGGAACACATAGTCCTTGTAAGGGTAGTCTTGTATATACCAGATGTACCAGAGGAGGCACACACAAGATACACTCCATTGGGAGCCCTTCCAAAATAGTAGGTGGCATAGCAAGAGTCCAAAGATCCAAACTACCATAGGTGGGATATCTCCCTGTGCACTCAAATAGAAACCAAGTGTACTAAACTGTACATAAGGATCCCTGTGAGTGTATATTGCCTTAGAAAAACCCCTATTAACATTATCTATGTTTGATTGTATTTTGTTTGTTTTGTGAAATATTTCCCAATTACATTTCAATCTGGTTCTGGCACACTGGAGAGTGTTGCAGGCCACATGTGGCCCTTGGGCTTCTCATGGGAAACCTCTGCTCAGGATTCTTCCTTGCTCATTCCTCCACAATTGAGTGAAATAAACAAATATTTATTAAGTACCTACTATGTGAAAGGCTCTCTATTCCTTTTGCACTTCTGACAACAGCAGACTTCTGGTGGCCAATGTTAAAGACTGAATACCAGCACCATCTGGTAACAGCTCCCCACTGTTTCAGAATACTGGCTACTTGCTGCCCCTGCAAAAGAAGCAGGGCTTCCTTTGCTTCTAAGTGTACCTGCTTCCTCCCACTCTTGTAGTCTGACTATGTGGCTTCCTTTGTTGGGCACTCAAAAACCACCTGCTAAATTTAACTGATTTGACTTGGTAGAGGACAAGGATAGAAAATCATCCCAGTATATCATCAGCATTTATTGTAGCCTGTGTGCAAGGCAATGGAGAAAGGATTCAGAGGACATAGAAGGAACATTCTTGGTCCCCAAGGAGTTTATGATCTAAGACAGAAGGCAAGATAAACACAGATGAGAGTATATCACAGATATGGAAAGATAAAGGCAATATATCTTAAGATATTTCCTTATGTGATGCCTGCTCCATTCAAATACCTGAGATTAAGGCTGTCAGAAACTTGCTGAGGATGGGCTCCTACCATCTTCCATGCCCCTAGGGGAGTGAATCCTCCACATGAAAGTAGATCACCAGTCTGTATGGAGTTTTTGTTTCTGCCCTCCAGAATTCTGAGAGGAGGGCGGAACACCCCTAGGGATTCTCCCAGAGAGGGCAATGGCCCCTAAGGACTCATTCTCATCCTTCATGTCCATATGGTCACAAAATCTCCCAGCTACAGGCCAGTGATTCTCCCTCCCACCCCAGCTGAGTATGACCTCATTTTTGGGAGAGATTCTAAGAGCCATTACAAAAGAAGGCTGTTCTCCCCAGTGAGATCAGGGTACAAGTGGTCCCCAACAGGCAGGGCAGGGCAGAATATCATAGATGCAATTGTTTATGATGATGAGGGAGGCTAGCTAAAACTAACCTTTTACATTACTAGTAGCAATCTACCATGAGAAGGCCATCACTTTCCAGCTGTTCTAGATGACTTAGATCATAAGCAGAAAACAACCGTTTAATTTTTTTTTAATTTTTAAAAAGTAGTTGCTGTAGTTCAGTTTTTGGAAAATAAGTGTCCTTATTACCAAATCTATTACTCCAGCTGGCATTAATGAATGGCAGTTTCCACAGAAAAGGCAGATAATGAATGGAGGTAGGATCTGAATTTCCTCTTATTTCTTAGAATCATTCCCTCCAAAGTACTCAGGCTACAAGTCAGGGCAAAGTGGGGAATTTCAGAATGCTTTTTAGTGTTGGTTGAATTGACAGAGAGCTATAGTTTTCAAAATAAAATGCCATTAATACACTTACTTTAAAATCAGCTCACAAAGGGGACATTTTACAAAGAGAACAGTAAAACATCCAATATTAAGCTACAGTTTGACTAGGAGGTCTACACAGTCAGGTCTTCAGGATTTGAGCCTATGCCCTCATGTCTGCCTAGGAGGATTCTGACCTAGGTCATGAGCCTGTGGGCCTCATATTCTGGGAGAATCAGCTCTTTCTCTGAGATGACCTGATCCAAGCAGAGACTACTACCCTGCCTACCCCCTTGGCCTCAGGCTTTCTTCCTTTCTTGTCCTCTGAAGAAATCACTTTCTCTAACTAGATGAAGATGAGCTAACTAACTGAACATTCTGTCCTACTTGGATCTTGCGTGGCCCTTAAACCTCCAAAAAGTACCTGATGCCACCATATATATAGTGTTCCCACTTCTGCCAAGTCCTCTCCAGACTTTCATTTACCTCCTACCACATATTTCAAGCCAAAAGGGATTTTCTTCCTGGTCATTATTTACAGGGGAAAGAGTATGTCCAGAAATAACAAAAGGAATCTAATAATTTCCCCTAGCAAGCAGACTAAGTGGCCTGCAAGCAGACTAAGTGGCCTGCAAGCTTCCTAAACTATCCTAATTCCTTACCATTTCCCCAGGCTGAAGTAATCCACCAGGATTCCCCCTAGGGCCCCAAAGCATCTTGCTCCTATCTGACCTCAAAGAAGAAAGGCTTCTTTTTTTGCCTCCCAAAATACCCCTTAATGAATTTGGCCATGTCCTAACCAGGCACTGTGGACATAAAGTTCATTCATCTGGACTGCAGTCCCAGCCCCATCCTTAGCAATTGGTCAAGCATTTGTTAAGCAGCTACTTGTGCTAGACTCTGAACTGATCAGCAAGCACCAGAGACTGATGATGGGCTTCTATGCTTCCAACTATAGAACTACTCATCGAATCATTACCTGATAGCCATTTCCTTGCCCAAGGAGTGAGTACTCCTCGACCCAGGATATATTCGTGGGACAGATCATCCTTGATCTCAAAGAAACAGAGATGTCCTCCAAAAAGCTATCTAGATCACCTTTAATCCACTGTTCTCCATCTAATTGCTTTGGATTGGCTCCTGAGGTGGTCAAAGTTGGCTGCCCCTGAAAATCTCAGATGGAAATGGTACAGATGCAAATGGATTTCAAGTCAGCTGACTGGTTCTTTAAGATCCAGGCTTTTTTTGAGGTCTGGTATCTATGCGGGGAGAGGGTGGGATTGTAGCCACAGGGTGGCGAGGTGCCCAAATGGAATGCCCTATTTGAGAATAAAGTGATGGGTTACATTTAGGAAATCAACTGCTGGCCACCAATGAGTGGCTTTTCCAGCCTTTGTAATAAATAGATTTGCAAAGAAACCACTCACACGCTCTTGACATAGCTAGCCCAAGTGGAAGAGAGGGATGGGAATCAGTGGCCCTGAGGACTAACCTATTTGGATTCTGAATCCAAGAACTTGGCCTTGTCAACATCACAGAATCCAAAAGGCAACCAAATTAGACCCCAAGACAAGAATAGCAATGCCTCAGTCAGTCTTTGTCCTTTGATTGATTCATGATTTCATCAGTGTATGTAACTCTCTCCACCAGTGAAGATTGCATTCCTTCCATGACTTCATATCCTGTGTGATTCTTGTCTGTGCCTTTCTATAAATTCTCTAAAGAGTATCTGTCTAACACACTGGATGCCTTCTCTGGTGCTTTTAATAAACCAGAGATATCAGTGCCACTACAGATCAGTTTCCACTCTATACCAGTGGAGTTAAACTCAAGGAAAAACAGGGTCCAGTACATAAAAATCCCTGGAGGTGCATATTGACTTGGAAAATAACGCATTAACATTATCTGTCTTCTACTGCATTTTTACTTATTTTTTCAAATATTTCCCAATTACATTTTAATCCGGTTGGGGGCACACGTGTTGCTGGTGGCCCTGTATTTGATACTTCTGTTTTACGTGACCTGCCACTTCTTTTTTCTAGTCACGCAGGTGTCTGATGATATCTTTTATGCCACTTCTCTTGTTTATGTCACTGTGGGAAAGGATGCTATGGCCTACCAACATCCATGTCTTTCCACTGGATCACTGATCATTTTGATTCTTCTGTGACTGTGACATTCTACAATTTGCACTCATATAATATAAAAGAGAACATTTTAAAACTCTAAGTTATTAAGTGTTAAAAAGGTTGTTGCTTGGGAAGCACTGAAAAGGTGACTGAATTTCCAAAATGTCACCTTCCCACTTCTCACTCCTGAGCCCAGCTCCTCGTCTCTCATCAGTGTCCTTCTAAGATATTCACATGACTAAGCTAACTCATTAGGCCCACCAATAACATTTAGCTTAAATGAATTTTACTTTCACACTCCGGAATCTTATTTATTTTCAAACCAGAATGACTCATTTTAAATGAAAGTATGACATTAATGATTTCATTAATTACCCTCAAAACGTTACTCTTTAATCTGAAGAATCAGAAAGACTCCTTTATGGTAACACATTTTAAAGCTCAGAATGAAACCCAGTTTCTGACTTCCTTGCCCCAGGGATCACCACGGATCCTAGTTCAGCTAAACTGAAGCATCCCCACCCCACCATTCCTACAGCTTCCAACAAGATGTTTTCTTTACAATTCCCACTCTAATCCTGTCAAGGTTGCTATATAAACCGTCAAGCAGCTAAATTCAGCTATTTCCCTCCCCCACACTCACACCCCCATCATTACCAGGATCAAAGGATCAAAGCCAACTCAAAATATGACTGGCTTTTTTGTCTCTAGAAAATCAGCTGTCAAAAAAAGAAAATCGGTGAGGGGGATGGATAGTCATTAGATATTAGCACAAATAAGGTTCTGCTGGGCAACAGACTGTACTTCTCTTCTCTACCACCAACTAAGTTCATGAGCACTTTATAGTTGGGTTTTTGGGCCTCAAGAACTTCTTAAACTTACATCTGCTGTGGTATGGAGGGGTTACTATCTGCCCCCATGGAAGGAGTACCCACATTGCTAACATTGTACATCCTCAAAGACAATACAAAATGGGAAGATTCTGGGAAGATGGCAGAGTAGACCAGAAAACTTTCAGCTCTCCAAATTTCCTCCACAAAACAAACAAACAAACAAACACAAAGCCCCCAAAAAACAACAACCAGAGGAACATGGCCTCAGCAGCAGACATAAACACAGGCTAAAGTAATTATCCTATTAAAACAACGTGAGAAGACCCCAGGAAAAGACCCAACCTCCAAGGGCCAAGGGTCCAGCCTGAGTGAAGTGGAAACACCTCCAGGCCCACTCAGAAGAATCAACAAGCCCTTGGGGCAGCTGGGTAGAGAGGTAGCTTCAGCCTTAGAAACTTGCATATTGGAGACAGCTTGGCAGACTGACTGTTGAGTAGGAGAAGGCTAAAGACCTTTCACTACCCGAGAGACCCAAGCATAGCTGTGCCAATCAGACGCATCCCAGGCAGTGGTTACAAGGAGAATAATCTAGCACACACCAAGTGAATGCAGTAGCCAGGGGTGGGGACCCTGCTGGCTCTGGACACTTGCTTTCAGTTCCAGAGCAGAGAAGAGAGCTGTAGTTTGCAGCCACAGGAGGGACTGCAATTAGCAAGACCATTTGGGGCACAGTGGGGCTGGCGGGGGGGCCCTCACCTTGGCTTAGGAATGGAGCGGAGAGTTCCAGGCTGGTCACTGAGACAATCCTCAGTAAGAAGAGCCTGAGGCTTGGGGAATCATTCCTCATACCTCAGGACAACAACTTGATTACACTAATAGCTGCTAATAACAAAATTAAACAAAAAATACATACATAAATAAATAAAAATGAGTAAGCAAAGGAGAAAGAACCCAATGTTAACCCAATGCACAACAGAGGACAAAAGAAAACCAACAAGGAAGCAAAGAATAGCTGGAGAGCTTTGAAAACAATGTGTAGTATTTATTTATATGGGTTTTCTTGAAATGGAAACTGATTGCTTTAAATTGAATCCTCTCATCGTCCACTGTATACATGGCAATGTTTTTTTTTCTTATCTTGTATTTAAGTTTAAATAAAAATTACCAAAGAAGAATTAATGCAAAAAAGTTCTCATTTCTTTTGATAGAATTCTAAAGATGAATCATTTGAATGAGTGAAAAAGGTGAATCATTGTTCGCAGAAATGCATTAGAAGTATCTCATATATTTCTCATGTTAAAAGGAGTGAGGCAATTTCCATCCATGACCTTTTATTTCATTGGTGTGGGTTCTCCCTACACCCATGCAGATGGCAAAACGTCTAGAATTGATGCTCTAAGGGAGTTGCACAAATCTCTGACAATTGACTTGACTTGTCCAGGGTCACAAACCCAGTAGGGGGTTGAGGTAGGATCTGAAGTGAGATCTTCCAGATAGCACACCAGAGACCTCCTTTCAGAGATATTTAGATATTAGAAGCTAAGCCTGTCTTTGACTTGGTCATTTGGGGCATGTCAAAATTAGGATCTGGAATTAAGTGAATTAAGACTAGACCTGAAATAGAGATTAAAGTGCTAGATTTAGGAGTCAGAAAGACAAGAATTCAAATCCTGCCTCTGACACTCCCTATAAGGCCCTGGATAAATCATTTTACATCCTTAGCCTCATCTTCTTCCTCCATAAAATATAGGTTAGATTAGATCACAAATGTTGAACCCACAACTGGTAGGTCACATGTGGCTCGCAACATTCTCCAGGGTGGGGGAAACCAGATTAAAATGTTATTAAGAAATATTTAACAAAATAAATAAAAATACAACAGAATATAGATAATGTTAATATGTGGTTTTCTAAGTATGTTACTTTCTATTTGAGTTTGATGCCACTGGACTAGATAACCTCTGAGGTCCCTCCTGGCTCTGAATCTATGATACTGTTCCTGAAGACTGGTTTTGGATTCTTTTTTCATACAGCAATACAAATCCTCTGAGAAGAACAAAGTTGGCTATATTAAAGGAACCAGAGCCTATATCTCAGGGGCCTGATTACTCAGAGTTCCTTCTTTGTGTAGCTAGTGTAACAAAAATACCTGCCTTTACACCATTCACAGGAAATAGGACTAGTTCTTGGGAAAATGGTGAAGACTGACGTTTATCTTCATTGTTCTTAGCTTTTATTGAGTTATCCCCTGTTTTTCTCATTGCCCAGACTTTCCCAAACCCTTCTGGTCCCCCCTTCCTAGTTCTATCACTTCAGGCCATCAGGGACCCATACTCTCTGAACTCTACCTTCTAAATTGGAAAGGATCTGATAAAGTCATTTAAACTTGTTGACTTGATGCACTTTTGTGTGAATTAATTTCAGTCTGTGTGTTACCTCTAGCTGGCATTTGTATTCATGCCTTTCATCTTCAGTAATGGAATGAAATTCCAGACATCAGAAGGCTTGTTGCTCTCTGGAGTAGGGCAATTCTTTAGGGCAGAGGTTACTGGAATAATAGTGTGCTTATTACCAAGTATGGCCCTAAAAGTGAACTGACACAATCCTATTAGGCTGACAGGGGGGGATGCCTCCTCCCATCTCATTCCCCTAAAGAAAATGAACCAAAGAATAGTCTCACTTAGGACCATGGAGGCTTATAATTTCTAGATGCTGTTGAGGGTAGAGGGCTGTATGTTCTCTTATTACTTCTTCCAGGATCCAGGTCCATTTCATGTGAAGATCAAGTAAAAGCAATGAAAATGTTTAGCCTTGATAAACGAAGATCCAGAGGTAGATCAAAAGGGAGCGCAACAATTTAGTTATCAAGTAAATTCATCTTTGCCCCTATCTTGGAACCCTAATTCTTTTTATCCTCACTGTCACCTCCAATCCCACTGTACTTGCTCCATTCTCCTTTCCCTATCTTAGTCCCTTGGTGAACCAGTTCAACTTGATGAGCCTTACACTAGAGTCCCTTTCCCTCTCATCCTAATGATGAGCAAGCTTTGTCAAACCCCAACCTATATATACTATATTATATATTTATATTATATAATATAGTATACATAATATACTATATATACTATATTATATTATATATACATCAGCTATCTTGGCTTCTATTCTCATACAACTAAATGGATCAGAAGAAAATAACAGCTATGCTGACTGGGTCCACTACAAATATGTGCTACATAATTTCAAACTGGGCCCTCAATGCAGCAAGGCATCCTTTTTGTATCTTTGTAATCCATTCACTATTCCATTCCCTACAGCCCTTTTATACCTTTTCATCCCTACTTAAGCCTCACATAGTACCCCTTCCTCTCACCTTCTTGGTTGAGGACCTTGTCTCATATTTCGATGAAAAAATTTGAGGCTATTCACCAAGAACTCTCTTTTCTCATCTCAAATCACTCAGATGTCTTTTCCCACTATGTCGTTTCTCACTCCTGTCTCACATGAAGGGATAACCCTTTTCCTTACCAAGGCAAATCTCTCTACATGCACAAGCGATCCAATTCTGATGTGTTTTCTCAAGCAGACTGGCCCATCATCCTGATGCTTTTGCTAATCTTCAATGTCTCTTTATCTATTCCTTGCTTCTTCCCTGCCTACAAATTTACCCAAGTCTCCTCCATTCTTAGAAACACTCTCATTTGACCCAGCCACACTAGCTATCTTACTGTCCTTTAGTAAGTAGAGGGATGATATGGTCAGACATATTTTAGAAAAGTCACCTTGGCAACCAAGTGGTGGATGGATTGGAGTAAAGCAACCAGAAATCTATTACAATAGCCCCATAGCATTTCTGTCTTCCATGGCTAAACTCCATCTACCATCACTCAATACACTTTCTCTCATTCTATTCTAAATCCTCTGCAGTCTGACCTCATCATTCAACTGCACCTGCTCTCTTAAAAGTTACCAATGACCTCTTAATTGCCAAATATAATAGCCTTTTCTCAGTCCTCATCCTTTTTGACCTCTCTGCAGCCCTTGACACTAATGATCATAATCACCTCTTGTATACTCTCTCCAATCTAGGGGTTTTTTTGTGATCTTGTTCTCCTTCTACCTGTCAGTTCCTTCTATCTCCTTTTTTTGTTTCTTCCTCTAGCTCATATCCAATGACTGTGAATATCCTGATTGCTACTGGGCTATTGTAATAGTTTTCTGGTTGCTTTACTCCAATGCATCCACCACTTGGTTGCCAAGGTGACTTTTCTAAAATATGTCTGACCATATCATCCCTCTACTTACTAAAAGACAGTAGCTCTCTATTACTTCCAGGGTCAAATATAAAATTATTAGTTTGCTTTTTTATTCCTTCACAACTTGACCTCTTCCTACATTTCCAATCTTACACTCTGTTCTACATAACTCTTTGATTCAATGACACTGGGTTATTTGTTGCTTCTGTACATGGCACTCTATCTTGGTGATTTTTTATTTGTTGTCCCCCATCCCTGGAATGTTCTTCCTCCCCACCTCTGCCCCCTGGCTTCCTTCAAGATTCAGCTCAAATGCAATCTCTTCTCCCCTGAGATTACCTTCTATTTACACTGTCTTTATCTTATATGTACCTAGTGAGTTGTATTTTGCCTCTCCCATTAGAATATGAGTTTTTTTTTGTTGATTTGTTTACTTTTAGTTTACAACACTCAGTTCCACAATCTCTTGAGTTTCAAATTTTCTCTGCCTCCCTCTCCTTCCCCACTCCCCTTGGCAGCATGGAATCAAATATAGGATCTACAAATACCTTCACACTAAACATTAGTTAGGTTGTAAAGGATTATAACCAATGAAATGAAGAATGGGAAAGGGGAGTCAAAACAAAACAAGAAAAAGAGAGCAAGCAGTTTGCTTCAATCTACATTCAGATTCTGTAGCTCTCTTCTCTGATTCTGGAGTTGTCTTATAACCTTATACTGCTGAGAGAAGCCCAGTCTACTGAGATTAGTCGTTACACATATGTTGTGTCTGTCACTGTGTACAGATTTCTCCTGGTTCTGCTCTCCTCACTCAGCATCAGTTTATATAAGTCTCTCCAGGTTATTGTGAAGTCCGTCTGCTCCTCATTTCTTATAGCACAGTAGTATTCCATTACATTCATATACCACAACTTGCTCAGCCATTCCCCAATTGATGGGCATCCCCTTGATTTCCAATAAAATATGAGTTTGTTAAGGGTAAGAATCCTGTTTTTGTATCCCTGTGTTAAACTAAATATCTGGCACAAAGTGAATGCCAAATAAATGTTTGTCGACTGTCTGAATGTCACATGGAAAAGAGAGCAGACATCCTATGTAACTCCAGAGAACAAAACTAGAATAATTGGTGGGAGTTCCAAGAATACTGAACTTAGCTCAATATAAGGCAAAATTGTCTCATGATGATAGAGGATAGGAACTGGATTTAGGATTTCACTTGATACAGGGAACTCTTGGAGTAGGAAACTCTCAACCAATATGGGTCAGTCCTTTCTCTCTAATTTATAGAAGGCTAAAACACCAAGAGTCTAAGAGACTAGCCCAGGGTCACTGCAGTATGTTTGCAGTGATCATATAACTTAGAGCCCAGATCTCTTCATGGGTGTTGACGTTAACCAAAAATAAAGGCAAAAGTCCATTGATATTGTGTTTCTTCTTTTCCCCTTCAAGGCTGCCCTAACATGGCCTCACCTATATAAAGGTGAATGGTACAGATACACAATTGTGCATGGAGAATCAGATGGCCCAATCTAGCAGCCATATGTTTCTGTCTCAGAAAGTTTCCTAAAAGAGACTCAAAGTTCTTCTGTCTCTGGGAGAATGCCAAGAACCTTATAGAAAAAGCAACAGATAAAACTATTCAAAAAGGGAAATTAGAAGGCTCCCAGGAAGGCGTTTCCCCAGCACACATCTATCCTCCTAAACATGGGGGGCAGAATCATAGCACCTCCAAGTCAATGTACCCAGCAGACTAAGCAGAGTAGAAATGGCTCTCCTCATTGGCCTTGAGACATTTGTCCAATTGGAAATAAACATATGGTAAATCACTATGCACAACAGGATTGTCACCTACTGGATCAGGAATGTTAAAAATACTCTGATGGGAGCAGTTGATGACCTAGACCAGACAGAGAACTCTTCTTTGTGCACTGGTCACAATGAAAGCTACTCTGCCTAATGGCTGCAATGCTTCATCAAGTCAGGTCCCAAGTCTGATTTAGGGGACAAGGAAAGACAGCATTAGGGCACTTTGTTTTATACTCAATATACGCTAATAAGGAAGATCCAAATGCTTCCTGGCAAACCTTGAACTGACAGTGGAGTGGAAGACAGACAATGTGTAGCTATTTTTGCCAATTTACTACCTGCCTAGCTTGTGCATGATAAGTCTTGATGTTTTTTAAGGGGAAGAAAAGAAGGAAAGAGGAGAATAAAGTATATAAAATATAAACTAGTTTGTAGTCTTACTCAGCCTAAATATTTAATCCCTTGCCAAACTTTGTCATTTTTACTTTTACAACATCTCTCTCTTGTGTGTGTATTGATATCTATGTGTGTATGTATATGTATATATAATAAATATTCCTACATGTAGATACCTATATATACCTACATGTGTCTATATAGCCACATAGACCTCTATATGTGTGGATAGATATAGATGCCTCTGTTTATATATAGATTGTACACACACACATATCAGCATAGATGTATATGTAAGACATACCCTTCAGGCCTTCATCACCTCTTGTCCAGACTTGCAATAATCTTCTAACCAGTCGCCCTGGCACAGGTCTCTTCTCATTCCAATCCATCCCCTACTTGGCTGCAGTGGAAATTTTTCTAGATGATCCTCCCACTCAATGACTCCAGTGGCACCTTATTCCAGGATCAAATATAAAGGACTCTGTAGCATTTAAAACTCTTCATCCTGGCTCCCATCTACCTTCCCAGTCTTCTTATGTGTTCTATAGTCCAGATACAATGACTGACCTACTTGCAGTTTCTCAAACACCATACTCCATCTCCCATCTCTGTGACTTTGTACTTGCTCGGAATAATAAGTCGAAATTGCAGAGAAGCCCCTTTTGTTTCAATATATGAAGAAAAACTTCCTCCCGAGTAGGCCTACCCAAAAACGCTGTTGGAGTAGGGATGAGGGTAGGTGTGAGGGGACAGGCAATAGGCTCCCCTCACTAGAAGTCTTCCAACAAAGGCTGGATAACCACTGTTCTGTAATGTCACAGAGGGGCTTCTCCATCAAGTAAGATTGTATTGGATGGGCATGGAGGTGTCTCCTAATGCTGACATTCTGGGATTCTGCAAAGACAGACCCAAGATACTTTAATCTCTTGTGGTGAACAGAGATAAGAACACTGGCTTTGCACAGGAGGAGGAGGAGAAGGAATGCCCTTCTGATAGTCCCATATCAAATAATCCAAGCTGACTAACCCAATAACCACACGGTCTTGGTAGGTGGCCTGAAGACAACAGGAATTCTGGAGATCTCTCGCTTTTACCAACTTTTTACAAATAGCGAGGTATATAGCAGTAACTGTAATGATTGGAAGGAATGTAAGCTTCTGATGGCAGGGGCTATCATGTTTTTGTCTTTATAGTACAGCACCTTAAAAGTAGTAGGTGCTTAGTGAAGGCTTGTTAATGAATCCTATTAATGATAATGTCCTTAAGAATAAATTTCTGTATTTACAAAATGTGGTTGGTGTGGGTGGACTGGATATTCTCTAAGGTCCTTCCATCTTTATTAGTCTGTGATTCTAATTTGTGTTTTTCAGGTTCTAATTTCCAAATCTATTTCCAATTTTTCCCCCCTCAGGATGAGAATCCTTATGGGAAGAGGCAGCTAGATGGCACAGTGAATAGAGCACTAGCCCTGGAGTCAGGAGGACCTGAGTTCAAATCCAGCCTCAGACACTTAACACCAACTGACCGTGTGACCTTGGGCAAGTCACTTAACCCCAATTGCTCTGCCCTTCCCCCTCCAAAAAGTAAAAAATAAAAATAAAAATAAAGAATCCTTATGGGATATCCTGTGGTGCTCTATGGAACTGGTTATGAAGAAAGTATTTTATCCACCTTACAGTAATGTATAAATGTGAGCTATTATTATTCCTTTTGTTTTTGTTATTGTTTTAAGACCAGTACTCTAAAATCTCTGAGAACTCTGGATCAGGAATCCCTTGTGGCTTTCCCAGGTTCAGCAGTCTGTTTGGAGTTAACTTCACAAATCATGGCCCCAGTCCCCACCAATTTAATACCCTCTATTTAAAGGTCATGCATGCCATAAATCCAATAGCCAAAGCAATTTAATTAAGACATAAAACATAATGTAAATAACAAGAGGGAATCAAATAGTAAAATCATTTTCTGCCCCCATGCACAAATGGGTGCAACTATCATATAGGTTTCATTGGTAATTATAATTTAATTCTCCCTAATATCCTTGAAAAATCCTCTAATACCCCATCCCCCATCCCCATGTCCCAAACAGAATTATATAGGCACTTCAAAAGTCAGATCCCAGTGAAAAAAGTATAGGGTTCAGTGTGAGCTGCCACATAGAAGCCTGAGGAAATCTCTCAGGACAAGCCGAAATCTGCTGAAAACTCTTAGTTGAGCTCCAGAATCACCAGGATTCTACCAGGACTCCTGGGTTTGGAGATACCAGAGTCACACTGTTACACACATTCCTGTTTCCATCCCTCTTCTCTAACTGTATCCCAAAGCTTCCCTCTCCAACCTTGCTTACTCCTGAATCTTTGACAGTCTCATTTTTAAAACCTCCCATCTTTCAGAAGACTACCTACCCCTCTGAGTCCCTACCTTGTGGCATGATGGCTCCACGGCAAGACGTACTGCCTTTTGGGAAATTTAATCCAGGAAATTTTCCCCAAAGAGAACCTTGAGCATCACAGAAAATGAAATACTTGTCTGAGGCCTTGTCTTCTTGGTCATGCCTAGCAACTCATTATTATTGCTTAGAATCTTACTAACAGTGGCAGTGAAAACATTTCTTGTTCCTTTCTGGATGTTAATCTTCATTTAGGTACTTAACCAAATTATTCCAGCTGAGACCTTACATAGTTTTGTTTCCCAGGTCATGCTCATTCTGGTAAGGTGCTAGGGCTTTCCTTAAGAAGAAAAAAGCTGCCTCTCCTCCTACTCACTCCCTGTAAAGCCAAGCACAAGCAGCTTTCCAGAAGAATCTTACTGTGAATAGCTTTTAAGTTTCTGATTGCACAATATAGTGAACACTCTATTTATTCCATAACAAATCAGAGCAAAACATTCACAGAAAATCAAAGTACAACATTCACAATGTTACAACCTATCACAGATAATCAAAGTACAGAATTCACAACAACGTATCACAGAAAATGGCCACACAGTTTCCACCACAATGGTCACAAATTTTTCAACAAAGAACAATCATTTAGTAACTCATTTGCCTCCTTAAGGAACACAGAATACAATAGTCAAAGTTCTCCACTCATAGGGCACACTAAGTTAACTCAATCAGTCACTTATTCAGTCATCAATCACTAAATCAATCAATCAATCATTCCATCAACTCAATCATTCAATCATCCTTTATCACTCACTATTCAATCATTAGAAAATACACAGAACCTCCACCATTAGGTCACTAGTAAATTTACAATTATCAGTCAGTACATAGTATCCAAGTAAAGTCTTTCAGCTTGACTTAGGGTGATCTCTCAGATTCCCTGGATCGCCTTCCATGGTCCCAGATCCTACCTGGCTTCACCAAACTATAACCTGGGTTCAAGGGCAGACAGCTCCCAGGTTCTTATCTAGCTCTCTGTGTGGTCTCTGTTGCACACTGAAGCTCATAGCGTCCAGTCCACATTAAATCCTTCACAGTCTCTGCTCCAGGGAAGTCAAGGCTCCACAAAGCCACAAACAAGTTCATTCAAAATAGCAGTGTCACAGTCATGATTCCTCAGTCTTTTGGCAGCTCTGGCTGGCCCTCGGACTCAGCAGAAGTTTCAGCTGGTTCCCAGAATCAAGATCACTTCATCCAGGCTCTCCAAATAAAAACCATTCCCTTCAGCCTGGGGAGGGGGTTGGGGAAGGGCCTTTCCTCTTCAGCCTCCCAGTGGCAGCAGCTTCTGCCTCTGAGGAACTTGCTCCAAGAAGATTTGACTCTCCCTCTCTGAGTTTTTCCTTATATACACTATTGCCCCTCCCTGTTCATCCCCTTCCTGTTACATCAGCAACAGAAGACAGGAGTTCATACCTTCTGTTTCTTTAACAGAGGCTTAATCTGAACTAGGTACTAAGTACCTCTTAGCAATACAAAAGGAACTTCAAATCTCATTACTGTTACACACCCTCATTAAACAAAAGACTCTAGTATACAGTGCAATCCTTCACTAATAACTCATTCCCCATAAAAAACCCAACTGGAAGGATAAAAGTACAACATAGGGGCTCCTGTGCAGGAACAAAGTTGAATTAGATGACTTTGAATGCTGAGGTTGAGATTTGGAGAATTCCTCCATCTTCATTCATACTATCATCATATTTCTTTAAGTGTCTGCTTGAACCACTCGGTTGTTCAGTTGTTTTCAGTCACTACTCTTTGTGACCCTATTTGGGTTTTCTTGGAAAAGGTACTGGAGTGGTTTGCCATTCTCTCCTCTAGCTTATTTTACAGATGAGGAAACTGAGGCAAGCAGGGTGAAGTGACTTATCCAGGGTCACAGAGCTAGTAAGTGTCTGAGGCCAGATTTGAACTCAGGAAGATGAGTTTTCCTTACTCCAGGCCTGGTGCTATATCCCCTACAGTGCCACCTAGCTGTCCTAGGTACCCTAGGTTTAAGCCTTCTATTGTACTATAAACTCCTTGAGGGCAGGGACTATACAACTTTTCATCTTTAAAGCCTCAGTCCCCAATACAACACCTTGCATTGGTATTTAATAGATGTCTATTATAAAGCTGAATTTTAAATAATACTAGAATTTAATATGCTATCAATGACCAGAATCCAAAGTAAAATGATGTGAAAGGTAAACTGAAAGTAACCTTATTCTCATCCAACCCTCTCATTTTGCACATGAGAAAAATGATGATCAGAATGGGGAAATACCTTGTCCAAGGTCAAAAAGCTAAAAGTAACATTTCAGGGCTGTTTAAAACCCAGTTCTCTTACAGCACAAATATATGCTCTTTAACCTAAAGCATAAGTACTTCTCCAAAGCCATAATTTGGAATACCAGGTCGATTTCCTGATATACCAGTTTCCTAAGTTTGCAGTTGCTGGATCAAGGCCAAAGGTCATTGGAAAGATTTCGAATGAAGGGGTAATATTTAGTGCTTTGCTAGACTTAAAGACAAGTTTGACATGTCATCTGGAAATTGAATTCCACTACTCCATCTCTCAGATTGTTGGCTTTCAAAAATGCAAAGGGTTTTTTTAACAATAGCTATAAAAGGTCATCTCATCCATTTTCAAAGGATTTTTTTTCTAACCTCCTATTTTGAGCTTATTTTACCAATGTTGGGAATCAGAACAATGTCATTTTGTGTCCCTATCTTACTATTATTTTGACAAATCCAATATTTAATTGATCACCAATGATTAAAAGGAAAAGAGGATATGGTAAAGCATAAATTTCATTGTTCTAATTTCCTGTATTAAAAATCAGGTAATGATTTCAAGCTCACAAGAGAAAAATGTAAATGGGTGGGGATTTTAATTTGAAAACCTACCTTCTATTCCTTTGATAAAGCCAGTCTAACCAAACTTAGCCTAATGAATACTGATATTCTCAAACTTATACAGGAGAGACCATTTTTCTCCTCAGTAATGTATGCAAGACTAGGGAGTATGCAGGTCACAGTTTGTTCATTAATACGATTGCTGTCAAATTAAATTCCTTAGTTCCAGGAATCAAATCTTTACAGTATGAAGTCCATTTTAGGCAACGGCTGCATGGGGAGTTATCAATATATGGGTATTAAAAAGTCATGCTGGACAGTACCAAGTTATGTATGCCCAAGCATATGTGAGATTAGAGAGTGCAGGAGGATTCTACTTCTTCAGTAGTGCCACTTCTGAAATTTTTGCAGCTTTTAGCAGTGGAAGGAGGAGTTAACAATTGAAAGGGGAGGAAATGATTGTTTCTTCTATTGCTAAGTACTTATGCTTTAATACTTTGATGGATCCATGATCTCATCAATATAGACATTCCCTCCTTTGGTGCAGATTGCACCCCCTCCAATGCCTTCTGACTCTGTTCTCATCTTGTCCCCATCTTCCTATAAATTCTTAACAAATGATTTACCCAACATGCTAGAAGACTTATCTAGGCCTTTCAATCTTCCAAGGGTATCAACACAATACCTGATCTGGTCATCTCTTGTCTACTCTTCTGCTATATGACCATCCCACCTCCTATTCCAATCATGTATCCCCTGGAAGATAGCTCTTAAGCTACTTCTTGCATATAGGTCATCACAGGAAAGATCCTATAGCCTACTTTCCAGTCATTATAAGTGTCTCCATTGCTCGCTCGGTCACTCACAACTCTGATTCTTTGTAGACTGTGCTATTCTTCAGTGCCTCACTGTGGATTTTTTAAAACTATGCCAGTGATATATAGGCCCCAGCAAGTCCTACCATGTGAACATATCTGGCCAGGCCAAATATTAGTCTACTGTCTGGGAACAGACCTTACTAGGTACAGAGAGGTTTGTTAACACTAGACTGGTTACTAGAAGATAAACTCTTTGGACATGGTTACCCTATTTCCAGGTATATAAATTGAAATTTTTGTCAAGTTCTATAAGAACAAAGGTTCAGGTCTGGGAGAGATAGCCATACATCCAAGGAGCAAATTATCTGTGTGGAATTAATGCTATATACACATAACTATAGTAAAGAATGTAATGTAAACCCTTTGAGAGCACAGACTACAGTATTTTTTTCTTTGCATTCTCGATACTAAGCCCAAGGGCTTTCATACAGTAGGTACTTAATACCTGTCTACTAAATTAAAATAAGTATACATAAGAGGTACAGACATAATATCTATGTCTATAATACTTTGATCTGAAAAAGGTCATAAAATCATAGATCTACAGCCATAAAGCGATAGTCAGGTGGCACTGCAGTACTGGGTACTGGGCTTAGAATAAGGAAGACTCATCTGCCTGAGTTCAAAGGTGGCCTCAGATATTTACTAGCTGTGTGACATTGGGTAAGTCACCTAAACCTGTTTGCCTCAGTTTCCTCATCTGTAAAATGAACTGGAGAAGGAAATGGCAAACCACTCCAGCATCTTTGTCAAATGTGGTCACGAAGAGTCAGACATGACTCAAATTAATAAAAAACAAACAATAGCTATAAAAGATCATCTCATCCAGCCCCTTCATTTTACAGATGAGGAAACTAAGTCCTAGAGGGATTAAATTACATGCTCAAGGCCAAACATGTAGTAGCAGAGCTGGGATACAGACTCAGGTACTGTGAATCTAAATTTAACCTTCCTCATTTATGACTGGCAAAGTTAGCAATGGGTTTCTGGAGGAAGTGGAATTGGAAGTGAGTCTTGAAGGGTACTCCAGGCATTGGAAATGATAAGATCTGAGGTGGGAAAGCATGGGAAATGATTTTTTAACTCAGTTGTCTAACTGAACAGTGATGTGTTCAGTATGACTTGAATGTAGTGGATGTGGAGTAGAGTAATGTAAGACAAGACTAAAAAGGCAGGGTGATGCTAAAAGTATAGAGGTCCCCTAATACTAAGCCGAGGAATTTGGACTTTATTTGAGATAACCAATGGATCACTTCCATGCTCCATTGTTAGTCACAGAGTGTCAAAAGAGCTAGAAAAAGGTTCCCAGAATATGGAGCTGTTTCCCCCCTCCCCCGCCCATGGAGGATTTAAAAGAGAACACAGACAAGAGGATGTGGACAGGATAGAAAGGCATGGCTGGGCTGTGATTTGCACCATTAGAGGAAGTATAGATCACAGAGACAATGAGGTACCCAAGTAAGGGTCTATGGGTATATTTCAATACATTTCTGGAAGATGTTGAATATTTTTAGTTAAAATTGAAACACCAATTTTAGGAGACTGAGAATCTCAAAGGCAAATTAATGATCAGAAAAAAAAACATTGCCTTACATTAAACAAAAGCAGATACCCTGAGGGATATTTAGCTTAAACAGGAGGGCCCTCTTTGGAAGGCAAGCAACTGCAAATGATGTCACTCAGAAGAAGTAATGAATATACAAGGCCAAGCACCATTCCCTATAGGTGCACAGTCAAAGGCTCGCAATAAATAAATTTTTCAGAAAAAATGCAAATAATCATCCACTACAGGAAAAATCACTAGTAATTGCTAGTAATAAGAAAAATGTAAATCAAAACAACTCTAAGGTTTTACCTCCTACCTATCAAAGGTTATAAAAATGGAACTAGTCAATAGGAGAAGGTACATCTTCCCTGACAAGCACACTAATATAATGTTAGTATGGATATGAATTGGTACAATCATTCTGGAAAATAATAAAGGACTAGGAAATCCACTAAATATTCATATACTTTGACCCAGAGATCCCGCTACTGAGCATATACCCCCAAATTTTAAAAGTGAAGAAAAAGGAAGTAATGGTCAAATTGTGTTACTTACAGCATAACTCTTCTCATTCTGATAAGACCAAATCCTAGGAAGATCTCATAATAAAATGCTTTGGTCAAATATGGCTTCTACTAACTCAGCCTTTTGGTGTGGATAAACTTAACTAGTCCCAGAAATAGCTCCATTTAATTGACCTAATTCATCTGGTCCCATTCTATTTCCCTTCTGTGATATTGCTACTCCATTGAGCTTCAGAATATGCATCATGGCACCCCAGAGCACCATATGTTCATAATGAAGGCATAATCACAGTACATGTGAAGAAGGTCTCCAGCAGCCTCAGAGTACCGATGATCACCATTAAGTTGTAAGCAATTGTATTCTTCCACTGGTTGTCTAGTCAGGAAGCTGATGATTATTACTTCAAATCCTAACTTCCAGAGAAAATCCACATACTTTGTAATTTTTAGCTTGCACTTGAATCATAGTGATTTGGAAATTGTAAAAAGCCACACCCACAAATTATTTGAGCATTTTTCCAATCATATCCTTGAGTTTAAACATTCTGTTAATGATGAAATGGCACTTCATAAACTGTCTCCTCCATTCAAACCTACAACCTCCTTGACCTAGGATATGAGCAGTAGTGACACTATGAATGAGTGGAAAGCGGTCCAGTGAAGCCTCAGTTACCCAGAATACAAACTAATAGGACTCTCAAGGATGTAATTTAGAGAAAGAGACAAAGGACAGATAGCAACTTGATACCACGAACTAGGTAGGATTAGATATACAGAGCTGAGAACCATCTGCATAGAAATGATATCTGAACCAATGCCAGCTCCTGAGACTACCAAGACAGATAGTACTGGGAGAAAAGAGAAGGCCCAGGACAGAGCCTTGGCAAAAACCCACAGTCATTGGGTGTGATAAGAATAAAGATACTGAAAAGGAGCAACTAGGCTGACAGAAGGAGAACCAGGAGAGAGCCATTTCATTAACAACAGTGGAAAGAATATCCAGGAGGAGAAGATGCTCAATAGTGTTAAATGCTACAGAGTTCAAGAATGATCAAGACTGAAACAAGACTATTTGAATTGGCAATTAAGAGACTGTTACTAAGTTTGAAGAGAGCAGTTCCGGTTGAATAATGAATGAGACTGAAGCCAGACCATAAAGGGTTTAGGATTGAGTGAGAGGAGAAAGGAGAGGAAGTGGAAGCACCAATGATAGAAGGCTCTCTTTGAGAATTTAGCCATGAAGGAGAGGAAAGATATGGGACAGTAGATCGTGGGGATAAGAGGGCCCCCAATTGAGGGCATTTTTTAAAAATGGGGAAACATAGGCATGTTTGCAGAGAACAAAGAAGAAACCAGTATGTAGGAAGGATGCAGATAAGAGAGTGAGGGAAAATCTACCCGGGGAAAAAAACAGAGAGTATTAGTTTATAAATACATGTAGAAGGGTTGGATTTGGCAAGCAGAAGGGCCACCTCTTCATCAGAGACTAGAGTGAAGGAGAAGATAGTAGAGGGAAATAAGTCTGAGTAATATGAGATGAGGAGGAGGGAAGAAAAGGGAGTAGTATTTGGTGAATAACCTCAATTTTTTTCAGTGAAGTATGAGTTGAGGCCCATAGCACAGAGGGTAGAGCCAGAAATTACCATGGGAGGCTTGAAAGGAGATAAAGTTTGGAGAGTGGGATACTAAATAAATTAGGAATGCGTAAGACAACTGACTTGCTGCAGGGACAATGCAGCTGAGATTAGTTAAACTAAATTTGTAGAAGACCCAATTCACACAATCTCATGTTTTCCCAATACCTCCATTTAACAGTATATGAATAGGAGTGAAGGACACAGATAGAAGGGTAATCCAGGCTTGGGTCTTGGCAAGGTATGACTGGCTATAGGACAAGGTGGCAAGGGAGAGTAAAGTTAAACTGATTCACTGAAGGGTTAAGAAAGGGAAAAATGGGTGTAGTCAGTTCATGGGTGATGGCTTGGGAAAAAAGTGAGGGTTAAAGGAAGAAAGAAAGAAGAACTCTGTGAGATAGGAACCATAGGTATCAGTATCCCCATTGTAGAGATAAAGAAACTGAGGCTCAAAGATATTAAGTGGTTTGGTCCTATTTATACAACTAGGAAGTTGCATAGTTTTTGTCTGAATCCAGGTCTTCTGAATCCAAATCCAACTATACTTCAGAATGGGTAGAAGGGGAGGAACATATAGTATCAGTTAGTCTTCAAATATCTGAAGGACTATCAGAGTATAATGGAAAGGATGCTGCATCAGAGTCAGAAGACCTGTGTTCAAATACCTGTTCTTAGTATTTGTATATACAATTAGGGGGTTGAACTCGAAGACCTCTGAGGCCCCTTTCAGCTACAGAATGATGATACTATGATCAGTATGGAAAGGAGGATTAAACAGAGGTTCAGGGATGGAATGTGGCAAGATAAATACAGGCTCAATGTCACAAAAAACTTCTTAATTATCATAGATGGCTAAAAGTGGAAAAAGCTTCTCTAGAAGGTCTCCCTCCCTGGAGAGATTTGAGCACAGGCTGGATGACCCACTTGCTGGGTGTCTTTTAGAGAAGATTGTCTTCCAGGTACTGGGATGCCTTGACTTTAAGATAAAACTTAGACTCTGCCTCTTTCCATAAAGTCTTTAATTCTCCAGGTAGAAAGTGATTTAGGGCCTCTCTGCTCTCCCAGCCCCACACCTCCCTCCCAGAATGACTCTAAGTACTTTGCTTGAACCTCTCAAGCACAGGGATTAGTTTTATTATAATTACTTATACACATATCATATTCCCTACCCTACTGTAAACTTTTTATTTCTCATGTTTGTTCCCAGTGCCTAATACAATGCTATGTACATAGTAAATATTTCTTGAATTATTTGTGAAATTTGGTGAATTTACTTTTAAAAAAACCTTCCAGGAATATGCTGTATCATACATTCAACCCAATCACCTACACTGTCTACATCTATAGTATTGTGCTATGAGAATCAGTGTTCAAACTCTGAAGTCCTCAATCATCAAATGAACTCATTAAAGTATTTTTGTTTTGTTTTGTTTGGTTGGTTTTTTTTGCTTTTTGAAGGGGGGAAGGCAGGGCAATTGGGGTTAACTGACTTGCCCAAGGTCACATGGCTAGTAAGTGTTAAGTGTCTGAGCTTGGATTTGAACTCAGATGCTCTTAACTTCAGGGCTCATGCTCTATTCATTGCGCCACCTAGCTTCCCCTAAAGTATTTTTGCTATGCTATATTTACTAAGTCAGGAAAACAAAGTATGTACAGTCTTGGGCAAGCCTCTTCACATTCTTTTCCTTCTCTGTAGAAAAGAAGGGGTTGGACTAGCAGGTCTTTGAGGACTATAATCCTATGATCCAAAGACTTAGGGAGAATTAAATAGCTCTCCTTAAGTATTTGAAAGGATGTTAAGTGGACGAGAAACTAAACATGTTCTGATTGGCGTCAAGGGGCAGAAGTAGAAGCAACAGGCCAAAAAATACATATAGGAAAATTTGGCCTTGATTAGAATGAACAAACTCCTTCACAATTTGAGCTGTCCTAAAGTGGAATGAGGCATCCTGGGAAGTAATGAGTCCTCATTTTTTTAAGATCTCCATGTAGAAGCTATTGGAGGTATCAGAGCCTGCAAAATTATGCCTACCCTAAAAGGTGAGTTCAAATATCACCTCTTCCATTAAGCCTTCCCTGATCATCCATCTTAGAAATCATCTTTTTCATGTTTATCATTTTGTAATCTTTGAGTATATTGGACTATGAGAACAAAATTAATCAGATTAATTTTTCAGAGATGGGTTACTGATGGACACTTTTTTTTTAGCAAAGTCTGTCACCCAATACCATTATCATAAGGTCATCTTCTACCCAACCTATTATGTAACACTCTCTGGTGATTAACCTAAGACTCCCTATTGGCAAGGCAATTACATATGTGAATGGAACAAGAAGCCTTTGATTTTTGAAGACAGAAAACGGCTTTGAGTTCTCACCCATTATTCCATGAGCTTTAGCAAACTGAAACCTAAA
This sequence comes from Pseudocheirus occidentalis, assembly GCA_028646575.1. NCBI lineage: Eukaryota > Metazoa > Chordata > Mammalia > Diprotodontia > Pseudocheiridae > Pseudocheirus > Pseudocheirus occidentalis. Next base: position 27,552,245 of record CM053602.1, on the reverse strand, counting down.
ATTAAAGTTTAACAATTTAAATGAAATCCCAGCTTGAGACTAGGAGAAAGAAGAACACACATGTGTCAGAAGATGGAAAGCCAGTCACCTAGAGCAGAACATAAAGTGAAGGATGATGCAAGAGACTTTTCCTAAGTCCACCTATTTTGATTACCAGAATAGTTCTCTCTCCATGGTTCACTGGTACTTATTTTGCGATGAGACATTGCATGGATTATAGTGAGGAAAGACTCCAACCCTTCAGCTGAAAATGCAGTACAGTTTTCAAACCCAGTCCAGGCTCCAGGAGTAGGGGGTTTAGAGAGGAGATGGCTTCAGGTGCAGTACTAATGATAGGAGAAAAGGAGTGTGGTTTGGTGCATACTGAAGACTGGCCTTTAAACCTGGATTTGAATCCTGCCTACAACACATACTGGCTGTTTGACTCAGGGCAAGTCACTTAACAGCATCCCAGACAACTCCAGAATATCCTAAATTGGAGAAGAGTTTTGATCTGCATTGCCAGAATAAATCATGGTTAAATAAATGGACATGGACAAATGAAATGGTTTAAAAAATACTTCTCTCACATGGTTGTTGTGAGGCTTAAATGAGATCAGTAAGGCATTTTTAAAACTTTAAAGGCTGATATAGATGTCAGTTATTATTATAAGAACTGCAATATTCTCAAGATGGAAGAGTGGTTTAAGAACTGACTAGCAGTCCACCATTTGCATTCCTGAAGGCTTAACAAGCCATTCCCTCTCACCTCTGAGAGCAATCTGGGACTATCATCGTTTTTCAGCCAGAAGTTCAACTTAAATCAAGTTGAAGAATTCTTAAAGGAACCCCCATAATCAGCAGGGGATGGACTGAAAGGAAAGAGCTAAGGGCTAAGCAGTAGTAACAGGGTGGAGAAGCCATCCTGGGCCCCATCTCGAACTCAAGGGCCCAACCTAGAAAGATCTGGCACACAGGCAACAATGGGAAGGAGATTCTAAAAAGGGTGAATGAGATGACATGCCATGGAGAAAGGGGGAAGAGAGTTAAGCATCTCTGATATTAGTGGCCTGAGGCTAAGCCCCGCAAGAGGTTGACTTTTTCTCCAACTTCCCCTCTCTGTTGCCTATGAAGTAACAGACAGTGTATCAAATTCTGCTGCCTTCTTTTGCCTGAATGTTTTCCGATTTGCCTTCAAACATAAAGATACCAGGGGGTTAGGAAGATGCATAAAACTTTACATGAGGTGAGAGAGCCAAACCTCTGTCTGAATATCAGAGATTTTGGTAATCAGGGACTCTGTACTATTGAAAGTGCACAATACATTTTCATCTGATATGAACTCCAGGGAAAGGCAGGAAAGGAGATGTAGGGACCTAAGCTAAAAGTGAGCTAGATGTTGTAGCTCAGGGTATGGCTAATTACCCCTCAGATGAGGAAGGAGATGGGGCAGGACAGAAGGAGACAAGGCCTATGCAAGGTTCAGCTATACCCCTTCTATAATGGAGGAAAGAGCAGGAAAGATGGAGTACTTTGCCCAGTGCTGTCCACTGGTGTTCCAAAGGGAAAGCACAGCAGTTAGCAAATGCACAAAAACTGAGATGTTCTCTCTAAAGCAGTTTAAAATCCTAAGTCTTGCTCTCCATGTAACATGAATTTTACTTCTCTGTACTTTTTTTCAAACTCACAGAGAAAGATGACAGCAAAAAAGTGTATTAGTTCAAAGCTTTCCCAAGGCCTTACATTTGTCAGTTTGCATCTTCCTTTCACATGACAATAGCCAATAACAAATTTCTACCTCACTGATCTTTAGGAAGCGGTGTGACACCGTGTGCTGGACATGAAGGCCCTTCACAGCCTCCTGGGGACCAATCACAGGAATTCCTCCACTAGGCCAAGAGGCAAATCAAGTCTGCAAAATCCAAAGAAGAGGCTCCATCACTGAAAGTGCTCTCATAAGGAGTAAAGGAGTGAAGCCAGGACAGAAAGGCCTTGGCACACCTGAAGGTACTATGTAAGTACCTTCTATTAGCATGATTATTCATAAGCAGAAAAAAATCATTTCACTGACATGATTATTTGTAACATACATACATGAAATACTTTTAGGAAAGATACTTTTCGGTTCTGTTCAGTTTGTTCACTTCAGTGAATATATATTTACATGTATATATTACATGCATAGATAATATGTGTATATAGAATAAAGAAATGTACATATACATGTGTGTATATTATTGCTGTTACATGAATAGACCTGGAGATGTTTAAGGACCTTATTGCCAGAGTGGTCACTGGGCAGTGAATTTTTTTTGACTCTCAAAGACCTTATGTTAAGTTAGAATAGAGTTCATAACCTTTGTTATATCATGGAGGCCTCTGGCAATATGGTACCTAGGGGCTCCTCAGATTCATGTTTTTCAATAACTGGAAAAAGTGCTAGATTTTAGTTTGAGGTTGGTGACATAGACATTCAAGTTCATGAGCTCCCTATTACAGAGGAATTGCAGTCTGTACCTTCCAAGGAAGAGCCACACCCACAACATCACAGATTATTTATGTGCGTGTATGTACACATGTACCTGGACATGCACTCATGTAGATGTGTTCAAAAATCCTCAACACTGGGCTAGATCCTTTAGCAAAATCAATTCAACACATAAGGTACCCTGTCTTTTATCTTTCCCATATGTTTGGGGGTTTTTTCTAAAAATTAACAAACTTTCCATGACCCCAGTGGGACGATCATAGACAATACCAGCACAGCAAAGGGGCAAGGCCCAAGCAGACAGCATCTGAAGTCTGAGGAGCAATGACACAGAATAAGACAAGATAAAGGAAGAGGCAAGAAGGGATGGAGAAACAGGCTTTCTACAGAAAGCCTCTCTCACTTAACAGCCGAAGGAAGTTCCAAGCGTTATCACACAGCTAGGTAGCAGAGCACAGAGCCCTGGGCCTGGAGTCAGGAAGCCCTGAGTTCAACTCTGATTTCAGACACTTACTAGCCATGTGACCCCAAGCAAGTCATTTAACCCCTGTCTGCCTCAGTTTCCTCAACTATAAAATGATGATAATAATAGCTCCTGTCTCCCAGGGTTGTTGTGAGAACCCAATGAAATGATATTTGGAAATTGCCTAACAGTACTTTGTGTATGACAGGAGCTATATATTATTATATTACGGCATTGACAGGAGGAGGCAGGTAACAGATATAACAGGAAAAGGGTGCAAAAGTCACCTGCCAAAAAAGCTGCCTCTTAGGAACCACTATCCATCTTCCCTCCATTTCCCAGGAAGAGTCAAATAAACACAGAGTCTACTTAGAGGCAGCAGCAAAAGCCACAGTGAACTGAGGATCCCCTTCAGCCAGTGTGGAGGATCGGAGGGGGGGGGGTTTAGTTTGGGGGATATGCTTGGGTTACGGCCAGGTGTAAGTAATGATTGCAAGTGCAAAAAGTGCTACCATGCTTGAGAAGGAGAGAAAGTAGCTGGAGGAAGGCTCTCTGGCTTTCCAGGAATGATGCCTAGTGATAGCTGAGAGAGTAGAGGAAGTGATCAATTGTTAGAGCCAGCAAGCAGGAGCTGGGCCCTCTGAGAGCTCCTGTCCCCTGGAGTGGAGAGGCACCAGCATCGGGGAGGACATCATGTACTGACCACAGAAAGAAAAGACTCAGGCCCTCTGAAAGAGAGCTTAAAATAGAAGAGCAGGCTCTCGGTCAGGTATGTGGTACATCTAGCAAGCTCTGGCTGACTTATATACATTTGCCTCTAGACTTGTGGATCAGATCAAGAGGGTTAAAAAGGAAAAATGGTGGGGGAGGAAGGGAACTGCTCACATACAGTTCGAAGCCAGATTCCAGACAGAGTAGGAGGCTAAATGGTGTAAGGCACCAGACATGGAGAACTTGGAGAGCATCTCAAGGACAAATAGTCAGGATGGTAGAAAGAAATGGGGCTCTTTCATGTGCAGAGGAGAAGCCCTGAGGAGCACATAGCAACTTTCTTCAAGTATTGGCAGGGCCAATACATGAAAAAGGGAGAAACTGACTTGTCTTGGCCCTGGAAGACAGAACTCACAGCACTGTGGAGAAGGCGAGGAGAGGCAGATATATGAGGCTTTGTATAAGGAAAGCCACTGGAACAATTAGAGGTACACAAAAGTGAAATGGGCTCTTGCTAGGCATCTGGGATGCACCATGGGTAGAGCACTGGGCTTGAATTCAGGAAGACCAGAATTCAAATACTACCTCAGACAATTACTAACTATGTGATGGATCCTAGGCTTAAATTACTTAGCCTCTGTCTGCCTCAGTCTCTTCGGTGACATTTATTAGCTGTGTGAGCATGGATGAGCTTCTAAGATGAAATTTCCTCATCTGTAAAATGGGAATAAAACACCTGGAGTGTGAGGTACAAATGAAATCATGTGTGCCAAACATTACAGAAACGCCACCTTGTCTCACAGTGACTTGACAGTGTCTTTCTTCTTCTTTTTTATAATACAGTATTTTATTTTTTCCCCAACTCCATGTTAAAACAATTTTTACAGTGTTTTAAAATAGAGTAAAATACACAAAAGCTGTGGGGTCTGAAAGAAAACTGCAGTGACACTAACCTGTCATCAGAAGATCTGGGTTCAAATCTCTGCTACTACTTCTTCTGTAGACAGGGGCAAATCACTTCTCTTGGAGACACCTGGAGATGAGATTGTTGGTTTAGGTGACTTCTGAGATCTTCCCATCTCAAATGTCCCCATCCGAGTGTCTGGGAAGCCTTGTGTGCATTTCTGTACAGTTTCCCAGGGTTCAAGAGCTTATGAACATGGCTTAAATGAGCAAAGAATCCAAGGGATGCGACCCTAAGAATTTATGCAGTTTGAGACTATTAATTATGCTTTGAGAAGTCAGGGGAAAAAAGCAAAAAAAAAGGAGATAAAAGGAAAAAAACAAAAAGAATTGGTTTGACAATGCGCCTTACCTTCATAATAGTATTTTTATGGGCATATTCAGGTTTCTGCTGAATTTATTATATCACTGTCTCTCTGTTTCTACATTTTATCTATATTGAATTAGGAGACGGTGGAACATACAAAGCCACAATTTTGCGATACCATAAGAACTGAAACGTTCACTTTGTCTCCAAAGTCCCTAGCACCAAGCAAGATGACAACTTTACTATCATGCATTAATAACGAATAACACAGCAGAGAGCTTTTAAAGGTCCCGATTTGGGATCATTAAAGGGGAAGTATATGGTGAATTCTCTTTCTTAGAACATGTCTAACTCAGGGAGGCTTTAACACCCAGCAGCACAAAAAGTCAGCAATGTATTGAACTCTGAGTACTTACAGCTAATCAGCAAGGAGGTGTGCTTTACCTAAAGAGGCTATGGCAGAAGGATGGAATGATTTTAACCTCCAGTTTCTGTCACAAATATTCACTGGTTTAACTGTTGTGTTTTCTAATTTGATGAGCCTGCTTGATAAGGGAAGAAAACGTTCAAGACAATCTGATCATGGAGTCATGAGAATACACTGTCCCGAATCTCTCCCCTAGCTGCCTTTACTAAATAACCGTTTTCTTGGAGATACTCCAAGTGCCTGAAAGGCAGCCATTGTTATCTATATTCCACAGGCAGGGAAGTGAATCTGGGAAAGGTTCGGTGACATTATCAGAGACATTAGAAGACGTCTGGCTGGAGTCACTTCCCCATAACAAGGCTCTGACTCGTTAGCCACACCTGGACATTCTTGAAAACTCTTCTCCAAAGAATACTTGGGGCTTTTGTTTCCCCTGTTTACTTTCTAAGGAAGCAGATGTTTCTGCAGAAAACATCAAACACTAAAATGCAAATGATTAACTCTAAATAACAGCTCATTAAAGAGATATGTTCTGAGACTTTTCCGAACTTTTTCTGATGAGGCTGTCCCACATCCTAACTTTAGAGCAATTCCTGAATTGCTCAATAGTCCTCACACTGGCCAAGACCTGAGTCCATCATTTGTATTTGTCCCTACTTGGTGGTTTCCTCATTCATTCCTTTGTGCACGCATTCATTCACTCATTCATTCATTCATGCATTCATTTACAAACATTTATTAAGCACCTAATACAAATTCCTTAGCTAGGCATTCAAGGCTCTTCTCTCAAACTAGATACCCATCTCTTTGTGTGCATTTGTATATGCCATTCCATATTCCTCCTCATCTCTGCCTCTTAGAATTCTTGCCTTCCTTCAAGGTTCAGCTCGGATTCTAGTCTCCTTGAAGCATCTCTGATCTCCTTAGTTGGTGCTCTCCCCCTCCTCAGTTCTCTTTGTACCTTAGCTATCTGTGTAGTCTCTCCTAGTAGCCACAGAGGCAGTAAGCACAGTGGATGGAGCATTAGATTTGGAGGCAGGAACCTGCCTTACACACATATGACACGAGAGACCCTGGGTATATGGGTCCCTTAACCTCTGAGTTTCTCATTCCTCATCTGTAAAATGAAGTTATGAACCCATACTGCCTTTGTCACAAGCTTGTTGTGAGGCTCAAATAACATTACATGCTTAAAGAATGTTTAAAGCTATTGAAAGGTAAGCTCTGATTAAGTAAGCTCCTAGAAGATAGGGACTGGTTTTCTTTTTGTCTCTTTACAACTGGGCTCCAGCACAGACAGAGGAGGAATTCAGTAAATGTTTGTAAAATTGAATTGAATGTGCCCAGAACTGTTTTAAGAACTGAAGGAGACACAAAGATAAACTACATTTGGTCCTTACCCTGACAAAATCAAGGTCTAGTTCTAGTAAAGGATAGAGAAGACTTGTTGAAAGGTCACATGATGGAGTGGAAAGAGTCTTGGAATGAGAAGCTGAAGACTTGGAATTTTTTCTTTTTTTTTGGTTGGAGGCAATAGAGGTTAAGTGACTTGCCCAGGGTCACACCACTAGTCTGAGGCTGGATTTGAACTCAAGTCCTCCTGACTCCAAGGCCAGTGCTCTATCTACTGAAGCATTACCTACCTGCTCCAAGACCTGGCTTTGAGTCCTCATTTGGCCACTTGCTGGCTAAGTGATCCTGGACAAATGGGAATTAGAACCGCAGGATAATCTAGTCTCCAGCTGCCAGGGAATGTCCTCAGTGATGTAGGATTGCATTCAGTATCATGCACATATGAGGGCTTTTGCCCCTAAAGTGCTATATAAATAGTGGTTAAAGTCTCTTGAAGGCCCTGCTTTATCATGATTATTTTCCCCCTGAATATCTGAAAAAGCACCAAAATGAGCAGAATGGAAAGACAAATTTGCTCCTTTAAGAAGGAGTAGCAAGATGACTTATTGATATTCAGCAAAGGAATAAAACCCAAGGAAGAGTATCCACTGAAATATGTTGCATAAAACATGTGTCATATTTCACTTAGGTCAAAGTATGTGATCATCCAAGCTGCAGACTATTCCATCAACTGTGGATTTCAAAAGACCTCTTCATGTTCCTGGGAGCTTAGATTTAAAGCTCAAAGGGCCCTTAGTTATAGGCTTTCACTAGGTGGTGGTGGGGCTCAATAGCAGTTTACCTTCCTCCAGGTCACAAGAAATCTGGCATCCTTTATCAAATTCCCTTGGCTATGATTCTAGCCTTGCAGGAAAGAAGGAGTTAAAAAGTTAACATGAGCTATAGCACCATCTTTTCCCTTCCCCCTCACCCTACCCCCCCAAAAAAAAGAAAAGTAGTGACAAACTGATCAATGCCTATTCTAAGTATTCTCCAACAAGGCAGTACCCAGACCTTGGCTTGAATCCCAGATCAGACTTCCAACCTATTGAACAATAAACTACCCCAGTCTTGTGACCTTTCCCATGCAACTAATAAGCATCAGTGCCAAGGGAAACACTTCTCTGTCCTCTAGCTCATGTTGTTAATTTCAGCGGATTGAGCCTTTGTGTCTGGTCATTCCCACTCTGTTGTTTTACCAAGTTTGGACTCTATCCTTGGAACTGTCTGGGCAAAAGTTCATGGGCCCAGGCCATGGTGCTAGCTTGTGCTATCACAGAGAATGTGAATCTGCTTCAGAAAGCTCAGGAAGCCCAATGATGTTTCTTAGGTGAATGTGTGTGTGCACACGCATCAGTGCGTTTTGAGTGTGAGTGTGTGTATGTGCTGGGGGGATGAAGATGTACCTCCTTATGGGGGAGGGAAGGAGCCTGTTAGGAATCTGTTAGGATTTCTGCATTCCAGGGCATAAGGGGATGTAGCATGTCCTTATTTCAGTAATCAAAATGCAGTAAAGGTACTTGGATTTGATCCTGGTTTTGTTATGTATTGTGTAACCTTGGGCAAGTCATTTTCTCCTTTCCCTGGCCTCAGTTTCCCCATTTATATAGTGAAGAGATGAGATTAGATGATCCCTAGGGCTCCTTCCCTTTTGGAAATTCAATAATCCAATTCATACAGTCCTGTCTTTGTCCTAGAAAGAAGCTCTAGTTTTGGTTCTATTATGCAAAATTGGGAATCCCTCAGGAGGAGGAAAATGATGGTGTCTGTGTATATTTTGCAAGATGAATGCATGAGTCAGTGAATGTGACTGTGAGCGTATCTTTGAATACGTACATGTATGTGTACTTGCATCTTCGTTCTTCAGGGATCTTGGGAACTAAAAATATTCAGTGGGAATAAACCAAACAAACCTACCATGAAAATTATTTATGTAACTAAACTGTATCTAATGTTACCAATAGATCATGTTTCTATAGAACTTTATAGTTCAAAGAACTCTTTCATTTCCATCCTATGACTTAGGTGGTAAACAATTAATACATATACAACAAAATGCAATTCTCAAAATGGAGAAAGAAAATAATCTACTGAACTCCATTTGAGTCAAATATCTTTCTAATACCTAAACCAGGGAAGAATAAGGCAAGGAAGGAGAACTACAAACCTTAATGAATATTGATTCAAAAATGTAAATAAAATCATGAGCAAAAGAAGCTGGTGGTAGAAGTTGTGAATTGGTCCTGATGTTCTAGAATGTGATTTGGAAATCTGTTAATGAAGTTATTAAAATGCCTATACCCCTTAACCAAGAGACTCCTCTTCTAGGCATATACTCCAAAGAGGTTAATGACAAAAAGAAAAGCCTTGTACACAACAAAAGATTTATAACAGCATTTTTGTAGTAGTAAAGAACTGGAAAAAAGTATATGCCTAGGAATTGGGAAATTGCTAAATAAATTGTGGCATACCAATGTAACAGAATATTAATGAATATGATAAATACAGAGAAGCATTGTAAGATTTATATGAATGGATAAAAAAATGAAGTAAGCAGAACCAGGAAAACAACAGGTACACCTCGACTACAATGATGTAAAGGGAACGAACAA
>CM053602.1:27519480-27542403 GCA_028646575.1 Pseudocheirus occidentalis | reverse complement strand
AATAATTCTTTTATCTTTCCACGCAAGAAGTGTAGTATTATTCTTTCTGTATGCAACTGTTTTAGTGCTTGAGAGGGGACATCCGAGTGATATGCTAGAATTCCGATGTCCCCTGAGAGGGGACAGCGGAGTGCAAAGGGTTCTAATTTTAGTTATACTGGTTTTGTTTGAGTAAAAAATTTTTAATTTTGTGTGATGATAATTGTCTACTTTATCTCCTATAACCTTTTCTGTCCCTGGTTTGGTCATGAACTCTTCCCTTTACCAGAAATCTGAAAGCTGTTTTCTTCTTAGCCCTTCTAATTTGTTGATAATGTCCAAGTTATATATTTCTTGGGAACTAATATCCAGTTAAATTCACAAGCATACCTGTCAGCTTGCCTAGAGAATGTGTGCCTGGTGAAGAGTCCCTGGTGAACACCAGGCTGGCTTTCATTCAGCCTGCCGCCTCTTGGTTTGTGAGATGTTTGATTTTGAATACGGCTCTATGTAGATGAGGCCAGCCAGTGCCTGTTTGGACACAATGGGGTCAGGCAGCAGGAGGAAGCCTAGCTTGAGCCCAGACGTACCATTGTTCCAAATAAAAGAAAAGGGAGGGGAAAACAGGGAGGAAAAAAAAAGAATTTACAGGAGGGTTCCACAAAAGGAAGGTTTTGGGCTGTTGTTGTTTTTTTTTCCTATGGGGCTGGGGGAGGCAAAAAACAAGATCATTTTGGATTTGTGTCTGCGTCCCCAAAGCACCTTTTTTCTTCTGCCTCTCTGTTGCTTATTCTTCAGCTCTCTTTAGCAGTAATAGTTTGAGTACTTCCTGTATTGTCAACTACTTAGAAAAATCCGTTACTAGCGACCCCTCTGACATACAAATTCAGACTTCATCTTGCAGGCTCCATTGCTAACTTTCCTGTAGTTTAATCATTATGTTTCTTCTTTCTCTCTTCTTCTCATCTACTCTTTTAGTGATTTGCTTTTGCTGAACTTGGAGCCCAAAAGACACAGGTTCAAATTCCATCTCCCATACTTAATTAGCTACTAAAGGAACCCTGGACAGCTCCTTTCACTTCTGTGAGTCTGTTTCCTCTTGAAAAATTGGAGGGATGGCTAGGTGGCACAGTGAATAGAGGACCAGCCCTGGAGTCAGAGGACCTGAGTTCAAATCCAGCCTCAGACACTTAGCATTTACTAGCCATGTGACCTTGGGCCAGTCACTTAACCCCAATTTCCCTGCCTTCCCCCTTCCAAAAAAAAATGGGAATACTCATAAATCTGATCTCACAGGGTTGTAGGAAGGCAAAAAAGAGATGACATTTGCAAAGTGTTTTGGAAACCATTATGTGAGTGTCAGCCATTCTCCTTATAATTAGTCCTTGGTTCTTTAATCAGATACTTTTCTTTTTTTCTTCTTTCCCTCTCAGATGCCCCTATTTCCCATCTTCTTAGACATTCCCATTTCTCTTCCCTCTCAATCTCTTCACCTGTGTGAATCCATATCCCATCAAGATGCTGGCCCTCACTTAGATATGCTTATAGAATTACCCTGCACACATTCTCTCATGTGATTATAACAGTTCTATTAGCACACTATGATTTCCAGTGTATTTTATATATGTGATTTCAGTAGAGTCTCTCAAAAATTCTGGAAGGGAGGTGGAAAATCCCTCATCCACATTTTATTTTACTGATTAGGAAACTGAGTCTCAGAGAAGTCAAGTGATTTTCCCATTGTCACACCTAGTAAGCAGAGGATCCTAAATCTTCCAACTCCAAGGCTGATCATCTTGACATAATACTGCACTGTCTTCCTTCTAAATATTGCATTCTTCTCATATGGATGAACAATTCCCTCCCCCACTCCACCCCTCCCCAAAGCCCCAGGCCTTATAAAATACATACATATATATTATAATATTACCCCCTGCCTTCTTGGGAAGCTATGGTGAGGTTCTACCATTTGCTCCCTACATGACGTTGGGCAAGTCCCTTGACATCTCTCTAGGCCTCAGTTTCTTCTTCTGCAAAATGAGGAGATTCTAGACTACATGACCTCTAAGGTCCTTTCTAGCTCTCCATCTATCATCCTATGCCAGCAGTCATTGTTTTAGGGACAGAGATAATTAACGATGGGGAAGTTGGCATTGGGTTGCCATTATTTCAATAAAAGTGCCCGCTGCTTCAAGCAAAGCAGAATAATAGCTTTTCTTATAACACCGTCTCTGCCCAACACTTGATAAATGGTAAGTAATGAAACCAAAGATTTTACAGATATATAAACTTAATTATTCCTAAGGAAGGAAAGAGTTTTGTTTTTTTTATCCCCCAAAGTCACACTCAGGGTCAGTGGCAGCATAGCAGCAAACCCTCAAATTTCTAATTCCAAAATCTCTTCTCAAATCTTATTTTATAAAAGTATAAAACAGTAATAGGAAAGCATTACTCTGTCTTTAATTTGGGAACATACTAAAAGAGGCAGTCTCTTTGAGTGGGAAGAAGGTCTAATTTGTGGGAGTCAGAGAACCTGAATTCTAGACCTAGCTCTGCTGTTCACTTAATGGGCCTGTGAAAGTCACTTGAACTCCCTGGCCCAAGATAAGACAGTTGAACTAAATGGACTCTGAAGTTTTCTTCCAAGTCAAAATCTGTGTTTATGTGAGTGTACTTTAGACTTGGGGAGCTGAAGTGGTGAGGGCAGAGGTTCCCAATTCTCATTCTCAGAATGAGGGCACCCAGATAGTAGAATAAAGTTGATGCCCCCCAAGTAAGCCTTGCTCTGTGTTTAGGAATATGCTTTAGCAGTTTTCTCTCCCCCTCCACCCCTACCTGGCACTCATTCCTGGCACAATGTTTCTTCCAGAATTCCCTGTCCTGTTAATAGAGATCTGGTAACCTCATGGACAAGGTCCCCTGGTAAATTGGAGCCTCAGTGATAATGGCTGGTGAGAGGAAGGATGCAGTTCCTTGTCATTCATATTCCAAGTGTCACTGTCACTACCCCTTCAAAATATGGGCTGCTCTTTGGTGCTTGAGAATCATAGTCTATCTCTTCCACGGTCAGAACACTATTGACTTGGAATATCAATGCTCACACTTACGATTGGTATCAAGCGAGATTCAGACTGATCAGAACATGCCCATACCTACAAGGCTGCCTGGGATCATAGGACTTAGAGCTAAAGGGGACCTACCACTTTTAAAAATGGGGAAACTAAAAAAATAAAAAAAATTAAAATGGGGAAACTGAGACCTAGAGAGAAGATGTGACTTGTCCAAGGTCACGTAAGCAAGTACCCAGAGGCAACACCTAGCATTTGAATCCAGATCCTCCATCTTTAAGCCACTTTTTTCTCTACCATATGCTTCATCCCCTGTTTTCCCCTTCCAGTTGAATATATCACCCTGATCCAAACTGTGTAAATACTTCTAAATACAATCTTTCAAAAACCCCACTCCCCCTTAGAGACCAGTTCTCTCTACTCCAGGCATTAGCTCAGCTGGCCTTTCTCCCAGCTTTGGGGCCACCCACACTGAAGTCAAATCCTCAGTCAGGATTTCATTTCCATATTCATACTTTGTTGAATACTTTGTGTTTCATACAACTCTCATAGCTAGCTGCCTAGTATGTATACCCCAAGGCTCATTATTTAGGCAACATGCTGAAGTGGCTAACCTGCTGGGTTTGAAGCCAGAAAGGCCTAGGGTTAATTCCTGCCTCCTAGTTTAAGCAGCAGAGTGACCCTGGGCAAGTCACTTAAGCCCTCTTGCCTTCAGTTTCCTCATTGACAAAATAGGGGAAACCCCTGTAGTCCCTACCTCACAGGGCTGTTGGGAGTCTACAGTGAAGTAATGCATGTAAAGTGCTAGGTAGATGTGTCAGTTATTAATACCAAACCTTATCTATGGATTTTCCCCCCTTTTGGTCCACACTTGGGGTTTCATCAATTTGGGCAAATCCTGATATGGAAATGCCCTCCACTAACACAGGTCACCTTCCCTGTTACTTTCAGTCATATAAAGCAAACTGGGACACTGGGAAGTCAAGTGAGTTACTCAGAGTCACAAAGCTAGTATGTGTTAGAGGCAGTGTTTAAACTCAGATCTTTCTGACTCCTAATAGGCCTGCCACCTATTCACTGTATCACACTGCTTCACTATGAAGACATTGCAACAAGCACATCCTTCATAAAATGGGTAGCAGCCTTTTCAGTTCAAATCCTATTGGCAGAAATGTTTATGGAGTATGACCTCTAAGTACTTGGGTATGTTCAGATTCACTGATAATAAAAATGCCTGAAACTGATTCAGTGTGTACTATGTGTCAGGCTCTACACCAAGCACGTTTCAATTATCATCTCATCTGAAGGGCAGGAATATGGCCTTAGAAACTTCCTGGTTGCGTGATTCAGGGCAGGCCATTTAACCTCTTTGTGCCTCAGTTTCTTCATATGTAAAATAGAGATAACAACAGGCAGTAGGGTTCCCAGGATTGTTGTTGTAAGGAAGCAATGAGACAATATTTGTAAAGTGCTTAGCACAGAATCTAACCCATGGGAGGTGCTTAATAAATGCTTATTCTCTTCCTTTCCTCTTCCCCTCTGACCCTTGTTTTAACCTATATGGCCCTTGGCAAGTTGCTTTGCCTGAGACTCTATGTAATGGGGAGAATAATATCTGTAGTGTGAGATTCCAAGGAAGTCCTGAACATACAACATGTTGTACCGTGTAAATGTCTGCTGCCATTCTTGCTACTGTTCTTGATATTATTACTGTTACTATTCTATTTAAAACACTGGAAAGTCCTTCTGTACCAAGCTCATGGGAACACCTGAAAAAGAGTCCCATGGGATGGGCATGCAGGGCTGGGCCCTGATCTGAACAGCTGGAGGGTCTCCCAACCCCAAGGTCATTCCAGCTGCCGCAGAGAATGGGGTTCACTTTCAGAGGACCTTGCATTCTCTTTCAGGCCCCAAGGGGACCACTGGACAGATCAGCCCATTTTTGCTGCAAGCCCTCATCAGTGTGCATATAGGATCCCCGGTGATCAAAGAGAGTCACCACAACATCCCCCAGGGGTGAAACTCTTCCTTGAGAAAGGTATCTCAGAGCTGCTGTTTGGATCGACTTCCCTGCACTATATTCAGCTCATCAGCACAGTGGCTAGGTGAGCTTGATTCACTTTTCATCAGTTAATAAGACAGACAATGACTTGTTTATGATGAATGCTGTGAAAGGCCTCCACGGAGCCGTCCTCCATGGAAAGGAATGTGTGAGTCAGCCACAAAGGCAGCTGGAATCAGACTCTCCTCCTTCCTTCCCAGTGTGACCTTGGACAAGTCACTTTACTTCTGGACTCCAGTCTCTTCCTCTGTAAAATGAAGGAGTGGGACCAGAGGACCTTCTAACTCTAAATCTGTAGCTCTCTGAGGTCCTGAGGTCACACCAAGTACCTAAGGCTCCCCAAGAAAGACTGTGTCCCCCCTGCAGGTTTCCCTACTCAGCTTCTGCAGGGCTCTTACTGCACAAAGTGATTGGGAAACCTGAAGTTTCAACAGATCATTTGTACTAAGTGCCTGGGAACTTTTTAAATCAAAAGAGATCATGGTGATGGCAGCTCAGCTGAATAGATAGGGCTGAAAAGGTGGAGGGTGGGAGTCTTAATATTTTCTTTCTTCTAAAGTACTAGTGAATTATGAATATTTATTTTGTTCAGTTAGGGGGAAAAATGAAGCCAAAAGACAAAAGAGGCCTTTGGGGATATTGAGCTGCAGGAAGGGGCTGGCCTTGTAAGAAGGGCACAAATCAGAAACCATTGATTTCCATGTTTTGACATGTATCAGCCCGACTGCTCTGTTTCTCACTTTGTACCTGACCTAGTCAATATCAAATTAAGATGAGAGACGGTTGAGACACGTTTCCATGGTTGCTTGTGACAAAGTGCAGTCCACATAATTTTCAGCCTCATCTCCTACGTACCCTCATCCCTACCCTACCCCCGGCTTTTAAACCCTGGGCATTTCTTACTTACATGATCTGTAGGATTATAAGACCTAGAACAAAGAGGGCCTCAATTCAACTCCCTTACCTTACCAGTGAAGCAACAGAGGCCCAGTTAAGAGACTTAACTAAAGTCACATTGGATGTAAGAAACAACCAGAAATTCAACCCAGGTCCTCTTAGTTGGAAATATATTTGTGTCCTTGCTAAGTCCAGAGAATTCTACCCGGGTTGGTACCACGTTTGAGGAGAGACTGACAAAATGGAATGAGTCAAGATGACATCTGTATTAAAAGGATTTGGGCCCACACCACACAAGATCAAATGGAAGACATGATTTAGGTGATGCTTTAGTGATCTTTAAATGTTGGAATGCCTAGCCTGTGGAAGACAAGTCAGGCATATTCCAACGCGCCAAAGGCAGAGCCAAGAGGCATTGTGATAGAGTTCTTGGAATGGCAGACACTTGGAGTCAGGAAAATCTGCTCTCCAATTCTGGCTCTGATGTGACACCAGGCAAATCAGTTAACCTAGCTGAGCCTCCATTTCCTTATCTTCCTTGACCCTGACAAGAACCCCGTAAGATAGGTGCTAGTTTTATTACTCTTCCCATTTTACAGATGCTGAAACTGAGTCTCGGGGAGGTTAAGTCATACAACTAACTGGCAAGTATTTCAGGCAGGATTTAAGTGATGGCTTCCTTTCTCCAAGTCCAGCACTCTATCCATTAGACCACTTGGTGCCTCATGAGTATTGAGAGTTGGCACTAGAGGGAGGTACAAAGTCTCTAGGATATATGCAAAGTCTCTTGGAATTTGTAGTCTATAAGCACGAAGATTTCTGTTAGAAAAGAATGAACAGATTCTTAAGAGAAGTAGAGGCAAAACTGGTCACTCTGGGAGGTTTGAGGCAGAGAAGGCCATTAGTGACTGCAGGATCACAGGAGGAAGCAAGCATCAGGGTCAGACTTTAAAGAAGGGGCTAGAATTCCAGAGTCAGGTGAATGACGACCTGGGGAAAGGGAGTTAGAAGGATCAAACCTTGACATACAAACATCCTCCATCGCTGTCATCCGTGTTAACCTCAGTGGGCCAGATTGAAAACAGGTGTGTTTAAGTCCTAGGGAAGACAGGTTTGGGATGAAGCTCCCAGCACTTAGAGCTGTACAACAGTGACATGGGCTGCCCTGGGAGGTGGTGAGTGTTTCATCACTCAAACTATTTAAACCAAGGCCCTCAAGGATTCTGGGGAAGAGGCTAGACGAGGTGTCTTCAAAGTCCCCTTCCACCTCTTAAGATTTGGACAAATCTGTATTGTGACCAGGCCAGACTGGAATAGCAGGAAGGTATGACTGAGCATTGTTTTCCCATTGTGTCTCCTTTCCCTGTCCATGCAGCCCCCTTTGCTATCCAGCAGTTAAAGTATGTTTTAAGTATGTGATAAAACACGATGGGAAATTATTATGCTTGGCTCAAAACTTCATTTCAGAGTAGGGCTGTATGCAAGAATTTCTCTTACAGTCTTCCATTCCTGATAATGAGTGCTGTTCACTGACCTTTTCCCCCTGAGGCACACGTTATTTCTGGAAATGCAGATAAAGCACATTGCAGGGAATTTGGGGATCTTAATTTCCTTAAGATAAGGGATTTAATAAGCAGGAGTCACCTGTCCCTGGGCGAACAAACACCCAAACGTAACCCAGAGATGAGGAGAGAAGGAGAAGGGGCCCACTTTGCTCTTGTCTAAGGGTTGTGTACTTCTCAGGGAAGCCTAAGGAGGCTTAAGAGATTTGAGGTGTGTGTGTGTGTGTGTGTGTGTGTGTGTGTGTGCGTGTAAGAGAGAGAGAGAGAGAGAGAGAGAGAGAGAGCTGTGAGTTGTCTCCAGCAGCTCAGCATGAACCAGTGGAGGTGACCATAACACATGGGCTGAATGTTTGATCAGCTTCCAATTAGCAGCAATGATTTTTCATAAATCTTAGGGCCAGAAATTGGCAGCACCATCCCTATAAAGGGATTCTTTTTTTTCTCCTTTATGATATAATTTATGCCCAAGGTCAGCTTTACTTCATCTCTATGGGAATAAATTATTTGAGAGAAAGTTATCATGATCTTCTTGGATTCTTAGCTCTCCTTACTGTGTCAGAGCTATTTATGACATCATCTAATGGTTACAGAAAATTAGATATGGGATTAGGAGAAGGGAAGATTGCTAGAGACAGGCACACTGAAAGTAGTGAGTAACGATAGCTGGAATGCTGTATAATTCTTGACATTTGGGGAGGCAGTTAAGTCCTGAGTTCTAAACTACCTTGGTTTTCTAGAACAGTTAGAACACAAACGGGACACCTCAAATACTTTGAATGTTATTTTCAAAACTTTCTGGCCTAACCATTTGGTATAGCAGTAACCAACCTTTACCCATCCTAGTGGGCCTTCAACTCCCAACAATCTAATCTATGATTTCACTAGTGGGCCCTCAACCCACTAATGTCAATTCTGATCCCTTGATGACTTTACTGGACTGTCCCCAGGGTCCCAAAGTTCCTCACTGTGCTCAAACTGGTGATAACCCTCTGAGAATAGAGCTAGATTGACCTCTCACTTAATCTCTATTCACAGTGTTACAGTCCCACCCCTCCCTGCTTCCCAGGAGTGTTATGAGTAGTGTTCTTTGCCAACCTCAAAGCACTCTAGCAATGGGAGTTTGTTCTTGGTCTTAGATTATCTGGGCCTTCTTAAAACAAGTATAGACACCTGAAAGCTTTGTAATAATAATCTTGTACATCAACTTAACATTTACACAGAAATACAAAGATCTCCTCCCTCTCCTCCTCACACCCCCAACCCAGAAAAATGGTCATTTTTTCCTAGTCCCAAAGTGCTGCCTCCCCAGACCCTGGCATCACCTCCCTCCACCATGGTATCACCTCCCCTGGTAATAACAAAAAAAAACCCATACAAGTCAGTGATAGGGGGTTAATGAATTCCATGTTTATTCCAATTCGTATGTGTTTACAGCATGACTTCTGGAAACTTGGCTTATTCCGTGCTTGTAGCCCAGTTTCCTCTGGGACTACAGTCCAGTTTTTCTTCATGACCCCCTTCCCTTCAACTAGTTCACTCCATGCTCACAAAATGGTTTCTTCTGTGCTTGTAATTGGTCTTCTTCCATGATCTCAGTCTGGTTTCTTCCCACACCATCCCGAGTTTCCTTTTGTGTCCAAAGCCTGGCTTCCTCAGTGCCCGAAGTCTGGTTTCCTCTGACCCAATGGCTCGATTTCTTCCGTGACCGCACCTTTTTTTCTTCTGAAGTTTCAGTGTGTTGTCTACTGCTGGAGTCAAGTTTTTCTCGTGGTATTCAGTTGTTAGTGTCAGTTCTTCCTTGTGTAAAACACAGTCATTTTCAGAGTTTAGTATGGTCAAGGTGGAAAGATTATTAGGTTCCCCCATCTTGGGGGAAGAGAGGGTTACTTGATAGTGAAAGAGAAGGGATAAGCCATCAGCTCCTGTGAACTCCATCTTTGGTTTCTCTTCCCCCAACAGTGAAATCACAGAGGCAGCACCAATGCTTATAAAGTTCCAGTTACCATAGTGACATCAGAATGCATCATTAGTCCTTATATGGTCACTTTCCCAAAGGACTCTCCTTTCTCCCATTTCCCCAGAGGGGCTCTGAATCCAGTGTACAAATATTAATAAATGTTCTAACCATCAATGACTCTGACCTTTCTAGTTATCCCAGAGGTATCTGAGAAGAGGGTTGAAGGATAGAGGGGCCAAAAGGCCAGTCTGTGACATACAATGGCCCAGGGCTTTCCTCCTGCCCCCACACTCAAACACACACACACACACAACATACATACACATCACACACACACACACACACCACACACACACACACATTCACACTCACACATACCCACTTAATCCTCAGTTAATGTCTCCCAAACACCGGTCTTATGTGCTGCTTTCTCCCTTTGTACTGGTCAAATGAAGTCATATCATTAAGCATTTATTAAGCACCTGTAATGTGCCAGGTGCACTGTGATAAGTTCTAGTGATACAACAGTCCCTGCACTCAAAGGTCTCACAGTCAAATGGTTCCTGAGGGAGCTGATGCCAAGTCTATAATACTTCTTGTTTCCATATCCGGCTCTCCCATTCCCATGTTCTGCCCTCATTCTCTGAGCTTACTTTGAGAAGGCCTAGAATCAGGGATGGGCCCTGCAGCCTCAGGGCCATATGTGGCCCTCTAGGTCTTTGGGTGTGGCCTTTTGACTGAATCCAAGTTTTACAGAACAAATTCTTTTATAAGGGGAATTTGTTCTGGGAAGTTTGGATTCAGTCAAAGGAACACACTGGAGGACCTAGAGGGCCACATGCAGACTCAAGGCTACAGGTTCTCCACCCCTGGTCTATATAATCCAAACCTCCAACTGACTCCCAATCCCATTCCTTGAGCACTTGAGGTTTTCCAAAGACCTTTCCTTATACAGCAATCATGTGAAGTAGCTTCTAAAGTTATTATTATGTTACCAAAAAGGACACTGAGGTCTAGAGACCTGGAAATAACTTTTATCTAGCAAGTATTTGAGGTGGAATTCAAAGCCAGGTCTCCTGAACCCAAGTCTGGCCTTCTTTCCATTGCTGTGCAACTTGAAGACAGAAGACGATGGGCCAGTGATATCACTGATGGGACACAGAGCCTATTCCTTTGTGTCCTTAGCCTTCTTGGCCTCTTAACCTTTGCCTCCAGTTTCTCATCTGTAAAATATAGACAATAATAGCATCTGCCTCAAATACGGTCAATTAAAAAATAATTATACAGCATTTAGTACAATGTCTGGCACAGAGGAAGTACTAGGTAAATGTTGGCTCCTCTAGTGGAATGTCAGCTCCTCAGCAACAATGGTGTTTATATGCCTGGAACCTTGCATGTTGCTTTGCTCTAGCTTAGAGATGTTTAATAAATGTTGAATTGAATTGAATTGCAATTCTCCCTCATATACTTCCATAAGTTTTCCATGAGGCAGTATGACGTAGCTGGCTCTGGAGTCAGAAGAGACCTAGTTCAAATGTTGCTTCTCATGGCCATTAGCTGTGTGACCATGGGCGGATCTTTTAACCTCCCTGAGCCTCAGTTAAATCATCTATAAAGTGGGAATGATAATGGCTACATGGTTGTGGTGGGGTTCAGTGAGATCATGTGTACAATGTACCATATTAACCTCTCACTGCTATATAGTGTCAATGATTATCTCAGAGAGGAATTACTGACTGTATTGGGGGAGGAGGAGGACTTCCTAATGGTTTCTTAATATTCTCTGGATTCTTGTGTCAGCCTCAAACTGTCCCATTTTTCAGCTTCCTTTGGCTATTTGCTTTCCCCAAATGCAGTCTGACCTACTCTCTTCCTCCACGTTAATTCTGTGCCCAACTCATAGACCATTTGTAGTGCTTGTCCAAGTTAGAGGTACCCATGGTGGAGGAGTTCCTCAGTGGACTGCTTTTCCAATTGTGGGTTAGACTCTGGGAAATACATTGTCTTCATTCACTTTGATTTTCCTATGTGGCTGGCAAGGCTGATTTCTTCAGAGGGACAAGATCTCACTTTAGGAGCCTTACTTTTGATGCAGTGACACCACAGTAGAGCTAGCCCTGTACCTGTCTCAGTGAGAAATCAGGATCTTGCTCAGAGAGCTAGGGTTGAGACCCTTCCCACAATTCCCCTGGGACAAAGGAAGCCCAGTGTCAGAGTCATATGGGGAAGAGCTTTCAGGGGGCTAAAAATGAGCCTCTATAGTGTAATAGAAGTGGGGAGCATCCTTCCTGCCTTGAGGTAGAGATTCAGAGAGGCCTTGACTAGCGTGGGTGAGAAAGTCCTTCCAATCCTGGCCTCCCCTTCAGCTGAAAAAGTCTTCTGAAGCAGTGAGGTACAGGATCTATCAGTCTATCTATCAGTCTATCCTGAAACAGAAAGTACACAGTGGCCAATGAAAATGACTGAGTGGCCCTCAGCACTGTCCATCTTGGACAGGAGTACAGGATTACAGCTTTAAAACTAGTGGGAGGGACCTTAGTGGTTCAAGGATCAGAGATTTAGAATTGGAAGGGATTTTAGAGACCACCAAGCCCAACTTCCTCATTTTATAGATGCAGATACTGAGGCACAAGTAAAGTGACTTGCCCAGGGTCACACAGCTAGTCAGTGTCTGAGATGGGATTTGAACCCAGGACTTCCTAACTCCAAATTCAGGGCCCTGCCCTCTGCACTATGCCAGCTTCTGTTGTGTCATCTAGTTCAACCCCTTCATTTTACATTAGATGGGAGAACTGGGGCCTAGAAAGGATAAGTAACTTGCCCAAGATCACATAGATAAGAGTCAAAGTTAGGATTCGAATACAAGTCCTCTGATTCCAAATCTAGAGCTCCTTCCACTTTTGGAGGAAGATCAGTTGGACAAGGGCTAGTCAAGGCAGGCTCCCTGACAGCTTTATCCTATGTGGTCCTGGTGGCCCAGCAGCGGCTCAATGTTCTGTATAAAGAGGAAACATTTCAGGCTCTCATGCCCTACCTCCCCAGCCCCTGAGCCTGGTATTCAAGGCTCTCAAACGTGGCCCCCTTCTACCTTTTCATCCTTTTCTTCCCCTTCATACGAACCCTGTGCTTCCAACAAACTGGACTACTTGGCCACCAGCTGTGATTCATGCTCCTCAAATGGGCAAAAGATGCTAAAAAGAGAGCAGGCTCAGGGGCAGAGAGCAGCCCCATTCCCTTCTGCAGCAATGAAGGGAGCTTTGTTGCCCCATCCAAAGCTGAAAGGACAGAACTAAAAAGCATGTGTGTGGACTTTTTCAGATGTCCTTACCCACTGCAGCTCATCTTTCTGTGCCTGGGATTCCTGTGCATTATGCCCTGGCTGCAGGTTAATGACAACATCGATATGAGTTCAAAGGGCATCATGATGCTAACTTTCTGAACCTGGGAGCTTCGTTTGCCCTCAAAGATCTCAAGATCTAGGTGATTTTGATTTATTTTCAATCACTCAGACCTAATGAGCAGATTTATGAAAGCTTTTAGAAATGGAAGCAGCCTTTGCAGAAAACAAATGCATTCCAGAAGCAACTCTTGGGCCACATATAAATACGTGCCATTTCTATAATGTATCCACTGCCAGGCACCATATATTAGCTCACTGGATCATCAAAAGTATATCATTCCCATTTTCCAGATCAGCAACTGAGTCTGACAGAGTTCATATAACTGGTCTGGGGTCACACAGTTGGTAGGTGTTAGAAGCAGGCTCTGAACTTCCTTTTGCCTCTGACTCCAAACTGAGAGTGTTCTGCCCCCTGTACCACTGTCTTCCTTCTTTTAGTTTTGAGATGCCTATGGGGTATCCAGGTAGAAATGGAACTTGGGAAAGAGATGATAGCCAGAGCCATGGGGACTGATGAAATCACCCAAAAAGAGAGTGTAGGATGTCTCGACAACTGGGTAAAGGAAGGAAACAAGGGTTTCTATAGAGCCTATTAATGTTAAGCCTACTAGTGTTAAGCACTTTTACAAATATTCTTTTGATTGATCCTTATAACAACCCTGGGAGACAGATGCTAATTTTACCCCCCATTTTGCAATTGAGGAGGGCAACAGAGATAAAGTGACTTGCCCAGGGTTACACAGCTTAGTAAGTATCCGAGGCTGGATTGGAACTCAGATCTTCCTGACCCCAGAAGCAACACTTTTGTTCGCTGGGTCACCAGCTACCCCTGAAGGGAGTTCAGGCCAGCGCTCTGGGAAATATTTAAGCCTGGAAAGAGGGAGGGGGAATGACATAGAGGATCCCAAAGACAACTGAGGATGATTAATCACACTGGTAAGACAAGAACTGTTACAGAACAGGATCAAGAAACCCCATTTCTTCCCATAAGAGAGGGAAAAACTCTGGGACCAAAGAGTTCACAAATGAATTTTAACAAACATCACAAAACAAATAATCCCTATGCTGCATAAACACTCAAAAACAAAGAAGGCACCCTACCAAGGTCCTACAATAAAAACATTGCCCCACTAGCTAGACTAGGGAAATATGTAAGTGAGCATTATTAATCTTACTTTAACAGCAGGCACACAAAAGCAAACACAAACATACAAAACCAATACCTGGTATGTTTTCTGAAAATAACTAAGGAAAATCATGCAAATGGGGCTTGTAACGGATATTGTATGCCACAGTACACTTTCCCAATTTACCATTTGTTTTAGGAAAAGGCCGGCTGTGTGCTTTAATTTTAAGAAGGCAGCACTAGCATCAGAAATTGCTGTTAATTAAAGTTTTGTCACCATTCAATGCTGCATTCATTGACTTGACTAACGTTACAGCATGTTAGTTGATAACAGGTTATTACAGCACTCTCCAAAACAGTGCTAATATAGACTGCAATGGATAATGGTTATACAGTTGGGCCTTTTCTTCTTGTCAATAACTTCTTTAGAGAATCAAGTCGATAATAGAATCTCCAAGTGATAAGGTATGGTTATTTCATACTCTTTACCAAAATGGTCCAACAAGCAGTGAATTGGAGCCATGCTAACATGACATTTTTTCCCTTATTTTCCCATATTTGCCATTTTGAAGGTTGTAACAAGGTGAAAACTGGGAATTGGATAGTTTTGGGTGGTTTTTTTTGAACATTCTGCTACTTTGCTGAAACTCTCATCTTATTTTTTGGTTGGTTCTCTAGAGTTTTGTAAGTAAGCCATCTTATCATTTGCCCACAGAGATAATTTTATCTGTTCTTTGCCAATTGTGAAAACTGACATTTCTGGTACTTTGTAAATAATAAAGGTGATAGACATCTCTGCTTCATTCCTGATCTTATTGCAAAAGCTCCCGGTGTTTTGCCTTTACAGATAATACCAGCTCTTTATTTTAGACACTGTAGATGAGTTTTTAATCACATTAAACAAAGATCCTTTCGTTCCTGTGATTTTTAGTTTTTTGACATCAATGACTACATCTTTTATATATGGCTTTTTGGACATATGTTCATGTAGTTGTTGACATAATCATATCGTGTTTATTGTTTTCATTAATATAATTTAATATGCTAATTGGTTTCTTCCTGTTGAATCATTCTTGAATTTTTAGTATAAATCCAATTTGGTTAAAATGAAATGAATTTTTTGTATGTTACTTTAGTTTCTTTGTTGGTATCTTATTGATCATTTTTTCCCCCAATTTTCACTTTAGAATTCCCCTTCTTGCTTTAATTTTTCCCTAATTTGGGTATCAGGACAATATTTTTATTATAGAAGAAGTTTGGTGGGGGCGGCTAGGTGGCACAGTGAACAGAGCACCAACCCTGGAGTCAGGAGGAACTGAATTCAAATCCAGCCTCAGACACTTAACACACTTACCAGCCGTGGGACTTTGGGCAAGTCACTTAACCCCAATTGCCCTCCAAAAAGCAAAATATAAAATAGGAGCTTGGTGTGGTGCTTTTTTTATTTTTAAAAATTTATATAGCATAGGGAATTATTTGTTTTGTAGCTATTTGTTAGAATTCACTTGGGAAGCTCTTGGTCCCCGAGAATTTTTGCCTTTCCTCATAGGAATTAATTTTGTTCCATTTTTTTCCTTCTGAAACGGTCATTTAAATTATCAGCATCCTATTCTGGTAATGTGAGTGATGGATGGTTTTGTAGCTCTTCTCCCATTCCATTTAGATGTTCAGTCTTTTTGTCATCCAGAGAAATATAATGACTTATGCTAGCATTCTTCCCTCACTTCTATTGGTTGCTCTTTCCCTCTTCTCATTTCTTATTTAAGTCAATTGGTTTTCTTCTTTCTTTCTCCCTTTTAAAAATTTAAATTAGCTAGTGTTTTTTATCATAATGGTCTCAAAAACAGTTCTTTATTGTGTTTATTAGTTGAATTTTAAAGTTATTTCACCCTTAATTTTCAAAATTCCCACTTTTGTACTTACTTGGGAATTATTCACTTCTAAAATTGTTTGAACTTTATATTCAGGTCATTAATCTTCTGCTTCTTTTGTGTTAATCTAAGTGTTTAGGGATGTAGATTGCTTTGGCTGTATCCAGTAAAGGTTAATGATAAGAACAATAACAGTGGCTAGCATTTATAGCACTTTATGATTTGCAAGCTATCATTCCTATATTATCTGTTTGCTCCCTCACAACAACCCTTTGAAGTAAGTGCTCCATATTATTATCTCCTTTTCTCTGTTTTTATTTATTTATTTTAATTGATGTGTTTATTTACTTTTAGTTTACAAGATTCAGTTCCACAATCCCTTGATTTTCAAATTTTCTCCCCTCCCCCAACCCCGCCCCCCATGGCAGCATTATCTCCTTTTTATAGAGAAGGAAACTGAGACTGAGAGACCCTAACACCCCAAGTAAGCACTTGAGCCAGGATTCAGTCTTGGATCTTCTTTTGGAATATCTGGATACTCAGATCCAGATTTGGAGTAAAATCTAGCACTCCAGCCACTATTCCACTTAACTACCTTGAGTTAGTCTGGTTTTTCCTCCCACTATTATCATTCTTTTCAAATATTTTTATTGTTCCTATGATTTAGTAGCTGGCCCACTCATTTAGGATATTATTGTTTAGTCTTTATTTAGCTATGCAACTTTTGCTTCTATGCCCTTTTGTGTTTACTATTTTTATTTCATTGTGACCTATCAAGGATACATTTAAGGTTTCCCCATTTATTTGTAAGTTGTTTGTGGCATAGAATCATTAACTTTTGTAAAAAGTGCGTGTGCCAAAAAATAAGTATGCACTCTAAAAGGCACTTCCTTATCTTCTCTGTAAATTCATCATGGGATGATGGGCTGATAAATTTTGAGGTGGAAGGAACCTTAAAGGCCATCTAATCCAACCTCTTCATTTCCCAGATGAGAAAACAGATTTAGAGATTAAGTGACTTCCCCCTGATCACACAGCTAGTCAAAGGTAGGATTTGAACCCAGGATATGTGAATAATTCAGAATGATTATTTCTGATATGATTTGCCTTTTCCAAGGAGCTTCTAAAATTCTCTCTGTCATTGGAGTTCTGCAGTTTGACAATACTACTGCATTAATTAAATCCAGTTTCTTCTCTTACATGACCCCTATACCATCTGTTTTCTGTCTTTCTAAGGAATTTTCTTGTTATGATTTCCTGATACGTAGTTTTCATATTCTTTGTTTCTTAATGGATTTCTCAGAGACAAATAATTCTCAGGGTGTCTCACTGAGGTCTGTCCTCTAACTGTTATCTTCATTTACAAATATCCAAATTTTCTTTCAGTTCTGCTATTTAATTTTTTAAAATAGCTGCTTGTTCTTTTACCACTGAAATTTTATCTTGTCAAGGCTGTTTTATTCCTCAGAGCATCCCCGAATGTTTTAGGGGTTTTCCATTAAGTAGTCTAAACTGTGGTCTCATTTTCATCTTTTTCTTCCTTTCATTGATTCTTCCTACATAATTTTACATGCCAGATCTTCCTTCATTTCTGTTATTTTAACTTATCAACCATTCAAGATTCTTGCAGTCAGTACATTTGCTTCTGGATGTCTTGTAATATTCTTTCTTTCCAAGGAGTTCTGTTTTGAGTCATTTCTTCCGTAATTCTTATTTTTCATCTTTTAAGGGGGGTTTGTTTTTGTTTTTTCTTTAATTTCTTCATTTCCTCTTTTCATCATTTTTTCAGGTGGTGGTGGTGGTGTTTTCCCCAAAGCAATGATTTTATTTCTCTTTTCTCTTTTTATCCATTATTGTTCTTTTACCCCCTTTGGGTAAAGCACTTACTGCTTTTCCAAGATGATGAAGGGGAGTTAGATTTTATCATGTCCAGTTCTCCTGCTAACTTTTGAGAGTACATTTTTATTTAGATCATTAAGACAAATTTGTACATCAAGGAATTCATTTAACTTTTAATAAAGCTAATTAGTACTGACTATTTAAAAAGGTTTTAATTACAAAACTTTATAAAATGCAAGGAAGGAGAAATGACATTGTAATGTAGTATCTAGGGACAAATTTACAAGATATCTAAAGGAGGAGGAGATACAAAGTTGTAGAGGAAAAAATCCAGAACTTATTGATTCCAGACCTTATTGATTCCAGAAAACATGGCCAAGAGAGAACATCAACAACTCTAGGGCAACCTATGTGCCTACTCCTCTATGTATACAAAATCTTTGTGAAGGCCATCTGTACGTAAATTGAGGGCATCCCAGATATGGATATTAGTGGGGAACAAGTACAGCTTTGCAAATGACATTCAAGGATAAGCCACATTTTTACCCTCTCACAAATGAAGTAAAGATACAATGAACATAAGATTCTATTGTGCTTTTTTGTTTGTTGATGATGAAACAGCATGGACAAAACACCACTTTACGAGTTCTCTTGTACCACAAGATGTCTCCCATCCATATATCCAGATCCTTCAAAGTTCTTTGGAAAACATAACAAATAAAATAACCCTGTTCTATGACCTTTTGAAAATAAACATTAAGTGAGACCTAAAAGAGGCCAAAAGTATTCCCACTGTGATGGAAGAGTTCCAACAAGGAAGGCAATCTCTGTGCTTAAAGATTACCTTTTGATGCTCTAATTTGTGTTCAATGCATCAAGCCCCAGGACATTGCAGGGCCTCCTGGAAGAAACCTGCAGTCATTCAAAGGAGTTTGTCTTGTACATCTACACAGGAAAGATCAGATGCATAAATAATGTCATTGCTCAGATTTCAACATGTATGGACTGATTGATTGCTTTTTGGAGGGCAATTGGTGTTAAGTGAATTGCCCAAAGTGACATGGCTAGTAAGTTTGTCAAGTGTCTGAGGCTGGATCTGAATTCAGGTCCTCCTGACTCCAGGGCCAATGCTCTATTTGCTGTGCCACCTAGGGGCCCCACCAATATGGGGTTTGTTTTGTTTTGCTTTTTGGAGGAGGGAAGGTAGTGCAATTGGGGTTAAATGACTTGCCCAAGGTCACACTGTTAGTTTGTTTGTGTGTGTGTGTGTGTGTGTGTGTATGTGAAATGTCTAAAGCCGAATTTGAACTCAGGTCCTCCTGACTCCAGGGCTGGTACTCTACTCATTGTGCTACCTGCCCCTCAACATGTATTTAAATGGATACTTTGTAGAGCTTGTCCAAAAGTGTGTAGACCTGTGAAAGACAAGAGAGAGGAATAATGACCTGGACTCCAATTTGAAAAGAAGGAGAAAAGCAGGCTGGATTGCTTTCAGGAAATCAGAAAGCACTTTTATTGACTCCAAGTCTCCCCAAATGCCAAAGGCCCATCTTTTCAATACAAACAGTTCTTAGTATTGCTATATGGCAGCAAGATCTGTAATATCATCGCCTCCAAAGAACTAAAGATGAGCACCAGACAGAGAACAATAGAAAGACACTCACTGACTGTGATCAGGCTGTAGCATGTAATAAAAAAGAAGTAGCCAACACTTATATAGCACTTAATACTCTGCCAGGAACTTTGCTAAGGACTTTAAAATTATTAACTCATTTTATCTTTACAACAACCCTGGGAGGGAGGTGCTATTGTTATCCCCAGTTTACAGATGAGGAAACTGAGGCAGACAAGAGATGAAATGACTTGCCTAAGATCACACAGCTGGATTTGAATTCAGGTCTTTCTGATTCTAGGTCCAGCACTCTATCCACTGTACCAGCCAGTTGTAGATTATAAAGAAGAATGTGAGAGAAAGGTGGTATTAAAGCAGGATCAGGAAATGGACTGGTCATATAGTAGGAGTGAGGGATGATAGATGGATAGCCAGGTCACAACTCTGGTACATTTACAACGACAGGAGAAATCAAGGAAGGCCTCCAGCCCATTGGATCATGTCAACCTCAGGTATTGAACTTGGGGGAGGACAGGAATCACAGAGGAGGCATAGCCATGGATTGGTTGCAGGCTTCATCACTGGAGGGAATTGCTAAATGGAGATCACAGGAGAAAATCATGGGTACAGATAGAGTGCCCATCTTCAAGTGGGCCAGGTGCTGCATATAAGCTATCAACTGTACAAAAGGAAGTAATAAGGGAATCTTCAGTGGTATTAAAGAAGAAAGAGAGGGAAAAGCTTCAGTAGCAGACTCAGCAACTGCTGTCTTACTCTCTATTAAGACTCATCTTCTTATTTTATTATCCATTACTAATGCAGCCTTTTATTTGTGCTATACTTTTACTTTAACAACACTCAGAGTTAGGCATATTAGTGTTAGACATTCATTCTCTTCATTTTGGAGCCTAGTAATAAAATTTGAATCATGAAGCAAACTGGTAAATACCAGTAATTTTAGGTAATTTAACACTAGGAAATTGAACACAAAACCCTCATTGTTATTGTACATCAAGATAGGAAAGGTAGAATACAATTATAGAAAATAAAAGGTTAGTTTTAACTATAAACTTTATAGCTTTGCCCTTGAGGTGATTTTATACATGGAAAGTTTTATATGGAATTGTGAAAAAAATACCCCTTGCATTATTGCTGGACATCTGAATTATTAATTCACAATACAAATAAACTCACATTAGTATTGCAGCAAAACATCACCAGTTTCTGTAACAATGAAATGGCTGGTCTGAATTTATGAATACTCTGAGCAGTAACAATATTTTAAAGAAATGCAGTCACATTACTAGACTAGGGGGATATATGATCCATCAACCAAGGGATAACAAACCAAACTGAAGAAAAATAGAATGAACTAATTAAAGGTCTAGCCAAACCTGCTTCGTTTTCTGCATAGATAAGAACCATTTCAAATTAGTACATGAACTGTTTTCATGTACTAATTAATAATGATAATTAGTACATGTACTGTTTTCATGGACCCTGCTACATACATATAGGAAGAGCTATAGTGGCTTGAAAAAATTCTTCAGGATGATAGGTTTTGAACTAGACCAGCCATTCTCAACCTGTGGGTTATGTTCAATTTGGAACAATGAAAATACATCCTGTATATCAGATATTTACATTACGATTCATAACAGTAGCAAAATTACAGTTATGAAGTAGCAACAAAAATAATTTTATGGTTGGGGGTCACCACCACATGAGGAAATGTATTAAAGGGTCGAGACATAAGGAAGCTTGAGAACCACTGAACTAGAGGAAGCTGAGACCCAGGGAGGTTGTGACTTTGTTTTCTAAGTAGGTTATTAAACATTTCCTTACACACTTTACATTTTTGAAGTAATTGACTTCATCCTGACCCCCAAAAAGATGAATTTTAGTCCAACTTGTGTCCAAAGAGCAGGAATCCAAATGGTTGGAGTCCAAATTAAGGAGATATCAAACTATAAAATATCAAATAATAAGACTTTAAAATAAAATCTGCACCCTCCAAATGTGTGATGCCACCAAATGTTTAAAAAGCAGAATTCTTTTTTTTCTTTTTAACTTCAAACATATTGGGGGTAAAAAGTATTTGAAAGCACTGTATTAAAGTCATAGTGTTATAGAGTGTTTGAGCTGGGAAGGGACCGTAAAAGATCATGGAGAAATATTAATTGATCATGGGTATGTATTCAGTAACATGCCAAACTACCAAAGGATTATTTTATAGAGTTAGAAAAAAAATAACAAAATTCATGCAGAGAAACAAAAGTCCAAGAATCTCCCAGGAAATAATGACAAAAGTGAGAAACAAGGGGTCTAATAGCCCCAAATCTCAAACTATGCTACAAAGCAAAAATCATCCAAAAATTTGGTAATGGTTAAAAAATAGTGAGGTAAGTCAGTGGAAAAGATTCCATATAGAAAATATAGAATAAAATTAACCTAGTAGCCAAGTGTTCATTCAACCCAAGTTCAGATCTTGGGATACAGGTTTATTCTTCAACAAAAATTGATTTGAAAACTAGAAAGCAGTCTGGCATAAATTAAGTAGCAAGCACTTTTGAATTATCCCCCTAAGTCATTAAATGAACATTATCTTTTGACCCAGCTATGAGATCTACACTCCAAAGAGATTGAAGGAATAAGAAAAGGATCCATATGTACAAATTTTATAGCAGTTCTTGCATTAGCAAGGAACTGGATGCTAAAAGGGCATTTATCTATTGAAAAATAGCTAAAAACAGTATGGTATAGTATAATAAAACATCATTATGCTGTAAGACATGATGAGAGGGGTGGTTTCAGATAAACCTGGGAAGACCTGTGTGAACAGAGGAAGAGCAAAGTGAGTAGAACCAGGAAAATAATTTATACAATGACATTTTAAAAACATCTTTGAAAGACTTTTTAAAGAAAGCTCACAAATCCCAGGTTAAGAATTCCTATAGGGTGACACTGAAGGTCCTTTCTCTAAAGATGCATGAGTCTAAGCATTAACATTCTTGTGTTGTGTTCTGCACTCTACAATTCAGCTAAACTGATATGCTTGTCATCCCTTTTGCACTACCTTCCATCTCCATCTCCATGCCCTTATACAGAGTGTCACTCATACCTGGAATGCACTCCTTCCTCATCTCTAACTGCTAAAGAACTCAGTTCACGCTCCCAACCAAACATACGGTACAGTACTCTTAAGTTTCCAGATTCTGTTCTTTTTTTTTGTCAAGATCTCTGCTTCTTTCAATTAGAAGAAAGTTTATGGTGGCACAATGGAAAGATAAACATGTTTACATTTGTGAGCAATATGAGGGCATTTAGGTATAAGAAAATCATAGGTAATGTCATAATCACCACAGTCCACCTACTACCTCCATGCTCATCTCTTCTTGGTTTAAATCAAGACAGTTGGTCAATAACATATTATAAGATGAAATCTAACAGTACCACGACCACATCTACACCCAGATACCACAAACCACGAAGGATATGTAAATAATGGAGTTTGTCTTGGACAATCTCAGCCTAGAAATAGAACAAGATT
>CM053602.1:27490809-27519380 GCA_028646575.1 Pseudocheirus occidentalis | reverse complement strand
AGACATGTTTACATTCCTATCAGGATGTAATATTGTGAACATTTCCACTGAGATTGCAGAACTGTTGTAATGGTTCCTAAAACATCATGTCATCTGCATACATAATAAAAGAATCCCATAGTTCCCATGCTAAAATGGGACTTCTAGTGAAGGGCACAGAGAGCCCCCCCAAAGGGAACTCAAGTTATGCACAGTGATGAAAACTGGAAGCAATTTCCCAGCTAATGGTCTGTCAATGACCACTTGGAACAAATTAGCACTGGAGATGATGTGCCACATTTTAAATCCATGGCAAACTAGGATTTTCCCAAACCCATCATCTTGACTGAGTGGTTGGAGCTCAGTTAATCTTTCGATTCTCCAAGGTCGTCTTGTGGCACTGCCGTTCTTTCGGCTTTTCATGAGGGAGAGGCCACTTTCATATCAACTGGCAGGACAGCAGCTTTAGAGGCTAATCATGATTATGGAGAACCCTCTGTTGAGGCTTGTGTGAGTAACTGAGGGTTCCTGACTTCTCGAACCTTCAGCTGAAGCACCTGCTGCAAGATGTGCTGTTGGAGGTTCTCCTGGGAGATCCCCATTCGTTCCAGTTTTTTTGTCAGTGAGTCTCAGCAGTGCTCGTCCTCCAGCCTCTCATTCTTGTTCTCTTCCTTCCCAGCTCTGCTTAGACATCCCTCCTTCATTAAACCATCCCTCATCTCTCTCCAGATTCTGTTCTAATCATTCTGTGATTGTTGTCATTTAGTATTTACTTTTTAGCATGTGAACAAACTCCCTGTTCCATGTAATTTATGCTATATGCTGTTTTCCTTGACCCTTGTCGGGGGTGCCAGGGTGGGAATCCTAGATTAGAGACAAAGGTGGACTTGCTCTTGGGAATCTAAGGTGCAAGTGGAATGAAACACTGAGGAGCCTAAATCCCCTATAGAAAAAAACATGCAACCTCAGAAAAATGAACCCAGGGTAAACATCAAGGGGCACGTAAAGGACCAGCATTGGTGTAAGTCATCAATTCCTTGGTTGCCTCTCCAGTCTCTACATTAGAAGTATAAAAATAGCTCATTAGACCCCTTTTTTTGTATTTAATTTAGATCCCATTACCATGGATGACAAGATTTAGATGTAGTCGAAAGTTTCTGTACTAATTAAATGCCCTAAAAAAAGCTTGGAGAATAAAACTGACAGTATTGATAGACCAGCAAAATATCAATATCCCTCTTACACTGTCTTAGATAACTATCTGTTCATTATGAATCATATGCATTTGGTTCGGTATTAAATTATAAAAGATGGAAATATCTTTCCCAAAACTGTATTGTTTAATTTTAGGTTAATTTGCCTTTGCAACTCTGAGAGGTTAGAGTCCTATTCTGCCTTGAATGTGTATACATAATACCGATTAGCAATTAAAATGAGTTACAAATGTGTCAAAAAGGGATCATAATAGCTGAAATCCAGGTCAGGTTACTTGAAATGGATATACATCTTTGTCTTCTAAATGTTAATTAGGTGTTCTGCTTTATCTTCCAAAGTTTCCAGCTGAAATTTTCTTGCAGTTGATACTTGTAGGTCAACAAAATGACTTGAAAGCTTCATCCACCTCCACACTTGCTGGCTACTCCAAAGAGTTGCCATTGTCTTATTCAAAATTCTGAAATGGACAAGATAGAGTGGAAAATTGTTATGGATTCTGACCTCTGTCTCTTTGGTCTCTTAAAAAGAAAAAAAAACACCTTGGTGACTTCGTAAACCATTGAATAAAAATAAGCCATTTGGAATTCCATTAAACACAACCTTTTATCTTTCACATACAAATACTAAAGGTGATCTTTTAAAACCTAATCCTACGGTAGGTAGTAATTTCTCTTCCAGTATAAGAAGAAATTATCTAGCTGTTTAATACAGGCTAGCATCCCAAACACATAGAAACAGCAAGGAGGTTGTAGTCAAAAGATTTTCAAAGAGAATGTTATTAATTGTGTGGGGGAACAATAGAGCATGTTTCCCTGACATTTAGCACTACTGTTCAGAGGTAGAGGGTGTGCTGTATTAAAAACTGTTGTTGATTGTGAATGGAAACAACACAGTTCCAGAGCTTTTAACATACTTCAAACTAGTATGGGAAAGAGGTGATGACAATCATTCATTCAGACAGTAAACATATATTAAGTGTCTGCTATGCACAGAGCCCTGTGCTAATGACTGAAGATGTTTTCCCCCTGAGACAAAGACAGCACTGTGACTTCATCAGGTTTAGGAGGTTTCCAGTATGGAAATGCCCTCCACAGATGTAACATAGCTGTTTATCTGTAACTGACTGTCCTAGAGTCGGAACTCACTTGCTCAGGGTCATGCAGGTAGAATGTGTCTGAAGCAAGGCTTGAACCCAGTTCTTCATTCCAAAGCCAGCTGTTCCATGGTGTCTCTCTAAGCACTAGGAACACAAAAGCAAAACCCCCAAAAGTCTTTGCCTTCAAAGAGCTTGTGTTCTACTGGATTCGTTGAAAATAATGAATAACTGCATCTGCATCTTTGGGATCAATTTAGGTGGCATTTAAAGCCTTTTCCAATGTGCCACAAGTCTACCTTCACAAGCTTCTTCCAACCCATGCATTCCAGGGCCCATGCCAACTAACCCCCTTGCAATCTCTCACATGTGACATTCTATATCTCACCCCACCATGCCTCTCCTCTTTCCCTGAAATGCACTCCTTCCTCACTGCTGTCTTCTGGGATCTCAAGCTTCCTTCAAAGGTCATCTTAAGCCCCATATCCTACATGAGGCCTCTCCTGATCCCCCCACCCCACTCCAGATGTTAGTTCCCTCAAATTGCTCTCTGTTTACCATATTTTCACTGCGTGTGTATTTTCTATGTACTTCAATGTGTATATGTTTCCCCAGATGGAATATAAGCTTTTGGAGGACAAGGCCTGTTGCATTTGGATGTTTGCATCCCCAACTTCAAGCATAGTGCCTCACTTAATAAATGCTTCATTGATTGATTGCTCTCTGTTTCAGGACTGAGGCATTAGCATTTTGGTAAATTAAACAAACTCTTTTTCCAGGCTTCCCTAAATTACCTACCTGGAAGCAGAAGAAATAAAGTGCCCAGATCCTCAGGCTTCCAAGAGCTTTTAGTCAACATCTGCACCCAAAATAAGCACTGACATTTTGCAAGTAGAAAATTCTTAAAGATGACTAATTACTTTGGTATTTAGATGAAAGATAACAATTGAACATGAGTACTAGCAGCTTTTTAAATTCCCAGATTTTAATTGTGGATTGCTCCCCCCACCCCCATCCCCTTGTATTTTGAGATGCACAATCTTTCTACCCTGAATTATCCTTGTTACGCTAAGGTATAATTTTTCAAAAAAATTCCTGAGATGTGGCTGAAACATTAACTTTTAAAATAGATTGGGGGTCTGGATAACTTATCCAAATACCAGTCATGTGGTCCCACAGGATTCTTGGCCCCTTTTTTGACAAGCTCTCTGATCCAAAAGCATTTTTCTTCCATTCCCTAAAAGACAGGTGTTCAAATAATAACAGTCCTCCTGCATGCATAACAATACTTAAACAGGTCATAGTAAAAGACCTAAAAGTGACTAATGTCCATAGAAGTGACTAGCAGATGACAGAAACATTTACTGCTCAGACTCGAGTTTGCTGATAATAGAAACGACCTCTTTAAAACAAAATAATTTGCTTTTGCTGGTGACAAAAATAAAGGATAAGATGTTTTAATAACCCATATCTCATAGTAACCTAAGCTTGGCCAACACTTCTATGGACCAAGAGCTATAGCAAAGGCATGGCATCATAGGCTATTAAGTGATTATCCTTTATGAGGGAAGAATAAATTGAAGCCTGATGATCGGTTTGCTCCCTGTTCTTGCTATATACATTTTAGATGGTAATTGTTCTTTAGCAATAGTATAATTGTGAGATTGTAGAATTTTAGAGTTTGGAGGGATCTCAAAGACCATCTAGTCCAGGGGTGGGAAACCTGCAGCCTCAAGACCACACGTGGCTCTCTAGGTCCTTGGGTGCGGCCTTTTGACCGAGTCCAAGTTTTATAGAACAAATTCTTTAATTTTTTTATTCTTAATTTTATGTTTAATTTTAGTTTACAACATTCATTTCCACAAGACTTTGAGATACACATTTTCTCCCTGTCTTTCCCCTACCCACCACCCAGAAATAGCAATTCTACTGTATACCCCCTCCCCCAATCTGCTCTCTCCTATGTCCTCCTCCATCCCCCCTCCAACTTTCCCGTAGGGCAAGATGGATCTCCCTACCCCAGTGCCTGTATATCTTGTTTCCCAGTTGCATGTAAAATAATAATAATAATAATAATAATAAAAAACAATTTCTTTTATCAAGGGGATTTGTTCTGTGGCTCTTGGAGTCAGTCAGATGGCCACACTTGAGGACCTAGAAGGCCACAGGTAGCCTCGAGGCCACAGGTTCCCCATCCCTCATCTAGTCCACCCCTTTCATTTTACAGATGGGGAAGTACAATCACCTTCATAGGGATTCAGTTTTCCCAAGGAGATGAAAGCTGAATAGGAATAATTTCATAGCATTAGATTATAATGAGTAGGTTAAATGCAGGAAGTATCTTCCTGGCTGTACCAGTGATCTCTGGATAAAGATTTGAAATATCAGCCTACTGGGTCTAAGCAAAGTATAAGTATTTTCATTTACTTGGAAGCAATATCAGCAGGTGATATAGACATGGCTGTAGCCAAAAATGACCTGATTTTGCCCTGCTCCAAAAGGTTGATACTGTTCAACAAATTGTCTTCTTTATGGTTGGCTTCACCTAGTGATGAGGACAAGTGCAATATGATGATGGGCTCCTGAGCAGACTCCTCAGGAATTCTCCAGGGAAAGCTGATATCCACCCTCATTCTTGAAGTGACCTGAGAAACTGGATTACGAAGGGGGGAATTGTTCCTTTGGTCTCATCCACTCTCGCCACTATCTAGGCTGTTTGGAAAGGGGTGTAGCAGGTGTCGTGGGAGCATCTCCCATGGTTCAACCCCCTGGAGGAGCTAAGGAGGGATGCGTACCCCTTTGGAGTTTGCTTACCAAATGTAAACAAGGGACAAGAAAGTAACCAAAGCCACATCAGTGTAACACGTGAATGGGGCTCAATGAGAAGAAAAACAAGCCAGTGAAGCCAAAAGGGAAGGAGGAAAAAACACTTCCTTTTCACCTCATTGATTTTCAATAGCCTTTGAGCTTCTTGTCCATCTGTTCCTTGGAGGTCAATTTATTTACTTTCTAGTCCTCTAGTCCTTCCCTCTCCCCATTTCTAGTTTTTTCTTCACTTCATATGAATCCCAATGACCAGCTACCTCTACTGATCGTGATACTTCCACGATTTCTGAATATTAACAGTCAAGCTCTCTTCACCAATGGTGACTTTTTTTTAAAATCAAAAGTCCTTAATGCAAATCCTTAGGAGTTGGTCTGCTGGATGTATCTCTTTAGAATGGAACATGCTGCATCACAACATTTCTGAATGTTCCTGCATACTCAGCATTAAAACATCCATCCCAGCACATACCTTCCCATATATTTCTACTAGGCAAACATAAATACATAAATAAACAGAACTTAGTACAGAACCTCAACTACATTAGACTATTCCAATAAAGAGCAATGTCAGACCTAATAAATTTGGTTTCCTCCTGGATGCATGAGGTCGTAACTTCAGACCAAAATATAACTTCCAGTTGCAGTGAGATTAATAGGATGGAATGTGTCAGAATAGATGAAATATTTCTGCCTTACACCCCTCTCCTGTTTTTCTTCCAAGCCTATTCCTAACACCTATCAGTGGCACTTGAAAGCCCTCCTCAGTCCATCTGATGGTACTCAGAGTCTAAGCATAAAAAGTTAAAGATAGTGGTGTCTAGTGCTGGTCACAATAGATAAGAGTTCTGGACTTTACCACTATGCAAACTCATGCAAACAAAGAGAACCCACCTGTTTTCTCTTTGCCTTAATTTCCTCATCTGTAAAACTGAAATAATTCTGTTTCCTCTCTAACTCATAAGATTGTTTTGGAAACAAATTTCAATAACATATGTGAAAGAATGTTTCACCTTTTAAAAAAACATCACAAATTTAAATTGCTAATTGTTAGGGTAGGTAAAGGCTTCTTAACTGAGGTTCACAAACTTTTTAAATATTTCAATAATTGTATTTCAATATAATTGATTTCCTTTATAATCCTATGTATTTTATTTTGCTCATTATAAACATTATTCTAAAACAGGATTCAGACTTCACCAGACTTCCACAGGGGTTCTTGCAGCAAGCTCCTGAGTGGGGTCTGAATCAGATTAAAAATGAATTGGGAAATATTTAACAAAATAAATAAAAAATACAATAGGATATAGATAATGCTAATAAGTAGTTTTCTAAGTCAATATGTGACCCACAGGGATCCTTATATATGGTTTTTGTATTTGAATTTGATACTACTGGTGTAGATCATTGAATGGTAATTTTCTGTTTTTAACCTCGAAGCTTAGCATCATGCCTAAGAGCAATATAATGTAATAGGTAGAGTGTTTGGTCTAGTCAGAAAAACCATAGAGAAAGCATGGTATAATGGAGAGCATGCTGGACTCATGATTAAGAATACTTACATTTACATCCTACCTCTGAAACTCACTAATTCTATGTATCTCCGCAAGTTATTTAATTTCTATAAGCCTCAGCCTCCTCATCTGTAAAATGGGAACAATAATATTTGTACTACCTACCTCATGGTTATTGTGATAAAAAACAGTTTGTAAATGTGAACTATTATTATCAGATCCTCAAAGGCAGTACAATATAATGTTTACAGGGAAGGCTTTTGAGTCAGGGAGACCTGGGTTGAATTCCTGTCTCTGGCTCTGTGTGTGTGTGTGTGTGTGTGTGTGTGTGTAGTTGAGTTGTTTTCAGTCGTGTCCAGCCTTTCTACTGGTGTATTCCATGTGTGTGTTGATGCTATTTTGAGCTCTGGGAGAGTGTGCCCCAGGTTCATGGCAGAAACATCTTTCCATTATTACTTGTATTACGCTAGCTAATTGTGCCAACTGGCTGATTCTTCAAGGGGTAGCCTGGTGATCCATAGTCTGAGTGGGATGGATCCCCAAAGTACCTTGGATTTGGGACTGTCATCCTCTAAAATATGAAACCGAATTGGAAATAGGGTAGCCCAGAGGGGGACTACATTAAGAAAACTATATAGCACTTTGAGGCTTGGAAAGCATTATCTCATTTGTAAAACATCACATCATCTCATTTGATTCTCATAACAGCCCTGTTGGGTAGGTACTATTTTTCCTCATTGTTCAGAAAAGGAGAGAGGTGACTTGCCCAGGGTCACACAGCTAGCAAGTATCTGACCCACATCTTACTGACTCTAAGTCCTAGCACTCTCCCTTGTGCCCCTCCCCTCTCATAATGAATTCCAAATGTAAAAGTTTCCATAAAAGATTAACTTTGAAACTGTTTTGATAGTTGACACTTGTGCTTCTTAGAAGCCACCAAAAATACTCTCTCATAATAATATTTTTTTGGCTTTTTGGAAGGGGGAAGGCAGGGCAATTGGGGTTAAGTGACTTGCCCAAGGTCACATGGCTGGTAAGTGTTAAGTGTCTGAGGCTAGATTTGAACTCAGGTCCTCCTGATTCTAGGACCAGTGCTCTATTCACTGCACTACCTAGCTGCCCCTCTCATAATACTCTGATAGAAATGGTGACTATAATACCCCTTATATTGTAATTATGGATATTGAAACTATCTTGATATTGAACTATATGGAGATATTGGAACTATATACTTAAGACAGTAAATTTGAAAGGATCCTGGAATCATATTTCTTTGGGTACTGGGACCTGATGGAGGATTTCATCCCAAAATGTAAAATGTGTTTCTACCATTTGGGGAGGTAGGTACAGGGGGGCAGAATGAAAAATCTGACAAATGCCATTTATTTTATATGTCAGTCTGCTTAACCATATTATTGGCCTAAAAATATTCTTCTCTACATTACTCCCCATGTTCAGAATTCTTCCTAAAGAGGCATGTTAGATGTGGGGAAATGTTTAATTTTGATTCAATGGAGTGAGAGTTTCCTAAGTGCCTGTAAGGAGTCATACATTCACTGTGCTATGCCTTAGGGAGGAGGGAAACAGAGAGGAAAGAAGGAAGGAAGGAAGGAAAAAAGGAAGGAAGGAAGGAAGGAAGGAAGGAAGGAAGGAAGGAAGGAAGGAAGGAAGGAAGGAAGGAAGGAAGGAATCCCTGCCTTCAAGAACCTGGCATTCTACACCAGTAACTAAGTAAATTTGAAGATTTTTTTTTGTCTACTTGGTCCAGAACTGTGATTTTTATCAGTGTAGTAAATTCTCTTGTTGGGACATTCTCTTCAGACATATAACTCTGTACTCGTCAGTTACTAAGAGTTTTGGAGAGTTCGGGGGTCTTAGGAAGAGCTTATTACATAGATTCACACAACAGGTATGTATCCTTGGCAGGACCTGATGCCAGGGCTTCTTAACTCATTGGGCCATATTGCCTCTTAGACAAAACCTACTTCCAAAATAACTCATACGTTTTACTTAAATTACTTTTTATTCAAAGATCTCTAAGTACTTCACACTTCTTATACAATGATATGGAAAAGAGAACCACAGAAATCAAACTGCAGCTATGACCTTGTTTAAAAAAAGTGTCTTGATGGGGCGGCTAGGTGGCGCAGTGAATACAGCACTGGCCCTGAAGTCAGGAGGACCTGAGTTCAAATTCAGCCTCAGACACTTAACACTTA
The DNA here is from genome assembly GCA_028646575.1 of Pseudocheirus occidentalis. NCBI lineage: Eukaryota > Metazoa > Chordata > Mammalia > Diprotodontia > Pseudocheiridae > Pseudocheirus > Pseudocheirus occidentalis. The sequence goes on along the minus strand of CM053602.1, from coordinate 27,510,537 downwards.
CTAGTCATGTGACCTTGGGCAAGTTACTTAACCCCAATTTCCCCTCCAAAAAAGCAAAGAAAAAATGTCTTGAGAATCATCAAACAAGAGTGTTTTACAAAATCCTTTGATATATCATTTCATGTGATCCTCATAACAACCCTGTTAGGTAAGAGTGCTCTTATTTCACCCATTTTACCAATGAAGAAATTGATGCTCAGAGCCGCTAAGTGACCTAAGTGTCAGATGAAGGATTCAAACCCAGATCTTTCTGACTTGAGGTGCAACCCTCTAGCCACTATTTCAAGTTGCCTCTACAGCATACTTTTATCTACCCATATCTGATAATTGGTTCCAAACACAGGAACTTTTCGAAAAATCAGTAGAAAGCAACTTTCCAATAAATTAATACATTTAAATATTTTACACTCTTGAGGCAATCTTCTCCCGTAATTATCTATGCAACAATCCGCACAATCACTTTTGTGTTGCTCATCATTTTTTAATGTATTCATGGGCCCTTTGGAGATTGCTACCCACCTACTTGAGAATTTATACTGACAAAAAGGAAATAACGAGAATTTTATTTTCTTTTTCTACCAGTAATGTTCCACGGGGAAAGCAGGCTGCTAAACATTTTCCGTGGGCTGGTAAATATTTAATACTTGTTTACAAGACTGCTTTAAATTTATATATGTCATGCTTTACATGTCTAGACCAGTTCAAAGGAAAAGAGCATTTTTCATTTGCGGGAATCACTGCGTTGGCCCTATTTTTTTTCCCAAATGGACAAGTAATTTCACCTATGACTATATTGGAAAACAGTAGAAAAAGAAACAGGAAGTGTCTTTTCTGGGTTTGTCACCCCCTCTCACTTCCTTCTCTTCATCCTTGCCCCCTGTAAAGAAATCTTCATTCTTTTAAAAAGGAGAATATTTTTTTTCCATTAAAGACTGAACAGAAATCTAATCTGTATAAAAGTTGTCTTCTCCGGTTCCCTATGGCTATTAGCATGCCTCCCTTCTTCCGTAAAATGTCGCCTCTTGCAGCACAGCCCCCCAAAGATCGCAGCTGCTAGGTGGCCTCTGAGCATTGTTGGTAGCTCCTGTTAACACCCTTTAAACAGCCACACAGAAAGACGCCAACAGAATTGAACTAAAGATAGAGAGACAACAACATTAGCATGTAGCCTGTTAGCAATAACACAGGGTCTGGCTTCCAGAGAGGCAAATCCTAGACCCAGTCCACAGCTTTGCTCTCTAGAAAACAATGTGTGATGACAGGGTATGTATTTTATATTAAGGAAACAGACGATTTATTTAGAAATGCACTTGCTTCCCCGCAGTTATTCTGGGCAAGGTAAGGAAGGCAGGGTTTGGTGTAGCAATTAAGAAGCTCCTGTATCTATTTATATGTTCCTCTTTTTCTCCCTAGCAGCTTTGCTTGAGCCAAATGCTGCCTTCCCTGCTTAGCCTGCCCAATACAACTGCTAGAAACACAGGCGTTGCAAAGTAAGCATTCTGGATACATATGAGTAATAAAGGCCAGTTTGTTTTGAAATCCTGCAGTGGTAAACGAGAGGCAGCCCAGTATAGAGAGGGAGTGGATTAGCCTTAGACTTAGAGAGATCTGTGTTCAAGACTTGCCCTTGACACATTACAACCACCACGAGGTGGGACCTGGTGCAAGTCACTGGGCTCCTCAAAGTTCCTGACTAGAAATTATAGATGGGATGTTGATCTATATGGAAGGCTGAGGTTTCCCCCACCCTGCTGAAATCACAGATCTGGACCAAAGTAATAGTTACAAGAAGCAGAACAACTGTAATGATAAACCCAACCATATAGCTATAAATACCCTACATACATGAATATGTGAGAATAGCTTTATTTGTAAATTGATTGTTGAATGACAGGCATATTCCAAGTATTTTCTGATCCAAAATACACCAGAATGAACGGTACATCCCCAAAGACCTCATTCACTGCTCCCATGTTCTGGATTCTTAATGGAGTGAGCGTATATGCTCATTGCTTGTAGATTCATGCATGTGCTTAAAATCTGACTTTCACAAAATGTAAAGGGGGGGAAATCAGTGTGGGCCACCTAGAAAACAACTCTCAATGTTTTTGGCATGAAGAAAGCCCAAGAAGCAGAGGGGCTGGAGAAGGGTGAGTAAGAAGGCATTGTTGTGGGGAGGATGTAGTTGAAATGCACAGAAAGGAACCTTGGAAACTTTACAGCCCTAAAAGCTTTCATTGCAAATTCATTACCATAAGAGCCAAGTTTTTGCAATTTACTAAGTTAATGGCATGCAAATAGTCACCCCTGTCTCAACCCTCCCAGAATGCACCTTGTTGTTTTCCCGTCTTGGGTTTCTTGGGATCTTCCTGTGAAGTGTAGAAGGGGAAGGAGGAGGTGGCAATTGTTTGATTTGAGGCAGCTCTTCTCCAGAATTAGACTGCAAGGAGACAACTTGGGGATGTTAAATAAGCCCCCCACTCCCTGCCTAAGTTGTCAGAAGGCAATTGTGTCTCTTGGACCAATGGAATGTGGAGAGGGGTGCTAAAGGAGGCAGTATGCAGACAGACCTGGGCTGCTTCTTTCTTGTTTCTGGGACCCTCTGGGTACTCTGGGAAAGCCTATGGAGCTCTTCTCAGAATCAAGTATTTAAATGAAGAAAAACCAATACACAGATCACAAAGAAAGCCAGTTATATTGGATCATAATTATCAAAAGATTTTGTCCAAAAATTCATCTACCCCAGCCTAAGAATCCGTGACCTTCCATGTTTTACCCACCAAACCCTGACATTCCCTCCTCCCAATTTTTCAACTTGCAAAATTGCAACACAAGAAATCTTCCCTAAAGAAGAAATGGAGGGGAGAAGGAATAAAAGCATCTTCCAGGAAGCCCAAGCAAAGTTGCTAAGGAAAAGGAGAAAAAATGCAAATAAGGATGGGAACTGGAATCCTCTTGCTACTTAGCAGACAGAGACCTGGGCCTGGAGGCAGCAAGTTTGGGGCCATGTTTCCTCCTGCCTGGATCTTAAGTGTCCTCTTCTCTAGACAAGGATAATAATCCCTGCTGGGTGGCTCAGAGTAGGCCACTTCATCTCATTCAGCCTCAGTTTCCCCACCTACAAAATGGGGAGATGAATCCCCATGGTTCTTACCTAATAGGCTTCTAATGAGGTAGGCACTTTACAAATTTGAAAGCACTAAAATCATAGCTCATTTTACTAATGCTATATTCTACAAGCTCTTCCATCCTTACCATCTTGGAATAACTGGGGTTTTGGGTGAGGGGGATTCTGGTTTTTTTCTGGCCCTGTAGTCTTTCTGGATCAGTCTGAGGTGGTGGAGGAGGTAGAATGAGTAGCTACAGATCAAGGTTTGAAGAAAAGGATGATAGCATTGTGGGGTAGGGGGAGAGGAAGAAGAGGAGAAAAGAGAGGGAGGGCACTGTGATGGTCACAGATGTCATCTATCCACCCTGCTTTTATTGAAAGGACCATTTCACTATAGGACCTCTTAAGCACATTCTAGGATCCTTGTCTTTATGGCGTGATAGAGGAATGAGTGATCATGGCCTGATTCCCTACAGGATTTTTTTTCTGATAATATCCAGCTTATCCAAGTAAACTAATATGGACATATGGTCTCCAGCAAATTATCTGCAAGGTCCTTCTGACTTCTTCCCTGACCTTTGCCTTCTTATAATCTTAGTCTTCTTGGCAGTTGGCTTATTTATCTACTTGTAATTACAAATTAAATGTCCTGGTCTATGATCTGGTGCAAAAGTATCAAAAAGGTTTTGGGGGTGGGGCAACTAATCAGAAGGACTTGAGTTCAAATCTATGCCTCATACACTTTTGTGCTATGTGACCCTGGGCCAGTCACTTCATCCCAACTGCCTCCATAAAAAAACAAACCCAGAAGGTCAAAGAGCTGCTGTTTCTGCCTTTTCTTTCTTCCAACATTAGAGTTGGACCAGTACCTGGTGGAATATCTTGTCCAACACCCTCATTTTACAGAGAAAACGAATGGGAGGCCCAGAGAGGGCATGGTAGTTGACTAACAGTATGTTAGTGGCAGAGCCGGACCTTTAATTGGAGGCTCCAAACTCCTGGCCTGCTGCCCCTTTCCCTAGGCCAGGAAAGAAGGGAGCTCCTAGGGAGGTTGCAGTGATTATTTCAAAAGACAAATGCCCAGGTTTTTGGAAGACACTTTTGGAGCACCTAGATAAAATTGTGAAGTGTTATCCATTTGAACCTTTCTCTATCTGTCCCTGGGTGACCAGTGCTCTGATGTTTCCTAGACCTGCTCCCAAGAAACTGCAGACTAGTAGGGAAATAAAGAAATGGATGAATCATTCATTAGTGCCATGTCATGAATTGGTTTAGTGTGATAACACACACAAACACCAGTCTGTCAGGTAGCACTAAGTAACTACTATGTGCTGGGGATGCTAAACAAAAGTCAAAACAAAATTCATGTGTTCAAGGAGCTTAGTCTGAGGGAGGAGACAGTGTGCAAACAGCTATGTACAAATAGGCTATAGATATATAGGTATAGATATATACAGGGAAGATTGGAGATGATCCCAGAGGAAGGCATTGAAATTAGGGAGGACTGGGAGAGAGAATTCCTAGAGAAGGTGACACTTTAGCTAGTATTTAAATGGAGGAGGAGAAGCTGGGAGGCAGAGGTGAAAAAGGAGGGAGTTCTAGGCACAGGAAAGAGCCTGTGAAAATGATCCCAGTTGAGAGATGATTGTCTTGTATAAGAACAATGGGGTCAGGAACACTAGATCAAAAGGTTTGGATGGGAGTATTGCTGATGTGTGGTGTAAGAAGACTGGATAGGTAAGAAAGGGCCAGGCTATGGAGAGATTTAAAATCTAACCAGGATTCTATATACGAACCTGGAAGCAATAGGGAGCCACTGCATTTGATTGGGAGGGGAGGGGCAGTGACATTGTCAGACTTGTGCATTAGGTAAGTTAGCTTGACCATCAGTTGGAGGATGGAGAGAGGCATGAGGCAGGGAGATCAGCCAGTAGGCTTTTGGGGTAGTTGGAATAGAACAGGCGGTGGTAATAAGGTACTGGACTAGGATGGTGGTAGTGTTGGAAGAGAGAAGGGGGAGCATACAGGAGATGTTTTGAAGACAAAATATACAAGTTTTGGCAAAAACAGACCAAATATATAAGGGGTGAGAGAGAATGAGGAGTCTGGGATAACTCCCAGCTTTTCAGTCAGGTTGACTGGGAGGATGGTGGTAACCTTGACAGTAACAGGGAAGTTTGGAGTGAGGAGGGTTTTTGGTGAAAAGGTAATAAGTTCAACTTGGGACATGTTAAGTTTAAGTTGTCTATGAGATATCCAATTGAAGATGGGCTTTTTGGAGAAATGAGACTTGAGGTTGGGGCTGAACAAATAAATCTGAGAAGCATCTTTATAGATGTGATCATTGAATCCATGGGAAGTGATGAGACCTTTAAGGGAAATAGTGTGAAGAGAAAAGATAAGAGTGGCCAGGACAGTGCCGTATCCTGCCTCCCTATTATTTCCTTCTCTATTGGTTTTTCAGACTTTAAGTCACACACACACACACACACACACACACTCATGCACTTGTTTTTCTGGTTTCCCCTTCTTAGACCAGGCCCTTCTACCACCCCCACCTGCTTTCTAGAAAGCAGCTCTTATAAGAAGTGATCATGTGGAGCTTTTCCTAGGCAATGGTACAAAGGGAAAGCCCCGAATTCGAATCCTGGATCTGCCTTTTTCTAGCTGCATGCCCTTGGGTAGGTCTCCAGACTTTATTTTCTTCTTCTGAACAGTTTTGTAGCCTCCCCACGACTCTGTGAGGTAGACTATTATGGCTATTGTCCCCATTTCACAACTATGGCAACAGACACTCAGAAGTGACTTGGCCAGTTAATAAATGTCAGAAGTAGGATTCGAACCCAGGTTTTCTTGGCTTCAAATCCAGCTGTAGATGGATTCTACCATGTTGCCTCTGAGGGAATTGGACTCTTAACAGTTTTAAATCCTCTGATCCTTCCTTATGGCCCTCCCTGGGAACCTGGGCTGGATGCAAGGAAGCTGTTCTATAAATAGGCTGGGACAGGTAGTCCTATCTTCTTCCTCCAATGTGCTTGGATAAGACTCTTCCTCATCTCCAAGGAATTCCCATAGACCACCTGCAGTTATGGCCATGCACATCTACCCTTCACCTCTCTGCAGAGGCCTTAGGAACAGGCCAAGTGACTAAAGCCCTGCTTCCAGTCAGAGAACTTCGATTCAAATCCCGTCTCTGAGGCTCATTATTTGTGTTAACCTTATACAAGTCATTTAACCTCACTGTGCTTCAGTTTACTCATTTGTAAAGTTTAGGAGTTGGACTAGATGGCTTCTGAGATCCTTCCCAGTAGATCTAGGACCCCCTTTTCAGGGCCACTGCATCTAGTGGCCCTGCAGCCTCAGGAGATCACAAGGCTGCTAGGACCCCATCCTCATTGGGCTCCAAATCTGCTTGGGGTTCTAGAGACTGGAAGATTTAAGATTAGGGAAATACACTTCTGACCTGGTTAGGCATTCATTTAGTCTCTGCCAAACTTTGTGGTCTGAACCTAGTTTTTATTAGGCTCAGCAAAATGGAGACAATGAACTCCTATGCTCTGGTTAACAGATAAATTATTTTTACTATTTCAGCCTCAGCTTGGTCAGTAACTTCATCCCTCCTTATCCTTTTCCTTCCCCTTTAAAAACTCTCTCTCCCTCTCCCTCCCCCCCTCCCTCTCTCTCTCTTCCCCCCTCTCTCTTTCAATTGGTGCCTAGCAGGAACAGCAGTAATGAAATTTATTTAAGATACAGGTTTTATTTTATGTTGAAGATTTTTTTCTTAATGCCTGTATGACTGCAGTGGCAGCTTCAGGAACAGAACAGAAAAACATCGTGAAAGGTGTTGAATACATCTCAGAGAGAACTGACCAACCTTCAGGAGAAGACATCCTATAAAATCTGTCATCCTAAATGGCTATTTCCTCACATGGTCTGTCCTTCCCTTTGCCCAGACCCTTCTACCCTAGCACCCCGGGGCCTTCCCACATTCACTCTTGAAAAAATACATTTTAAGGGTTCAGTTGTTCATTATAATTCAGCAAAAAAAGACTTGAGTTTCTTAGGTAACTTAGCTTCATAAATAATTTTTCATTTATTCATAGGAATTGCAAGTCAGTAAGACCTGGGTTCAAATCTCAGTTTTGTGACTTTTTCTGGCACATAGTAGGCACTTAATAAATGATAATTGGTTTGATTGCTTAAATAAATGGCCCTGGCCATGTCACTTAATCTCTTAACCTAAATTTCCTCATTTGTACCACGGGGGTTGTTTCAAAGTGCAAACTTAAAGCCAGAGAGCATTTGGTGCACTTCAGGGACCCCTATGCTTGTCAGCTGGTTGGTTGGTTGTCATTTTACAGAACCTGTAGGGAGAGCTGGGAGTAAGGAAGTACATAGCAGAAGCTCCTGGAAAGCTTCACGAAGTTATAGAGACCTTGGGACACTGAGAGATCCAGTGATTGTGGGGGAGAGGAGTAGGGAAGTGGGTCACACACCCATTCTCTTGGAGTCACAGCTCTTCTTGACTCAGAGGCAAACTCTGATTACTAAGCCAAGCTCCCTCGACCATGTCAACTATCATTATTATTATCGAAAACCATTACAGAATTTGGAGCCTCATAGGAGGTTATTCATATGAAAATGGGGGGGGAGGGTGATGGTGGTTGTTTTTAAAGGAAGAGTAATGCTTTCTCCCCTCTCCATAATTTCCCATTGTGACATTAGTATACAGGCTTTATCTTTGAAGTCAAAACATATTTAGGAGTACTTATTTTTTTCAATCTAGTGAAAGTGCTAGAATGAGGACCTCTTCTAAGATGCTTTTTATTTGCTTATTTATTTTGGTTCAGCACTGTGATTTCATCAGTGTGGGGGACTTCCAATATGAAAAGTCCCTCCACTGGTACAGATCACCTACTCCTTTCCAATTTCTAATAGGGGCACTGAGAAGCCATTAACTTGCCTATGGCTTCCCAGCCAGTATGTGTCAGAGGCACTGACACATAGTATTTGAACCTCAGTCTGCTGTATTCCAAGACCACCTTCTATCCGGTGCATTCTTCGGCATCTCCTGGTTTATTATGTTTGCATTTGACTAAATAATTGCAGACAGGTGCTGGCACCCTGCTTGGCACAAAGTGCCTGTCTGAAATCAATATATGCACAGCATGCTGTCCATACACACTGCTACTGTCATATATACAAACTCTTCCTGTCACCTACATTCCCCTTCTCTCCCCCATCACTGGCCTCCCCCCTCAAAAAATCCAAAACAACAACTTAAGGCAAGCATCCTTCCTCATGCCGCCCTCAGTTTACTTTCTACTAAAGGGAACGCCCACAAATCCTTGCAGTCAGCCAGGTAGAGAGCAGTACCCAGGGATGGGCCTAGCAGCCCCTTCCTTCCCCAGGACCTGGAGCTGCCCTGATTTCCAAGACTGCAGTGAGAAGGAATGACGAACTGAACAGGGAGAGTAATGAGAGAGGAGCCGCTCAGATCACCCCAGTCGCAGCCCCTACCCTATTCACCCTCCTGCCTCCAAGATTTTCCCAACCCCTTCTCTTCCATGCAAAGAGTCTAGCAATCTCCTTAGCACCCAACAGTGATCAGTATCAAATTATGTGTGGGTGCTGAGCTGGGGGGAGGCAGACTTTAAGGTCTAGACAGGAAAGGGGGGGAAAGTAAGGGGAAGAAAAGAAATGAGGAAGGGAAGAGGAAGAGGCAAAGAAGAAAGCACTCAGAGTTGTCTCCCTTGCCACAGGTATCCACCCCACCCCACCCCTAGTGCCTGAACTATTAAAATTAGCTCCCAGGTTAACGTGGTGGTAAAGACTATGAAGCCTGAAAATTCGGCAAAGTGCAGAAGGTTGTAAAGAGAGAGAAAGGAGGAGGCACTGGGCCCTATCTTATCTCTCCCCAGGGCTAGGCTTCCAGTGCCTTTCTCTTCCCACACAGAACCACCAGGTTTCAGCTGGGGGGGCAGCCCCCAGCCATGCATGAGTCCCACTCCTGCCTTAGCCAGGGATTAGCTTCTTCCTGCAGTGTGCACTGGCTCCAGTGAAGCAAACCTAGTACATTGGGGATGAGGTGGGGGGAAAGGAAAGCAAGCTGGCAAGCTTAAGCCGAGCCTCTCCTCCCCCCCCCCCCCCCCCCCCGCTTGCTCATTTCTCTGGGCTTCTGAAGCTGAGCCCACCTCAGGCCCTGGCTGCCTTCTCCCTCCTCATCCCCAACAAAGTTCAAGCCTTGTGCCCAGAAACCAGACCTCGAGCATCCTGCACCAGTCTGGCCGTTTGCTTAGGATTCTGAAACAGAGGGAACTGAATTTCCAGAGCCCCCAAGCCAGTGTGACCAAGAGGCTCGCCTCCATCACTCTGACCCTCTTCCACTCCCATGCATTGTCCTTTCTTTTCCTTCTGCCCCCCTCCCCCTAGTCTAGCCTAGCAAGTGGTTCTACCTAATTCTAAACACAACACAGTAGGTTTTGTTTGCTCCCTACTGTGGCAGCGACTTTTTTTTTCTGACACCTACTTATTCTGCTCCTTTCCCACAAAGAGAATCAGGTTAAGCGTCATTTTCTGGCGGATCTTAAACTTTAGGGAAATCACTCTCCCCCATCTCCCTCTACCCTCAGCTCGACCCTCTTCCAAAACTGAACTGCGGCTTTCAAAGGTTGCTTTCTGTCTGCGGTGGGGCGGGGGGATCCTCCAGCCACCACCCTGGAAGGGATCCTTTTAGCTTTGAAACCCAGCTCTGGGTAGATAACACAAAAGCCCTTGGAACTCTGTTTCTCTCTCTCTCTCTCTCTCTCTCTCTCTCTCTCTCTCTCTCTCTCTCTCTCTCTCTCTCTCTCTCTCTCGCACACACATACACACACGCATACGCACGCATTCAGACATACACACACATGCACATCTAGCAGCACCAATATTACCTCTCAAACATTCTCCCAGAGACGTCTCCCTCCATCTACACCCCCCCCCCATTTGACTTCTGCCTTGGGAATCTGGGAGGAGACATCCTAGGAATGACCAAGCCACTCCCCCAGCCCTCAGCTCTGGTGTGGAGGTGCTGACTGGTGGGTGGAAGAAGCAGAGGCGAGGAGGGGCTGGGGGAGAGGTGCGGGGGAACCTAGCCGGCTCCGCTTTTCGCATTTTCTCTTCTGGACACCCCCACACGAGGAGTTGCGCGTCGTCTGCTCAGAGGTGGAGGAGTTCAAGGGAAATCCACGCAGAGTGAATCTCGAGCGCCTTTGCCAACCAAGCCACTTGCGAGGAAGAGGAACGGCGTTACCGGGCTTCCCTGAATCTCACCGTGGCCCCGTGAACAAACCGCCACAGCTGCCGCCACCCCCTTCCCCCGCGCCTCGATCCTCTCACCCCATCTGCCTCCCCCCCAGCCCCATTCCCGGGCGTGACGTCACCCTCAGCTAGGTCCGAGGGAGCCTGCAAAAGCCTCTCAAATTCAAACTCATCGGCGCCCAGACAGCCGCTGCCAACAGCCGGGGGAAGGGAGCCGAGCCGCCACCACCGCAGCCCCAGCAGCGGCCCGGCGGAGTCAGCAGCCCGCGGCGCCCCGCGCCAGCCCCCCCCCCCCCAATCCCTCCCCCCTCACCCCGCCGTCCGCCCGCGCCCAGCGCACACGCACAGCCAGCCGGGCGCCAGGTGGCCAAACTTCCCGCGGCTCAGCCGCTCGCCTCGCCCCCTCCTGCCTGCGCAACGCCAGGACTTTGGCTTATACCCCCGAGCCCCAAACCCCCAGGACGCCTCCCCCGTCCACCAGCACCCCAAACCCGAGCCATCCGCCCACCGGTCGTGGTCCCTCTTACCCCCCTCACCCCCGGTCAAGCAAACCGTTTCAGTCTGCAAGAAGCGGCGTCTTCTCCTGGCTGCTCCCCCCAACGGTTTTTTCTATTTGCACCCAAAATGCTAAACTCCGGAGCCACCGCAAAGGAGGGGAGTCTCATCTTCTCCTGATGTGTGAGTACCGCAGCCCTTTCCCTTCCGCGGTCCTTCCCATTTGGTCCTCCCCCCCCCACCTTCCCATTCCTTCCCATCCCTCCCCTTCCCCACCCCCTTGCGCAAGAGGGGAGAAAGAGAGAAGTAAAGCTATTTCTACTGCTGCGAGACAGACGAGCTGTCCGAGGTCCCTTCCCCGGCTTCCCCCCCCACCCCCACCCCCCGGAGGAAGAGGAGGAGGAGGAGGGCAGCTCGGTTTAGTAAGACAACTCGGTTACTAATGACTCCGCTGGCAGCAGGGACCCGAGGGGAATCAGGTGCATGGCTGTGTGTTTCGGGGAGGGCGGGTTGGCGGGCAGGCAGGCGGGCGGGCGGGCAGGCAGAGTGGAGGGCGAGGAAACAGCTTCGCAAAGCAATTGTTTCGGTCTGTCGTGTTGTATCCCTGCGCCCCCCCCCCTCCACCTCTTCCTCCCCCACCCCCTTTCCTGGCCATTTTAATCGGGCTCCTTGTTTCTCTCTCCCAACTCCCCGATCCTACCCCATTCCTCCTCCCCACTTCTCCCCTACCCTTCCAAACCCCCTTCTTAAAGGCTTGACTGTAGGTGCCGGAGCCAGATCGACTGGGTATAAAGATGCTGAAGGGTGTTTGGTTGCTCAGTGTGTTAACCGTGGCCGGGATCCTCCAGACGGAGAGCCGCAAAACTGGCAAAGACATTTGTAAGATCCGCTGCTTGTGCGAGGAGAAGGAAAATGTACTGAATATTAATTGCGAAAACAAAGGCTTTACAACCGTGAGCTTGCTCCAGCCCCCCCAGTACCGGATCTACCAGCTTTTCCTCAATGGAAACTTACTGACCAGACTCTATCCTAATGAGTTCGTCAATTACTCCAACGCCGTGACTCTCCATTTGGGGAACAATGAGCTGCAAGAGATCCGAACTGGGGCGTTCAGTGGCCTGAAAACTCTCAAGCGACTCCACCTCAACAACAACAAACTGGAAGTTTTGAGGGAGGACACGTTCCTGGGCCTGGAGAGTTTGGAGTACCTGCAAGCAGACTACAACTACATCAGTGCCATCGAGGCAGGCGCCTTCAGTAAGCTGAATAAGCTTAAGGTCCTGATTCTCAACGACAATCTCCTGCTGTCTCTTCCCAATAATGTGTTCCGCTTTGTTCTGCTGACCCACTTAGATCTGAGAGGCAATCGACTGAAGATGATGCCCTTTGCTGGGGTCCTGGAACACATTGGAGGGATCATGGAAATTCAGTTAGAGGAAAACCCTTGGAACTGCACTTGTGATTTACTTCCACTGAAGGCTTGGCTTGATACTATAACAGTCTTTGTTGGAGAGATTGTCTGTGAAACGCCTTTTCGGCTGCATGGGAAAGACGTGACACAGTTGACCAGGCAAGACCTCTGTCCCAGGAAGAGCGCCAGCGATTCAAATCATAAAGCGAACCACCCTTCCTTTTCCGACACCCACGTGCAGAAGCTCTTGCCTACCCTTAATCCTGCTCTCACTCCTACACGGGCTCCCAAAGCCAGCCGGCCCCCCAAAACAAGAAACAGACCAACGCCCAGGGTCACTGTGTCCAAAGACAGGCAGAGCTTTGGACCTATCATGGTATACCAGACCAAGTCACCAGTCCCCCTCACCTGTCCCAGCAGCTGTGTCTGTACCTCCCAGAGCTCTGACAATGGCTTAAATGTCAACTGCCAAGAAAGGAAGTTCACCAATATCTCAGCCCTTCACCCCAAACCTACCAGTCCAAAGAAACTTTATCTTACAGGGAACTATTTGCAAACTGTCTACAAAAATGACCTCCCAGAGTACAGTTCTTTGGATTTGCTGCATCTTGGAAACAACCGGATAGCAGTCATTCAGGAGGGTGCTTTTACAAACCTAACCAGTTTACGGAGACTTTATCTGAATGGTAACTATCTGGAAATTCTTTATCCTTCTATGTTTGAGGGGCTACAGAGTTTACAATATCTCTATCTGGAGTATAACATCATTAAAGAGATCAAACCCTGTACCTTTGATGCGCTGATGAACTTGCAGCTGTTATTTCTGAATAACAACTTGCTGAGATCGTTACCAGATAATGTCTTTGGTGGCACTGCCCTCACTAGACTAAACCTGAGGAACAACCATTTCTCCCACTTGCCAGTGAAAGGGGTCCTGGACCAGCTCCCAGCTTTTATCCAGATTGATCTGCAAGAAAACCCATGGGATTGTACCTGTGACATTATGGGACTGAAAGACTGGACAGAGCATGCAAATTCCCCTGTCATCATCAATGAGATCACCTGTGAATCTCCAGCCAAACATGCAGGTGAGATCTTGAAATTTTTAGGGAGAGAGACTATCTGTCCAGACAACCCTGACTTATCAGATGCTACCATCTTATCCATGAGTCATAACACAGACACCCCAAGATCCCTTAGTGTGGCTCCCAGCTCATACCCAGAGCTACATACAGAAGTTCCACTCTCTGTCTTAATTTTAGGGCTACTTGTGGTCTTTATCTTATCTGTCTGCTTTGGGGCAGGCTTATTTGTCTTTGTCCTCAAACGGCGAAAGGGAGTACCCAGTGGGCCCAGTAGCACCAATAATCTAGACATCAGTTCGTTCCAGCTGCAGTATGGATCTTATAATGCTGACACTGCTGACAAGACCGAAGGCCACGTCTATAACTATATTCCTCCTCCTGTGGGCCAGATGTGCCAAAACCCAATTTACATGCAGAAGGAAGGTGACCCAGTGGCATACTACCGAAACCTCCAAGAGTTCAGCTATGGGAATCTGGACACCAAGAAGGAAGGGCCGAGCACGCTGGCTTATACCATCAGTGCATCAGAATTGCTGGAAAAGCAGTCCACCCCACGAGAGCCTGAGCTACTCTATCAAAATATTGCAGAGAGAGTGAAGGAGCTCCCCAGTGCAGGGGTGGTCCACTATAACTTTTGCACCTTACCTAAGAGGCAGTTCACACCTTCCTATGAATCCCGACGCCAAAATCAAGACAGACTGAACAAAACTGTTTTATACGGAACTCCCAGGAAATACTTTGCAGACCAATCCAAACCCGAACATCCTTTACTTCAGGCCAAGCAGCAAACAGAACCAGACTACCTCGAAGTTCTGGAGAAACAAACCGCAATCAGTCAGCTGTGAAGAGAGGGGAAGAAAGAATGAAAGCATCCAGGGAGGCTGCCTCGGGAAGACAGAAACAGCCGGAGATGACCGCATTCAGTGCATCGGCTTTTGGGGTTTGGTGGGGTGGGGGCAGTGAAGTTGGGGGGAGGTCTTTCTTTTCCAGGAATAATGAGGAAACTGAAAATTTAGTGAGGGAGGGGGGAAAACAAGCTTCTTGCTCTCAAGAGTTTTCCTCTTAAATTATTTCCACTTTATTTTGGTTGGGTTTTGGGGGGGGGCATCCTAGTATCTGTCCACTGAAAATGAATGTTGTTTCAATGACTTTTCTCCCTTTTCATTTTATTTCTTGCCCTTGCCCCAATCTGTTCTGTTTTTTTCAGGGTATAGATGGGGAATGGCTCTAGGAGGTCCAGAAGGGGCTAGGCAAAAAAAAAAAATATTTTAAAAAGAAGTGGATGCTGAATGTGTTATGCTGAAGATCTCCAAAGATCTTTTGGGACTGTCACTTCCTTTGTAAATAATAATATCCAGTATTTCTCTTTCAGTTACCATGCAAAGTCACTGGGCGTCACCTCTTGTGTTAAAGTGCCTTTGCACTTTAAGTACATTACTTAAATGTTGCTTTTAGCTTTGATAAATTGAACCTATTTTAATGTGTTGTATTTTTGAAAGTAAAAAAAAATGTCAAATAGATCTATATGTCAGCTGCATTCAATCAAAGGAGAGTTTGCTTGATTTATAGGTAACCAGCCCTTCATTAAATGATTCTAGTTCTAAGACTTTATAGATTTCACTGTAAAATATTTCTTTTCTTCTGGGTTTGTTTTAAGTGATTCATTGAAGTCAGCTAAGCAGACTTAGTGATAGACCAGAGGCACTCAACTGCCTTGGTTGGGCTTACTATTTCATTAATAAAAGGTATTGAACATGCTAGCATAGAGAATTGAACAATTAAGGTCCTTCCCTAAATCATTACCTTGCCAACACTAACATGGTCAGTAATGTTCAGTGCTTTTAGATTATTTTCCTAATTAAGAGAACATTACACAACTTGTAATATATTTTTTCTGCATTAAATTAGATATTTTTATACATTTAATGAAAGAGTCTGAATTTCTAACTTTTTAATTGAAATTAATATTTTTTCTGCCTATTGAGACATTTTCTATAAGCATACACCAGTAGAGGCCGCCACACACCTCATTTAATAAAGACATATGAGCCATTTAAATACCTTGAAGGAAGACTTCAAAGGTGAAATTCGAACTTGGGTCTCCAGACTTCCCAAGCAAGTTCTCTGCAGATTCCAAGGTAGCAGAGACAAATGTCAACCAACATACCTTCCAATTCCCTTACCCATCAATGTTTAGACTTCAGAATTCTTCTTGGGTTATCATATTGAAATAGAAAGCAGTGTTTTCCCATTGAGTTTATGAAGTCCTCCCAAGTTTATTGAAGCTTTAAAAGGGGTGCTATCTGATAATACTATTGCATCTTCACATAGGGGAAGAATGACCGAAAACCAAGAAATTAAGCATTGTTTCTCTTTCACCTTTCCATAGTTTTACTTGAATTTTACCTTGCCATTGGTAGAGAGCATTTCTTTTTTTTCCCCTGGGAGTGGGGGTAGGGGAGAGTATTAAAATGAGTTTGGTTATCCAAGTATATAAAACATTTATGAAGCCTTATTATTAGCCTGTAAATAATTTTTAGCTGCAAACATGATTGTGAGATTTAAACAAACAGCCCTTATTTACAACAAAAATAGTTTTGTTTTGTCTATTGTAAATCCTTATGCAACTGGGATGGTGATCTGCATATAAAGTAGGCCAGCCTTTTCAATTCCTTATTAAAGCAATTGATGGAGAATGAAAGAAGCTCCCTGTTTCCTTTTCATAAATAGGTTACTGCACATAATAATCCTTTATTATCATGCAGAGATTGAAGTGGACTCTGATGACTTATTTTTAAAGCTTTAATATGACTAATAGTATATTGTCTGCCACTCTGAAGACTTCCCAAGCAATCGAATTTCAATTATAAATGACTTAAGTCCGTATTCTTTTCATCGATATTTTACTAGTGGAAAACAGTTGCCTTTTTCCCAACTGAAAGGAGTCGTGTGTGGAGAGAACTCAGAACATGCAGTGAATCGCTTTTAATGAACAATGCAGTGTCTGAATACCATCCACCGTGACCAGCTCTCGTGGCCACCCTTTGTTTCGAAATCATAATTTCTATTCATGGCCATTAGATCAGGGTTAACACTGGAAGGCCATGAGGAACTAACTCTACAAGAGTTAGTCTTCCAAAGGGTCTCATTTCAGGGAAGAGAAGAGAAAGTATGAACACAGAGGGATTGCCTGAAAATCACCTCCTCTACTTTGAGTGTGAGGTGCTGACATGTAACAGCTTCAGGGGGGATCACTTCTGGCTGCTGGCCAGAGTGTAGTACTAGCTAGGACAAAAAAAGGGATGGTCAGAGTAGACATGGTAGAAAGTTTTTGCCAAGGCAAAAGATCAGATTTGCTTTTCCTTAACTTTTTATTGAGCATTAAGCTATTCGGACAAACTGAGGTGATTTGTTCAAATCTACTTTTAGTGGTTCCCACCCCCACCCCAAGTAAATTCATTACATCTTTTATAACATTAATTTTTGATGAAAAAAATGATAGCAATTTCAGATGCATTCTTCTGAAGAGACCTCATGGAAAAACTCAATTTTATCCACAATCCCACTGAATAATGATGGCTTAATTTTGAATACTTATGCTTTCCAGGTTTGCACTTTATTATTAGCATAGCATGATGAAATATTTCCTCTTCCAACCTAATGGGATGCATCCTGTAAATCATTTTTTCAACACAGCCTTTCAAGTATATGTTGCATTCAATTTCTATTTTTAGTTTAAAGTATGTTTGTGACATACTTTAAAGTCGAAATGAGTTTTTTTTCCTGAAGCTTTGTTTCCATTCTGTTATTGTTCCAACTGACTGCATTTGGTTTTGCTTCCTCAGCACCAGGGCTTTTTGAAATGATTTTATTCTGGGATCTTTATTTTTATCTCTTGCAGCTGGATTTGGTTGTTTAACTTTGACTCCCCACACTGCTTGAAAGAGGCATAAACAGTAACATGGCTACCCCCAGGGCTTTGGGGGCAACCTTCTCTCTCCTGGCCACAGGCTGAAGCTGAACTGCAAAGCCTAGCCCTGCAAATTGTACATGATCATTCCCCTCCAATTCCAGATGATTAATTAGTGACTAGCTTCCCCTGGGGCTCATTAGTATTAACAAAGAAAAAAAATCTCAACTGCTCTTCCTGGGTTTAACTGCCACTGAGAAAGAACCCCATCTGGGTTCTAAACCAGGAGCAACTTTCTTAGGCCTCACCAAGCCCCTCTATTAAGATGGTATCATCAAGCCTAACACCCTTTCTTTGCCCTCCTACCCATAAGGCAAATGACTTTTTGAATCCTTTTCTTGGTCCTACAAGGACTTAATCTATATTTAGTCACACCAATGAGGGTCTAGGGAAAACAGACAGATTGGGACTCTTCAAATTGTAGATGCGCTACGGAAACCTCTCAAGGATGGAGGTTCAGAGAGAGGATTAAGGAAAGCTCTCCAGAGTGTTCTACTAACACCTGAAACTTCTCTGATGATCCCCAGATGTGGACAGTAGAAAGGTAAAAGAGGAGGTTGGACTTTCTATCTTGAGTCTGTGGAGTAAGAGGAAAACTGTGGATCTATTCTCCATCTGCTACACATCGCTTAACCAGCATCCTTCATTATTTTGGGCTGGATGACCTAAAGGACAAACAAAGCAACCAACAAAAAAACCAAACATTTCTGTTGGATCGGGTCTAGTGCTTCAAGTATGAGGACTGGTACCTGTGTGCTGTTTTAAGAGCGTCACTGTAAAAATAAACAGCAATGTGATTGTAAATACAGTGTCACAGACATACTTTAAAATGAGGAGAAGATCCATGTTTTAGAGGCAATGCTTAATTTGCATCTCAATGGCTTAGACTAGAGGGTTTTTTTTCCGGATATCTGTTAACTTGCAAACAATGAAAAGTATAGGAGTGGTGAGAAATATTTACCTTAAGATGTAGGTGATAAAATCACTAACTTCTGGTAAAGAGAAAATAAGTACTGTACATAGGTGTACCCCGCTTCTTGCTGTGGTTGTGCTCCTGAACAAAAGTTGTGTGTAAATTCAATCTTTTTTTTTTGTAAATTGAATCATATTTTAAGTGCACTAGGGGAGCTGCTATTTAGAGGAAACTTGTGGTGAATCCTTTTGTAAAGCAAAGACTCATTTTATAATGGAAATAATCATTCCCTCACCCCTAATTTATCTGTTTTGTATGTTCAGATTTTCATATATCGGGTTTGCGTAAAACAGGGCCCACCTGCATAAAGTCATTCAATACAACCCGCTTTTCCAGTGCTGCTTTGTTGTACCAGTGTATTGGTTGCTAAGGGCTTATACTTGAAAAGGCTGCTGCAATTTTGTGCAAATTAAGCTAATGGATGATTCTGTGATTACACAGTAGCATCTCTAAACTGTTATGGGTAGCCAACCCATTTAGACTCAATTGAGCACCGGATTCCTCACTTCCTGTCCTAACTGGTATGTTCGATGAGCAGCCTCTCCTTTCTAAGATGTGGCCATGTTTCCTTAGGGGGTGGAGCAATTCCTGTATTCCAATTCTAGAAAGTGCTTAGAGTCAAATGGTTTTATAATAAATATATGTCATTGTGTAAACATATTGAACTGCATGTGTGTTGGAATTCTTTCTTGCAGTGTTTTAGCTTGGAAATACCTGTATAAATACTGTTAGATTTAGTCGCAAATAATTGTTGTCAAGTTATTGGAATAAACAGCAAATGAAACAAGATCGTGTGGGAATTGTCTTTTTCAGTGAACTGTGAAACTGTCAAAGTCTGAATGGTGCCTTCTGAGCTGTTATTAGGTTAAATGGGGTCCGCTGTCAATTGGAATGGATAGCACTGTTACAATGTGGTGGTATAAACCGCTTATACCCTGGGCCGATTTTGTGCTTGAGCTATTTTATGTCCAATAACAAACAAACACTTAGCCACTTGCTGGAAACGGGATTACATTATAGGTTTTAGTTAAGACATAAAAAGGATAAAATATCATTGGCCTGATATCAAGGTTCTATGACTTCATATATCCTGTCCAAAAGCTAACGAATTAAACTTGGAGCCAGTTCACAATGTCATATGTGATTTCAGTGTAAACAAATATTTAGGCTCCTTTTTACTAAAAGTATTACAACTCTTCCAGAAAAAATTGTGAACATTTAAGATTTTTTAAAAAAGATTCTAATGCAGAAATATCTTGATGAAGGCATCATCAAGGAAGTTGAAGATTATTGATTTTTCTATTGTTTTCCTGGGCGTTGGGCCAGTCTCTCTCTCTCTCTCTCTTTCTCTCTCTCTCTCTCTCTCTCTCTCTCTCTCTCTCTCTC
>CM053602.1:27410147-27490309 GCA_028646575.1 Pseudocheirus occidentalis | reverse complement strand
ATCCTGGTCTCGCTGATTCTGCAGTCTGCCTTTTATCCACTACCCCACTTGACGTCTTTCTTTTTCTTTCTTTTATTTTTTTTTTTGCTTTTTTGGGGGGTGGAAGGCAGAGCATTTGGGGTTAAGTGACTTGCTCAAGGTCACATGGCTAGTAAGTGTTAAGTGTCTGAGGTCAGAGTTGAACTCAGGTCCTTCTGACTTCAGGGCCAATGCTCTATTCATTGCTCCACCTAACTGCCTCTGACCTCTTTCAAAGTCTATTTTCTCTTTTGATTTCAGTCTGTCTAACTTCAATTCACTCTGATGGGCATTTCTATGGGCACAAGGTTGAGCCAGTGTGGCAGTGTTTAGAGGGCTACTGTGCTCGAGGTCTGCCTTTCACAAATCCTAGCTGTATGACCATAGGAAAGGCATTGACCAGAGAGCTCTCCATTCCCTTGGCAACTCTCCAAAACTGAAAGTTCCAGACAAGGTGCCAATGATTGTGGGTGAAGAGAGTTTCCAAACTTTGATTTCCCTACAGGATGAAATCACAGGTCTGGACCCCCCCCCCCTCCCACATATCCTAGGTACTGATGATAACAAGACAAACATAGAATGAGATCTTCCCTCGAGGAGCTTGCATTCAATTCAATCTCTTCTGAGTTTCTGTCACACAAGGTCTGTTGCTCCCTATGTTCAACTTTTTCTTTATAATTTTCATCACTTGACACCTTATAAATCCCAACCTCCTGCAGTTTATCCATGTCTTCTATGAAGATCTCAGGCCTCTTCTGTGTTACACAGTAACAAACGACTAGAAATCAAGCCCAGAGAATCATTTTTTTTCCACATTTTGGAAGAAAGGCCTCATTTTTTTGGTATCTCAATGCTTCCCTCACCCTTTCCTTTTTTTCACTAAAGAAGTCAGGGTCCTTATGTCACCAGGGGAACCTACAGACCCTTGAGCAACTTCCTGGAGTCTGATACTTTCGGGGATTCATTTCAGTGAGCAAATCCCTCAGTCCACATGAAATCCTTGGCTTTCTCTGGCTATAGTTACCCATGACACTGGCAGGTTTAATGACTTGCTCAAAGTGACAAATCTACTGTTTTAGAAGCTGGACTTGAATCCTGGTTTTACTGATTCTGCGGTCTGCCCTCTATCCACTACCCCACTTGACGTCTTTCTTTTTCTTTCTTTTTTTTGCTTTTTTTTGGGTGGGGTGGAAGGCAGAGCATTTGGGGTTAAGTGACTTGCTCAAGGTCACACGGCTAGTAAGTATGTTGGTGTGTGGCTGGCTGGTTTAACAGTTCAGAGGGATCTTTAACTAGAAAGGTAAATATAACAATAAAGCTCCGAAATGATCTTGTAATGTTTGACTCTTATGGTCTTTTGTAAGAACAGGAAAGAGGGGAGGTAGAGTAGGGGAAGATCTTTTCTAAGTTTTTCTGCTTTTCCACTGGTTTCTATGAGACTTATTAGGGGCATTAGTGAATCTGAGAAAATTCAACAACTTTCTGCTGGGTTTCCTTCTGTCTGGTTCTGAAAGGTTGTAGGCAGGAACAAAGGAAATATATGTTACATTTGTCTAACCAACTGAAGTATAAGAAAGTGGAGGCTATTGGGACCACAGTGGGTTCTTACCTGTTTGCTGTCAACTGTACAAGGGCTGTAGATTTTGTTCTTTGGTCATTTTCGGTCATGTCTGCCTCTCTGTGACCCCATTTGGGGTTTTCTTGGCAGAGATACTGGAGTGGCTTGTCATTTCCTTCTCCAGCTCATTTGACAGATGAGGAAACTGACACAATAAGTGACTTGCCCAGGGTCACACAGCTGAGAAGTGCCTGAGGCCAAATTTGAACTCAGGAAGAGTTTTCCTGACTCCAGGCACAATACTCCAGCAACTGCAGAACCACCTAGTGCCAGATTTTGATTTATAGCCAAATGTCTTTTTGAATTGAGTCTGGCCACTTTCCATGTGTGTGACTTTGAGCAGGTCTCTTCCCCTTTCTGGGCCTCAGTTCTTCTCCTGTGAAATAATGAAGTTTGATTAGATGGCCACCAAGCTCTAAATCTGTGTTTCAGCGATGCTTAGGCACAGTGATAGTGCAGATTTGTATATTAACTGTAATTATAACACAATTCCTTCTCAACAATTCTGTGTGGTTGATAGTGAAAGTATTCATATTCCCCTCTGAGTAAACTGAGGCACACATGTAAGTTGCCTGAGGTCACATGTCCAGTAAGTGGTAGAGCTAGGGTCTTCTGATCATAAGACAAGTGTTCTTTCCACAATTCCACCCTGAAACCATTGTTTTACATGAGGTATAGGTAATTATCTAGCCACGCACTCCCCCCAAAACCCAAACCTATATCTGAAGAAAATAAATATTTAAATTTTTTTCTAGCCTGTCGACATTGGTCAGAATCATGAGAAAAAGGCCTAACTTGACTTTACTACATAAATACAGCCTGACTTTTCTGGATTTTTAAAAATTTAAACAACCCTATTTTGCTTACACCCACAAGTAGTTTAAAAGACAATTATAGAAAAAACAAGTTTAAATATATCTTTGTTGATGCATTTGTTGGGAGTTTTTCTTTTTTGTTTCTTTGTTTCTCAAGAATAGAATTGGTCATTAGGGTTTTACAGAGCATTCTCTTTCTACATTTCTTCAAGACTATCTAGTGTGCACTGTAACTCTAAATTTGGGATGATGAAGTAACAAGTGCTATAGAAACCTAGCCAAGGGATTGTAAGCTAGATTTCTTTTGCGTTTGCCCCCTCTTCCTGCCAATTTCTGTCCATGTTTGGTGGGTTGTAGATGCTTGGGTCAACGGTAAAGTCTTGTGATAAGAAGTACAAATAGATTGGTTTGAGATGTTCAAAGAGAGGGGATTTCCAAATCCCACTTCATTAACTTGTAATATTTTGGAGATAGTACCATGTCCCAGGAGCCTCGATCTGAATTTCTAGACTTAGCTCTGCTGCTGAGTCACTAGGCTACCTTGGTCATAGCACATGCCAAAAGAGAAGACTGTCCAAAGACCTTCCAGCCTCAAATTGTCTAGGTGGCACAATGGACGAAGCACTGGACCTGGAGTCAAGGTGACCTGAGTTCTAATCCTGACTCAGACATTTACCAGCTATGTGATTCTGGGAAAGTCATTTTGCCTGTCTACCTCAGTTTCTTCAACTGTAAAATGGGTGATATAATAGTGTCTATCTCACAAGATCACTGTGAAGCTCATATGAGACAATCTTTGTAAAGTGCTTAGCACTCATACTTAGTAGACGCTTGATAAATGCTAATTGCCTTCTCCTCCTCTCCTGTGGTCTTTCCATGCTTTATAAAATCCTATTTCATCTTTTTAAAAAAAGCCTGCTATCATATGAACCCTCTTAACTAAATAATATGAGCAATTTCTAGAGGGATTGTTCCGTATTTATCATAAAATAATACCTCTAAGATGAAAGCTTTGTAGCCCTTACTCTGTGCTGAGTCCTATATTAGGGGCTATGTGGCTACAAAATCACCCAGATTATTTATTGAAAGCTGCAATAGTAATTACTCATCACTGTGTTAGTCCCTATGCAGGAATACAAAAGTTTAAGACAGAGAATGTCAAATCTGGAAGCAGTCTTTGGGATCAGCCCCTAAGTCCCTAGTTCAGTGCCCCCCATATATGAATGGAATGGAATACTGTTATGCAGTTAAAAAAAAGTCAATAGTGATGGTTTGATGCAGTTATGTAAGCAGAACCAGGAGAACAATTTGCTCTATCACAGCACTGGAAAGATAAGCAACTTTAAGAACCCTGCTCAGTGCAGTGACCCGGCATGATTCCAGGAGACCAATGATGATCCAAGCTGCCCAGCACTGGACAGAGAGATGACGTTCTCAAAATGCAAAGTGAGACATATTTTTGATATGGTCAGTGTGGGAATTTATTTTCCTACACTGCGCATATTTGTTATGAGGTTGTTTTAGAAATATTGGTCACAAATGTTGCATTACGAATGTTGTAACATGTGTTTCAACCTTGACTCAAAGCCAAGTTTCAGAGGCAGGGCAGGATAAGCACGGTGCTGAGCAGAGGCTAGAGGCACTCCAGGAGGGGAGATTTATCCAAGAAAAGCCAGGGAGATTGGAATAAACAAGGAGGTAGGGTTATTTGGAGCAGATCTTCCATTCTGGTTAGCCTGATAAGGAAGGAGGAACAATATCATTTAGCTCTTAAATGGTTGAAATAAGAGGAACATTTCCATTCAAAGAAAAGTTGCAATCACAGCACATTTCCTTTGAAATATTCAACTATGTCGGAATCGTCCATGTTGGCTCATGGAATCAAAGGAATTTGTAGTTGACAGGAACCTCTGTGTCCATCTGGTTCAACCCGTACCTGGAAAAAAATGCCGTATTTCACCGGATAATTGTCACAGATTTATGTCACTCTGTAAAAATGGGGTGCGACCATTATATCAAGCTTTAAAAAAATATTGTGCCAGTATTACTTAAAAGTTATTTGTTACTGAACTGTATTTGAGGCAAGATTAGGATGCATGAAATACTCGTGAATATATATGCATTAAAATAGGGAAGATGCAAGTCTTTCCATATCACATGACTTACTCATGGCAGCTTTACCTGCCCACCCGCTCCCCTTGCACCTACAACAGCTCTTTATTGGGTTGAGTGACAATACCATTGTCACTCATTGCTCTAAACAAATCGCACAAGTCAGTTTTCAGAACTATCCTGACAATGTACTTGTGCTGAGAATTCTAGGCTTGAGGCTCCCAATGTGCAAGAGATAAATGCATATCCATATGCCACTGGTGAGTATGTTGCTGCTCTGTTTGCCCTTTAAGTGGCGTGATGAACAGAATTATACTATGCAATGATTATATGATGAAAGGTTATAAACCAATTCTTCCACTGAAAAACAAAAAAAGGGCACAATGATTATGGAGTAAAATACAGTAATTCCCACTACAGAATACCTGAGAAATGGTTATTCAGTCTCTGCCTAAAGTCCTCTAGTGAGGGGATGCTCACCTCCTAGGGCAACCCATTCCCATTTGAGAACTTTCGATTTTCAGAAAGAGTTTATTAGATCAAGCCTAAATGTATTGCTTTGTAATGTCAACCCACTGTTCCCAGTTCTGCTCTCTGGACCAAACAGAACAAATTGAATTCCTCTTCCACAAAATACATCTTCAGCTACTTGATGATAGCTCTCATGTCCCTCCCCACTGAGCCTTTTCTTCTCTGAACAATGTTCCTAGTTCTTTCCACTGATCCCCACAGAACAGGGACTTAAGGCCTTGTACCATACTAATTGTTCTCCTACAGACATTCTCCAGCTTCCTTCCTAAAATATGTTGCCTAGAAGTGAACACAATACTCCAAACATGGTCTGACTAGTTATGCCTCTCCAAGATGTGTCATTTTGATACTAAAAGTGGAAAACTTTTATCTACTAAGTAATAATTTTAAAAATAACTCATGGAAAATTTTTGGGAAAAATAATTCCACAGATATTTACTGAATACATACTCTATGCCCCATATTGAGCTAGGTGCTATGAAAAGAGAAGACATGAGCATTCTGTCTTTAAATCTATCATCTCAGGATCCTTATCATGATGATGATAATAGCTAACCTTTATATAGTACCTACTATGTGCATAGTCACATAGGTGCCAGGCTACAGTTCTTATCTCATTGGATCCTCACAACAACCCTGGGAGGTAGGGCCAATTGTTATCCCCATATTACAGTTGGGGAAACTGAGGCAGGCAGAGATTAAGTGACTTGCCGAGTGTCACATGGTTAGTAAGTCTCTAAGGCTTGATTTGAGCTCAGGCCTTCCTCACTTCAGACCCCATGCTATACCCATTGTGCGACATGAATTACTTGGAGAATAATTCATAAAATTGAATTTTAAAATGTATGAACAGACAGGAAATATTACACTTAGGATTGGAAAAGGCAAAAAGCACCACCAACTGGAATAAATCATCAAAGACATTGTAGAAGAAGGAGTTGAGATAAGCCTCGAAAAACACAGGAATTAGAAAGACTAAGAGACCCAAAAGAGGTATATTCTAAGTGGGGGAAACAGCTGAACCCCAAAATAGGAATAATTGTGATTCCAATCAGAACTCAAACTGATTCAGTGACCAATGATTTCGGATGACTTACCTGCCTCTAACCTCGCAATAGATGGCTCGTAGAATCAAAGGTGGTGGACTGCAGGTGCAGAATGAGGTATATGTTGTTAGAGCCAATGTTTTTAATTCAATAGGCATTTATTAAGCTTCTTCTATGTGCCAAGCACTGTGCTTGGCATTCAGGACACAGTCAAAAGTGACATGGTTCCTACCCTCAAGGATCTTACATTTTCCTGGGGGAACATAGCATGTATAGGGATAACAATGTACAAAATCCATACGAAGTCATTTCAGGCAGGCCAGTAACGACTGGGGTAATCATAGGAAGCCTTTTGTAGAAGGGGATACTTGAGCTCAGTCTCAAAGAGAACAAAGGGTCTGAGGAGCCCAGAGGAAGAAGGAGAATATTTCAGGCATGTGAGAAAGCATATGCAAAGACTAAGAGCTAAAAATGGAGTATTCAGTTAAGAGAAGCCCAAGTAGGTCAGTCTGGCTAGTGGACGAAGTGTGTGAAGGTGAGTAATGTGTAATCATTCAGCCTAGAAATATAAGCCAGAGCCAGATTGCCAAGGGGTTTAAATGCCCAGTCTGATTGGTGTGTGTGTGTGTGTGTGTGTGTGTGTGTGTGTGTGTGTGTTGGGGGGGAACTAAGATATTTTATCTTAGTGGTCACAGAAAGCAGCTGAGGCAGAGGATTGACATATATGGTCAGACCCGTGTTTTAGAAATAATAATGATAATAATAATAATAATGATGATGATGATGATGATGATGATGATGATGATGATGATGATGATAGGTAGTATTTTTAAAGCATCTACTGTGTGCCAAGCCCATGTGTGAAGCACTTTCCAAATAATATATCATTTGATTTTCACAACAATCCTGGGAGGTAGGCGTTGTTATTATCCCCATTTTGTGGTTGAGGGAACTGAAGCAAACAGAGGTCAAGTGACTTGCCCAGGGTTACACAGCTGGTAGGTATCTGAGGCTGGATTTGAACTTGGGTCTTCCTGACTCCAGTCCCAGCTTTCTATCTACATTGGAGGAGGGAAAGAGTTGAAGCAAGGATGCCATTTGGAAGACATTTGTCTGTTGTTTTTTGTCCTTGGTTCTAGAAGAGGGCTGTGACATCAGGAAGGTGATGTCATGACTTGTAAGAGAATTGGATTTAAGTGAGGGAGGGCTGTGCTAAACCTCACTTTCTCCTCTGGAGCTATCTGGGTCCAGGATGACTAAAGATGGCCCCCTGTAATTGTCAGATCATGCCTAATGAAAATCAGAGCTAGAGTGATATCAACACGAGGGGAGAAGAGACAGATATATGTGAGATGTTGTAGAGGTAGAAACGATTTGGCAACTGGTTTTAGCTTCGGGAGATGGGGTATGCACTTAGCTGCATATTGACCTTACAAAGCAGGGTTCTGGGGACGAAAGTTGTCATTGGACAATGATAGCAATGCTAAAAGAAAAGCATCGACAATTCATTTACACACATATAGACACATATTTCCATACACATACATATATGCATATAGATAACTATTATGCATACATATATTTATATGTATATATGCATATAAGGTCCTGCTTGATGGATGTGTGAGAGAAAGTAACAAGAATGGCCCAAGTGTGCAGCCCACATTTGGGAAATAGCCTGACCCTGCTTTGCCAGTCCAACCTTCTGAAAGGCCTTGAATACCAGGAGGAGGAATTTGGCCTTGCTCCAGCGAGAAATAGTGGGCCATTGTTGGGTTATTAAGCAGGGGAGTGACACGCTAAAAGCAATGTTTTAGGAAGATTAATCTAGCGGGGGATATGCAAAATGGATTGGAGGGGAGAGACCCCAGAGGAAGTAAGCTCAGTGAAGAGGCTATTGCAATCGTCCTGGGCTAGGGAAGAGGTGCATGAATGAGGGATGGGGGGGGAGTGGTGGTGGGAATGTTGGAGGGATGAGTTGTTTATGTGCTGATGTTTTTGAGTTCTGTCTGAGCCTTGACTGCTGGGCCACTGACTGCTGGTGCAGTGTCATCGAAGGGAGAAACATATTTTTAGTGTCACATCCATCTTTTTTCTCATAAGTAGTCCCTTCTTGGATACTCACATTCAGAATTTTCAAGGAGAAACAGGTGCTGAGTAGGGGGACTTTTTTCTTTCGGAAATCTAAAGGGGAGAACCTTGAAATGACATGACTGTTAGAGAGAGGGGAGGGTGAAGCTTCACAAAGAAAAGTGTACAGCTTAAGCAAGGGACCATGAAGGCCCTTGGGACTTCAAATCCAGGTTATAAGACACATACTTCAATCCCAACACTCCAATCCTCTGTTTTGGACACATGGCCAATTGAAGAGAGATTCTAAAATTTACTTCTAACATGATCTGGGGAGAGAGGATAGAACATGGACTGAATATTTCAGTGTCATCTGGCCCAGGAAATCAGGAGGAAAAAAAGTCTTTCTTTTTTAAATAATGGTTTTCATCTCCAAAGCTAACTTCCAGCCTTCTTCTTCTTTTTTTCCAATATTTTGAAAGGCAATTGGACTTAAGTGACTTGCCCAAAGTCACACAGTTTTGTGTTGAGCATTTAAGGTCAGATTTGAACTCAGGTCTTCCTGACTCCAGGGCCAGTGTTCTGCTCACTGCACCACCAAGCCACTTCAAACTTCTACCCTTCTGATCTCTTTCCTGAGCTCCCTTTTTATCTTGTTGTCTCAGTAGTCAGAAGTACAATCTAATAACAACATCATTTCTGTTCTGCCTTAATGATTCAGTTTGATTCTTTGCATTTGTTAAGTATCCCCCTGCATCTCAAGCACCAGTAGGTGCTGGAAATGCAAAGACAAAAGTGAATGGGCTCCTTGCCCTCAAGGAGCTTGAGGTGCTCCTGGGAGGCTGGGCTGCCATCAAGAAGGTCTGTGGTTTCTTAAAAATAGATTTTTATTAATACCATTTGTTATTTCATTGCCTACATTTCCACTTGTATCCTTCCCATCTTACCTCCCAGAAACTCAGATCTTAGAACAAAGAATTTTTTTAAAAAGAAGATAGGGGGAAAAATCAACCAATACATTTTTTTAAAGTGATGTTATATGCAGTATTCCACTCCCATCTCCCCTTCCCCCTATCTCTACAAAGGATTAGTGAGAAGCTTCTTGTATCTTATCTTTGGGGCCAAGCAGAGCAAGTGTTCTGAATTGTTTTATACGGGAGTGGGGAGAAATTTTCTGATGTTCTCTCTACATACCATAATCCCTTTGTTACTTTTGACCCACATTTGAGAGTTTGGGGCACAGTTTGTGACCATGGAATCTGTGACCAAGGCTGATTCCTGAGCTCATGTCTGTGGCCAAAGCCTCAAACACCATGCTCCAGGCAAATATCCTTTGGATTCCTGTGCTCCCAGGAATTTATGATCTCATCCGTGTGGGTGAGGATTCCCTCTAACAATGTTTGGACAGCATGCTACAGTGGAAGGCAGATCTAGTCATTTGAAGACCTGAGTTCAAATCTGATCCCTGCCATTTTAGTACCTGTGTGGCCTGAGACAGGTCATTTTACTACCCCTCTTGGTCTCAGTTTCCTTTTCTGTAAATTGAAGACATTGCTACATGGCCTCTAAGGTCAATCCCAGTTCTAAATCTGTGATTCCTGTGAGCCTGTGATCCATCCAAGCTTGTCATTCTCTACAACTCCTGCTCCTGTGCTCCCATAAACTTCCCACAAGGAAGCTTTTCTAACCATTGGGTTAGGGACTTTCTGTACCTTCTGTTGATAGTGTGATATTAGCCATAGCATTTGTAAGCTTTTCACTTCATTCATATCTACTTGATAAAAGCAAATCTCTGTGTCAGGATTTGAACCTGAGTCTTCAGACTCCAACTCCAGTGCTCAGTCTACGTATCTATGGTGACTCAGTCACATACTGGTCCCTGGTAGTGATGGGGGTGGGGGGTTTGCCTTGAGGAAGGGATGTTCTTGCTTTCTTTGCTTTTGCTTCTTTCTTCAACCCACTTTTCTTTTTAGTTTTTCATAATTTGGAAGGCAATGGTTTAGTTAAAAAACTAAGTATGCTTTGTAAAAACAACACCAACAAGAACCACAAACCACCCGAGATAAAGACATCCTTGCCTGGATAGAGGTGGTGTATCTGACCTCTCCACAGCATGGAGCTATCTATTCAATGAGTGGCTGTTGTGGGGAGTCAAAAGATAATTTTGCAATTCAAGAAGGGCAATTTGGCTTTTTCAGAGCAGGTACAAATAATGATTTTGTCTGGCATGGGGTAGGATCTGAAGGAATGAAATTATAGGCTTAAAAAAGGTTACAATTTGCCTCTGAAGAGCTCTAGCCATAAGAATGAAGAACTAGGTGTTTGAAGCCACGGTTTTCCAAGGGACTTCATATTTCACTGAACATCCAGACATCATTGAAAGGGAAGGAATTGTATAGCAATTTCTTTATTTTAAAAATGGAGAAGCCAGGGGTGGCTAGGTGGTGCAGTGAATAGAGCATCGGCCCTGGAGTCAGAAGGACTTGAGTTCAAATCCAACTTCAGACACTTAACACTTACTAACCCAAGTCATTTAATCCCAACTGCCCAGCCTTCCCCCCCCTCAAAAAAATGGAGAAACCAGTGCCCCGAGAAGTACAAGTACTTGGGGAAGGTCATATTATTATAGCACAGGGCTGGGCTGGCCATTAGGAAATT
Source organism: Pseudocheirus occidentalis (assembly GCA_028646575.1). Taxonomy (NCBI): domain Eukaryota; kingdom Metazoa; phylum Chordata; class Mammalia; order Diprotodontia; family Pseudocheiridae; genus Pseudocheirus; species Pseudocheirus occidentalis. The sequence continues at coordinate 27,479,441 of CM053602.1, read as the reverse complement.
CTGATTCCCAAGAAATGGGTTTCATTTCTCATTTGTATTCTAGTGCTTTGTTGCAATTACAAAAATTTAGGAAGCACTCTGAGGATTTCCCATATCTGGCATCCAAATAAGCTTTTACAGTTAGTCATAGCTACTGGACTGAAATGGCAAAAGATCAGCCCATGATACTCCTGGAAAAGCAAAAACTCTAACCAAAGCCTTTCTGTTGCACATTTGTGAAGCCATTATGGTGAAACTCAACTATCTTTACTCTGATAGGATCATAGGTCTAGAGTATGAAGGAATCTTAGACCTTAGAGGTCATCTAGTCTGGCACGTCTTAAACTGTGGGTTTAAGTGGAAAACAGTGGAAAAACTTGGCAACAAGAGTTTTCTGGAGGCACAAAAACCAAAAATGAATTAAAAATCAATCTAGTAATGAATCTGAAGTGTTTCTGGCAGCACTTTCCAGTGTTGCGTCTCACAACTTTGATGCGGCCTTGGTTGTGAACACACAGCATGCATACTTTGCACTTCAAATGCCCTCAGGCCACAAGACACCAATGAACGCTGCTGAAAATTGAAAAGGGATGGTGAGTGGAGAAAATTTAAGAAGCCCGAATTCTACTCTATATCCCCCATTTTACAGAGGAGGAAACTGAGCCAGAGAAGTATGACTTGCCCAAAGAAAAGCAAGTAGGACTGTAGGATTTAAATCTAGAAGAGAAACGTGTCTAATCTCTTCATTTTCCTTTTAAGGAAACTGAGGACTGGAGAGGTCAAACAACTTGCCTAGGCTTACACAGATAGTGGCAGATTGCATTTCAAATGCAATTTGAATTTGAAGATTTGAATAGAAGAAATTGGGCACTCTTTCCGCTGCACCACTGGGACGCTAGAGAATTTTTAATGGTTATGTAGTTATTTTGTTGTTATTATTATCAATGCATTTATGTACTGGAGAAAGAAATGGCAAACCACTCTAGTATCTTTGCCAAGAAAACCCCATGGACAACACTGGTGTGCTATGATTCATGGGGCACAAAGAGTTGGCCACGACTGAATGACTGAATGAGTTCTTATTTGCTCACATCTGGCATATAAGCTGCTGTATCTTTTTTTAAAAATCTAGTTGGGGTTTGCCTTCATTTTTTGAGAACAGTAAGCACTCAGCAAATTGCACCATGATGCTTTGGTCATTGACAATGCCACAAATACCATTGACCAATGTGTACTGTACTCAGAGGAAGGAAAGTTGGACAAAATGTAGTTGAAATAAGAGCCTTGCCCAGAACTCAACTAAAACTGCTGTTCCTCTTCTCCATTAGCAGAAGGGTGAACTTCAGCACCAAATGCCAAGTAATGGTTTTTCAACTGGGGATTGAGATCTTTTTTTGCAAATAATAAAGGATGTCAGGTGCACTGCAGATAACAGACATTTGATATAGGATAACTCTTTTAGTTTTGCTTGTTTGCTTCCCGGCTTGACCCACGAACTGGCCACCTGATTCCATTCATAATGTCTATGGGAAGTGAAAGTCATTTTCACTAAGACTGGGATAACAACACCTAGAATCCATTTAAAAGTATAGGTTTGAAATATGTTCATGGAACCTTCTTGCTTAATCCTAAAAGATACAAAAAATATCAGGAATAATGAAAAATAAATTTTGATCATCCCTGAAAATCAAAGAATGACTAATGTTGCTACCATCAAGCAATGCTAATGAAGTCTTGAGACATATTCAGTGCTTAGAAAGGAAAGCTTCCCCCTCCAACCAAGTTAATGCCTCTTAAGTTGTCAATGGATGTTTGTCTTTAAGTAGCAATGACATCAACTCTGTCCTTGTTTTAATTCTCTTAATAAATACTTCTGCAATGAGAAGTTTGCTAAAGTGAATATGATTTCTGTTTTGCAGTTGATCACAGAATAGCAGAGGGCCTTAATAATGATTTTTTCCTTTTCCTAGGGTCCCTTCTTCACTGAATGACACATATAAAATGTCACAAGATTATCAGACATTTAAGGAAAGTAGGCACGCATTATAAACATAGCAGAACCTATTTTGCTTCTCATAGTATGCTCGATTTAGAAGAGAAGGGACCTGAGAGATCATCTCACTCAACCTATTTTATTGAGGAAACTGAGGTCCAGAGATATAAGTTAACTTTTGATTAAGTCACATTGCTCTCTTCATATTTTAGCTAAAAAAGAGAAAGCCCATCTGTCTGACTGAAAGTTCTTAAACTGAGGAATTTGATGATCTTTTTTTCCAGCTGGTAAAAACTGGCACATTCAGGGTGAAGGGTAAGGATAAAGGGAGGGTGTGCTCAAAAGTCAGATCAAGAGTTCAAATACAAGTTGTAACATTGATCTCAGGGAAAAAGAAAAAGGATTGTTCATTCCTACTTGTTATTATGCTATAAAACCCCTCTTTACAACATTTCCATTCATAACATTTTCCTGAGTATGACTTTTGTCTTGGAAAGGTTGGGGTGAATGCCCACACATTCCTCCTTAAAACATGGCCCCATTTATTGCATTTTCTTTTCCCATGCCTTTAGGATGGTTAAGGGAGTTCATTATGCTACAGAGAAAAGAGAGACACCCAAACAGAAAGAGAATTTGCTTGGAATGTTAGAGAAATTCTTTCGTAGCTGGGTAGAACATTTAGCTAATTCACAAATCTATATTCTGTTTACATATCTCTTGTCAGTGTATGGTCATTTTAGTTTAGTTAGGACCCTTTGCCTTGATTATAGGTGTCAGGATAGAAAATATTTATTGAGCCTGTATCCCTGCTGTGAAATACAGAATGCATGACTTCAAATATATCTATGAAATTCAAAAACATTTTTATTTCTTCCTGTGCAATGATAACTTGTAAGATGTTAGAATGGGGAGCCTTATTTTTTATTTACTTTTAAAAAATAAATTTTGTATTGATATCTTCTTTTTCTTACACTACCCATAATTATCCCAAGTATTCCTTCCTCAGCCCTCCCAGAGAGCCATCCTATATAACAAATAGTATTTTTAGAGAGGAAAAAAATGAACTCGACTGATTGATATATTGAAAAGGTCCAAAATAATGTGTAATGTGTAATACCTGTGAACTTTCCTCCATATCTCTTCATTCAAGTCCCACCTGATCTTCATAATTTTGTCACATTCACTTTTGATGATTTTCTGTGCAGTTCTTTTTTTGACATTTACGTTGTTGTGATTACTGTGTATCTGGAGAGAGTGAGGCTGGGATGGAGTAAGGCTGATGACTTTGCAAAGCTTGGCGTCACTTAAATCCAGTTCACAAGCAAGTCAAGGTATCACCCTCATCATGCCATTTGTTCTCTTGGAGAACAAAGTATAAACAACAGCATTGTTTTCCTGACTCTTTTAACTTTACTCTTCATCAGTTCATGTAGATCTTTCTATGCTTCTCTGTATTCATCACATACATCATTTCTTACAGTAACATTTCATTACACCTTAACTTATTTAACCATTCTTCAATTGATGGGCATTTCTACTTTGTTTCCAATTCTTAGTTATCTCCAAAAACACCCAAATTCTGCTGCTAATAAATATTTTGGAGCATAGGAGGACTTTCTTCTTATTGATGGCTTCTTTGTGGTATAAGCCCAGTCAGTAATGGAGTCTCTGGTTCAAAGGACATTTTGCTAGCTTTATTTATGTAATTCCAACTTACTTTCCAAAACAGTTGTAATATTTCAGAACTCCACCAATAATGATTTAGTGAGCTTGTCATTTCAAAACCTCTGCAACATTGACTATTTGCATTTTTTGTCATTTTCACCGATTTGTAGAGTAGGAGATATCAGGGTTGTTTTGATTTGCGTTTCTCTTATTGTTAGTGATTTGTAGCTTTCTTTTGTGTCGTTGTGAATACTTTGTAATTCTTCTTTTGAGAACTGTTTGTTCATATATTTTGTTTAGTAATTATTAGTATATCTTGGATACTTTGGATACAGGATAATTTGATACAAAGATTTTTTTCCACTCAATTACTTTCTTTCTTAATCTTTGATATATTCATTTAATCTGTGCAGAAACTTTTCAGTTTCATGTAATGATAGTTATCTATTTTTTCTTTTGTAATTGTATCTGTCTCTTGTTTGGTTAAGAATACGTCTCTTACCCACAGCCATGAGAAGTATTATAAGTTTCTCTTCTAATTCTTTATAATGTAATCTTTAATATTAAGTCACTTATCTGTTTAGAATGTATTGTGGAATATGGTATAAAGTATTGCTCTAAGCCTAATTTCTACCAGACTGCTGTACAGTTTTCCCAGTAGTTTTATCAGTCAAGGAATTTTTTTGAAGTAATTTATATTCTCCACCTTATTAGGCACCGGGTTATTGACTTATTTTGTTTATGATTTTCCCTTCTTTAGACTGTTATGTGGGTCTGTCTTTCTGTTTTCTTTTAACTAATAGATGATTTTGCTAACTGCTTCTTTACTATGTAATTTCATGTCTGGAAGTGTGATTTCCCCTTTGTCCCTACTTCTTTTCATCACCTCCCTTGATGGTCTAGATCTTTTGTTTTTCCAAATGAATTTTGTTATCTTTTTTATCAAGTTCTATAAAGAATCCCTCCAGTAATTTGATTGGGATAGCATTAAAAGTATAAATTAATTTGCATAGTATTGTCATTTTTATCATATTGGCACAGCCTAATCATGAGCACTGGATATCCCTTTGACTATTTAAAAGTTGCTTTTTATATCTTTAAAGAATGCTTTGTAAATTGATCTATAATAAGTTTTTTGTTTCTTTTTGTAGGGTAATCCCTAGATATTTTATGCATTTATTTGGAATGGGATTTCCATTTCTATTACTGATTTTTGTGTTTTGTTACTATTATATATTATTTATCAAAACATTGCCATTACATATTATACAGATAAAGTAAATGCATCTTATATCATGTACATGATTTAACTATAGCTGGACCTCACTTCTCTGTCTAGAGAAGAGAAAAATATTTCATTTTTATCGTCTGAGTTGGTTTTCCCAAGAGTTGCAGTCTGGTTTTCTTTTGTTGATCTTTTCATTTACATTGTTGGAGTCATTGTGTGTATTCTTATTCTAGTTGTACTTATTTCACTCTGCATCAGTTTCTATAGATCTTCCCATGTTTCTCTAAACTCTTCATCAGACTTATTTTTTCCAAATATTTTGTTAATCTGATTTCCCAGGTTGGTGTGCAAGGAATTTAAACAAGCAGAAGCCCTCATTTACTTTGATTACACATGCTCCTTTTCCTTCCATCCTGTCTTAAGTTAAAAAGATGCTGATTATGTCCAAGTCGCAGGGTAATTTACCCTTCTGACCTTCCATAGGCTCCCATAAATCTCTCTACTGCTGAGAGGCTGAAGTTTTGTTCTTCATTCAGCACAAAGCATGCCTGCTTTCTAAGCCACTCCACAGAGCAGACAGAAGAGACACAGTGTAAATTGTGTATGGTACTGCTTGGGGGAGGGCTAGTGAGAGCCTTGGCCTTTCTAAGAATGTGGAGAGGAGAATTCTATAGGACACTTTGCCCTTTTTTGAAGGATCCTCAGTTGCCTGTATAATGTCAAACATAAAGTTGCTGACGTGACCCACTTTGGCAAAAGGACTGAGGATGCTTTTCTCTGATGAAGAAAAGGCTTAGGAGTAGAAATATAGTCAATAAAAAATACGATCATTGTTTTGGTCCTAGATGCAAGTATAGAATGAAGTACTGCATGGGGTGATATCCAAAGGCCTTTCCAGCTCAAAAAATGTCTAAGGTGGGTGATAAGTGGGCCTAAGCCCGATTAGCTGAACCGGAAACTAAGCAGGGTGATAAAACAGGCTTACCTCATGGGAAATATAGTCTCTGCTGAACCCCAGGCTTTCATTAAAAGGGGCTACAGTTAGCCAGTCCCAAATCCAGCTGTCAAAGGGGAAGTGGTTTATATACATTTTATAAAAAAAAAAAAAGTCCAGGGAAAGCTCCCAGAGGTCCAGTGGGAAAAGCACTGGATTTGGAGTTAAAAGACCTTGGTTGGGCAAGGCACTTCCTCTCCCTAGGTCTCAATTTACCCAGCTATAAAATGAGGGATTTGGACTCCTATGACTCTTCAAGAGGCTTCCAGCTCTAAAGCTATGATTCTATTCTATGAATGACAAGCCTTTGATTACAAAACAGACAATATCATGAAATGGGTCTTCTTTTCCGTAGTGGAAATCTCTTTTCCAAAAGATTGTATGGCTGCTAAGCTCCTAAGTTGAGAATTTGAACAAGTTTTGCCAATTCTCTTCTAGTATTTGGGTGCCAGACTTAGACTTTCTCCTAGTAATTTTGTGGGGCGGTTTTGAGTCTTTTTTTCCCACACCATGATGTGCCCCATTTTCCTAGCTCTCATGTCCTGCTACCTCCCCCATTTTTTTGTCTCTGCATTCACTTGGTTGTACAAATTTGAGGCTTCTCATCAATTGGCCCATTCTTGCCTGCAATTGGCATCCCATTCAAACTACTCATGCTGTCACTAAGCAACTATCTTGAGTGACTGGGTGCTTTCTGTGTTTGCCATTGATGCAATGTGTCTTAAGTCTATTATCTGTTCCCTGTTCCCTCCTCCCCCTCGCTATCCTGTGGTGGTTGCTGCGTGTTTTCCTGTTGTTGTTTGTGTTTTATTTTTAGTCTGAGGGGAGGGGAGGAATGCCTCTGAGAAAGGGGAGGAGAAAGGCCTCCAGTTTGCTCCCCTTTACTGAACGAGGCATTTAACTGTGCCAGCTTTTTACGTCTAAGAAATGTTTCGGTGGTGCCAAACGCTGAAAGAAGGAAGCAGCATTAGTAAGAATTGCAGAAAGAAAGCCTGGTCTCTCAAGGTTTGGTTCAAGGCCACCTCCTACAGGAAGCCTTTCCTGATTGCTCCAGTTGTTAGTGCTTGTTCCCTTCTACTCCCCCCCCATTAGTCTGTATTTATTTTCTATTCATTTATCTGCATATATATTGTTTCCCACAGTGAGCTGTGACCTTACTGAGGGAGGTTTTGTCTTTGAATAACCCTGGGCCTGGCATATAGTGGGTGCAGCATGAAGTATCCACACACCCTTAAGATATCTGAGATGCCAACTTTTACCACATTCCCAGCATACCCAAGATGCAGTGGTTCTTGGGATTGGCAGTGCCTTTTGTTTGCTTTTTGGTTGCTATTCCCATTATTTTACTTGATTAATGACATGTAGCAAAGAAGGAGAGAAGCATTTTGTAAGGGGAGGCTGGGAGAAGGAGGGCTTTTGTCACAAACAAGAACCATTACCCAGACCAGATACTAAAGTATGATCGAGATGGAGAGGGAGAGTCAACTCAGCTTTGCCTGTCTATCTTAATGATAATCATATTGGTCTTAGAGGCAAAAATCCCCAAGTTCCATACCCATCCTGGATTCTTATTAGCTTTGTGACCCTGAGCAAATCATTTAATCTCTCTGCGACTCAGTTTCCTCATCTGTAAAATAAAGATGTTAGACTCAATGCCCTCTAAGACCCCTATCAGCTCTAAAGCCATGATCCTGTGATTCCCCCAGAAGCAAACTGCTATATAGGCTCTGAGTGTGGGGGTGATGTATGGGAGGGATTTTATTCTGTGGGAAGGTTTTTCTGTTTGATGCCTGTCATAACAGCTGTTGTCCTATCTTGTACCCTCCTTGTAGTCTTGCTGAGTACTGAAAAAAAAATCTTTTTTATAAACAAGGCACACGGTTGATGATGATGTTTGAGGTCCAACAGACAGAATGCTAAGGCAAGACCTGAACTGTCATGGAGAAAATGAGAGGAAACACAGAATTATGCCATGCAATCCTAATGATCTCTTATCTGCTTCAGCTTTTGTTAGCAATGTGAAAGATGCACTCTGCTGTCTAATTTACCCTGGCAACCCAAGCATGAACACCTCATTCTTTTGCCAGGGAGCCGTGGGAAATGGTGAAGTCAGTTCTATTATTTTTTCTAATGAGTTTTTTATTATTATTTACCCCCCTCCTGCCCCCCACAGACACATATCTCTGAGTATGCATGACCTCCATTGATAGGGCAGATTTCATATACGAAGTTGTTCTTTAAAATCAACAGTGTGATGAGATTGATGAATGATGTGACAGCAGGAGGTGTTATGGAAAAGGTGGCTGGATTGGAAATCAGTGAACCCAGGTCCAGCTCTCTGCTCTGCTCCTTCATTTATTATTACCGGTGAAACCTCAAGCAAGTCAGCCTCTCTCCGCCCAAGTCTCTTCATCTCTAAAAGGAAGGAGGTGAACTTCAGTAATTGTTAGATAATCCCAGCCCTAAGACCAGGCTCCTGTTGATTCTAAAAACGTCCCTAATGGGGGTACACTGTCATAATGAAAATGAGGGAGGGTCCAAAGGTAACAGACTGAAGGTGTACAATGAAGCCTATACTCTTGGCCATGACCATGTGAAGTTTGTCAGACTTAACTCTGCTTCTGGCTTCTGAGTGAGGGTTCTATTTGGTAGGGGGAAAAGGGGGGGGAGAAAGAGGAGCAATAGAGAATTTGGGAAATCATAATGTTTGCAAAAGAACATCAAGGAAACATCGATATCAGAAAAAGAAAGACTCACACGTGGTGGCTTATTTCAGTATTTGTTTTGGCCTTACCCCCATGGAAAACTTGAGTGCACCCATTTCTTTCCTTGATCATCAGGGATGGAATAAGCATTTGTTAAGTACCTATTATGTACTGGGCACCCTCTTAAGCACTTTACAAATGTTACCTCATTCGAGCCCCACAACAACCCAGGGGGTTAGATGCTTATTATTATTCCCATTTCATAGTTGAAGAAACTGAAACAAACATGGGTTAAGTGACTTGCCCAGGGTCACACAGCTAGTAAGTATCAGAGCCTGGATTTGCACTGGGGTCTTCCTGACTCAGGTGCAGCATTCTATCCACTGTGCCAACTGGCTGCCTCTGAATTTGTTATTGAGACAATGTGAGGTAGTGACTAGAGTGATGCTGTACTTGGTGGTAGGAAGATCTGGGTTCAGTTGTCATTTCTGATGCTTATCAGCCAAGTTACCCTGGGCAAGTCACTTTCCCTGGACATCAGCTTCCCCATCTTTCAAATCAGAATAATCATATTCATAGTAACCTACCTCACAGGGCTTTTGTGAGGCTCCAGGAAGACCACACAGATAAAACACTTGGCAGACTAAAAGTGCCAGCAAAATGATGGCTGTCCATCATCACCATCATCTTTTGGATAATTATTGTTATTATTGGAGGGAGTGTATAAGTGAGTCCTCCTGTTACAGGAATGGGCTGCTGAACAAACGGACAGAACTCCCAAAACTCCCAGTCATCTTTCTTCTACTTTCTGGTGAGAGGAAACTCAAGATATTCTATCTTCCCCCAGCTGTGTTTCTCTTTAAGTTTAAATTTAAAAGATATTCCAAACAGGCCTGTACAGAGTGATCTAACGGAGTGGGTTGCCTTGGCAGAAAGTTGAGCCATATTTCTATTTTGAACAACAGAAGACAAGAGGACTGCCTCACTCATCTGGCATGGGCTGAGATTGGCTACTGACCGAGCTGACAGGGCCAGCCCAGATTCCCCTGCATATATCCAAGGGCATGTTAGCGAATCTGTGCTAGGAATGATCAAGATTCTTTGGGCCTCTTTTCCGGCAACACTCATTATGGGAACTGATTTCAAAGTCACAAGAGATGGCATGTCCCTTCCTTCAGGAAGGAGAGAGGGTTGAATGGGGAGGCTCAGTGGTTTTTTTTTCTCTTTCATACACTGTGGCTTCTGTTAAGGTTGCAGGAAGACATGCAGAAGGCAATGCTGATCACCAAGAACAGGCTTTTAATAGGAGATTCCAAGTTTTAAGCATATTACCAAGCATAACCCAAGAGCATTATTAAAACAGCATGGCACTGTAGCATATACGTGTATATGTGTGTATATACATATGCATATATGTGTGAGTGGTTACAGTGTGTGTATGCATATGTACATATGTTTATTTTCAAAGTAATTCTTTGTGAAGTACTTTTTGCAAAATTTCATGACAAGAAAGCCTGACAGTTACATGACAAAGTGTTTCACATGCATGATCTCATCTGAACTTCACAATGCCCTGTGACATTGAAACTACACATATTATTAGCACTGCACAAAACTACCATTTTACACCATTAGGAAACTGGACCTCTAAGAGGTGAAAGGTCTTGTTCATGGTCACCCAGGAAGGAAGTGCTGTAGAGCTAGGGCTTTACCTTGCTCCTCTGACTCCCCCACCAGCACTTGTATCTGTTGTACCACATTGTATTTCATGGGGTTCAATCCCATGATGAAACCGAATCACAGGCCTGGACCAAAACAAATGCTAAGTGTTAGAAGGGTCTGATAAAGTATTGTTCAAATTGAGAAGTTTATCTCCCTCAAGTACCACATATTCCCTATAGCTTTGTTCCTTCATATTCAAGATAGACAATAGAGAAGGTACCATCCCTTCCTGTGACCATCTGGATAGCTGGGTTAGGAAAGAATTCTGTGGTTGCTTCTACAAAGCTGATATACTAAAAGCCTTCCCACAATGATTAACACCTATTGACGCATGGCAGCCAGAATCTTCCCACCTGCTACAACTTAGCCTCTGTGCATTTCTTTTTGGTAATGGAGGCATTAGGAAATATCCAGAGATCTTCCCGTGTATAGGAAAAGTAGCACTGAGAAAAAACAAGAGACACACAAGGGGCCTTCATTCCCAGTCACATGTGTTCCTTACGTGTGTCCTACCACATACATGTGCCCTATACATATCCTACCATATGTGTGTCCTATACCTGTCTACTCTTCTCACTGACGGTGGGTGTATTTGTAGGAGAAGATATCCCAATTTTGGTTGTTGTTGTTTTTTTGAGGCAAGAAGGCAAGGCAGTTGAGGTTAAGTGACTTGCCCAAGGTCACACAGCTAGTATGTCAAATGTCTGAAGCCAGATTGGAACTCAGGTCTTCCTGACCCCAGGGTTGGTGCTCTACTCACTGCACCACCTAGCTACCCCTGGATGTCCCAGTCTTATGGGGGAAATGTTTCAGTGCTACTTTCATGTCTATACTATTTCATTAAATGACTTTGCTTTGAATTAATTCTAATTTATGACTGACTGGTATATACATTAGTTGGGACTCAGGAGGTATTGTTTTGAGTGAATGTCTACCCACAAAGTACCTTAAGCCTAGTGTGGCCTTGTCTGGGGGACCCACAATATGAGTTTGGGGGTACCCTGAGAGCTGGTTCTAAGTTTGAGAACCTCTACGGGTTCTAACAGTTTCCCTAGTGATCCATGCCACTGTATGCCACGAGGGGCTATTTGTATTGAGAACAAGGCTTTCATTCCACGTGTACTGTATTCCTTGTAGTTACTAATATCCAGGGCGTACCACATTCAGGCTCTCCTTGCTAATTACCTTCTCCCTCTCTGGTTTTCCCCAGTCGAGCAGCCTCTGCCATTTCTTTGTTGGGTTAGGGGTAGTTTGGGTCAACTTCTTTTCTTCTAATTTTCCCCTGATTTGGGGGGATTTTGAGTGTTCTCCTTTGCCATGGAAGATATTAAACCCATTGCTGCCATCGTAAGCACAAATCCCTGCTGACTTACAGAGGTCATTAGGAATAGGGCCACAGTAGGCTCTAGAGAGAAGGCTGCCTCTGAGAGCGATAGAGGAAACTTTATATCCTGGCTTATGTTCTTGATAAAAAAATAATAATACTATTTTATGGGTTTTTTCACATTGTTTTTGCTTCTCAAAGACCTGCACCCTCCATAAACCCTTCATAAACTTGAAACAAAACATTTTATTGACTGTATCTAACAGTGTATGCCTTAATTTGCACCCATACTTTACCACCTTTCTGCCGAGAGAAAGGATGAAACCCTCTGAAGCAATTGCTCATGGTATTGATCAGAATTATGAAGCATTTCCATGCTGGTTTCATGTACATGATTGTGCTTAGTATGTATATTGTTTCATTCTACATCCGTTCTCCCAAAATCCTTTCAGATTTCTTTGAATTCTTCATATTCATCACTTCTTGTCTTACAGCGCAATGCCATTTCGCTACATTCACATACCACAATTCGTTCAGTTATTCCCCAGTCAATGGATATCCACCTTATTTACAAGTCCTTACTATCCCCAAAACATGTTCTGTCTTTGACTGCTTTGGCTTATATGCATCACTTACAACGTTCCTTGCCATGCCACCCCCTGCCCTCATCCTCTGGTACTTTGATATTGATGCCCATGACCCTTTTTCCACTCTGGCCTTCCAGTTACTTAGGCTTTCCAATTCCACTCTACTTCAGCCATTTGCCAGAGTGATCACCCCTCACACTCCTATTTTCAGTATCCCCAAATCTACAATTGCCCTTTCCAACAACAATTGCCCATCCTTTTTCGCCACTATCATTTTCCTGTACTTATCTTGGCCTCAGATGCCTGAATCAATCCCTGTTCTTCCAGTCAACCTAATACATATATGACTTTCCATCACATTACCTGTTCCAAACTTTCTCTCTCATCTATGTGTCTTCCTTGCCCTGCCCTCTCTCAGCAAACATACTGTTTTATTGAGGCCATCTGATATGAGCTCTCTCACCTCTCCTTCACACCTTGAAACCTCTTTGTGTCCTTACCTATCCTCTCCTTGCCATCTCAAAGAATGATCCTTGCCAAAGGTCACTCTCTACCTGGGTCTGGGATCGCATCCCCTCATATGACCTCCTTCCTCCCCTATTCACTTTTGCCTATCAACATGTTCAAATTGTACCTATCCTGACAGCTGTACCCATTCTATCCACTGTCCTGACATTCTCCTCTCTTTAACTGTCAAGATTCTAGAAACATAAATCTAATATATCTGCTAATATCTCTGCTTGCATTTAACCTTAGAGATCATCCAAATGGTTTTTAGCCTGGGATCTTAACCTTGTTTTGTCTTCAGTATTTTGATAGCTGTATTTCAATATACTTGGTTGCCTTTGTAATTCTATGTATTTATAATACTGATAATAGCTGACATTTGTATAATGCATTAAGGTTTGCAAAGCACTGCACATATCTGTTATCTAAATTCATCCCGTGAGGTAGGTATTATTTTTTATTAGAATTTTACAGAAACAGAAAGAGACCCTGGGGTCACACAACTAGTAGGTGTCTGAGGTTAGGATTAAGCTCTGGTCTTTCTGACTCCAAGTCCAGTGCTCTTACCCACTGTGCCCCTAGCCGCCTCTATTATTTTGAAAAGAGATCCATAGGCTTTACCACATTGTCAAAGGGGCAAGACACACAAACAGAAAAAATTAAGGAGTTCTGCTTAAATCAGCTTCTGCTCCTACAACATATTCAATCAGTTGTCACTAAGTCTCTGATTGAATTCTTCCTGTGATGGGCAGCTCACTCCCTAGCATGGCTGCCCATTCCACTTCTGGAGCATTCCAATTGGAGGGAAGTTTTTCTCCTGATACTGGGCTGCCATCTGCCTCTGTAGCTTCTACACATTGCTCCTAGATCTCTGTGGCAACAAGTAAACCAAGTTCATATAATAATCACTTAAATGATTGTGTAAGTAGAGAGGAAGGGAATGGATACGAGAGATTTTATGGAGGTAGGAACAAGGTCTGGCAGTTGCTTGGCTCTGCAGGGTGAGGACAACAAGCTATCAAGACACTCTGAGGTTGCAGCTAACTCCATCAAGCCAATAAATGACCAGAGCCTGTCCTAATGAAGCCCACCATCTCTTTGTGATCACTGCTTCTCTTTAGAAAAAGAATGATTGTAACAGCATTTTCATAGCATTTCAATCTTCACAACAATTCTGCAATGTAGGTGATGCAAGAATTATAAATTGATCTTTGTGAAGGAAAAACCCAAGGCTCAGAAAGGTCGAGTGATTTCCCCAAAGTTATGGAGTCAGATGTGGGATCCAAAACCAGGTCTTCTGACTTCACATGCAGGGCACTTTGGGTTACACTGAGGCATGCACAGATCCCCTTTTTAACCATATGGTATTTGGGCCTTCTTCACACATTGGCATCAAGGTCACAAGCCTATAGTTTATAGGTTTACCTACTTATTTTGAAAATAAAATCACATTTTCTAAGAATTAAACCTGTAAAATGTGCATGATTGTCTAGCGTGATGAACATATTTTCACTCCTGCCCCAGCTCTCCCCACCTCCGTTACTGAATAGAAGGATCACTCTCAAAGAAAGGACTGCAGTGCCTTCATCTGGGCCTGGGGCAATCCAGGAGTCCCTGGGTACCTCCCAAAGCCCCTTCGGTCTGAGAAGCTTAGTTCATACCAAGGTCCAAACCAAAAATAATTAAATGGCAACAAGGAGGTAGGGAGAATGGCAATTGGATAGACATGGAACTATGAAACCAAATAGATTATGACTATGCTTTGAGAACCTTTGCAGACTGTGAATTAATTAACTTTGCAGAGTTTTTTCTGAATTTCTCCACTCTTCCTCCATGGCATGTACCCAGTATAGATTCCCTAATATTATTGGATAGTATGGTTCCTTTAAATATCTAGAATATGCTGCACTGTTAGTTGTGAGCAAGGTAATGGATGGGATGAAGAGAACCCTTGCCCTTTGGGAATCCCAGCTTGGGAATGGGGAGAAGAGATAGCAATACCAGTACTAGATCTGTGCGCCCAAAGTGATCCAAAAAGAGAAAAGATCCTGTATGGCCAAAAGTTGTTTATAGCAGCAGCTTTCTGTAGTGGCAAAAAACTAGAAACGAATGGGGTGCCCATCAGTTGGGAAATGACTGAGCAAAGGATAGCATATGAGTATAAAGAGATATAGTTGTGCTATAAGAAATGATAAAAGCGATGGTTTCAGAAAAACCTGGGAAGACTTGTATGAGCTGATGCAGAGTGAAGTGAGACGAAGAAGAACAATTATCACAACATCATAAAGAAAAACAACTTTGAAAGACTTAAAAACTCTCATTAACTAAATAACCAACCACAATTTCAGGGGACCTATGGTGAAGCGTGTTTATCCCCTCCTAACATGTGATGGACTCAAGTGCAGAAGGAGTCATACGTTTTTGGACATGGCTAATGCAGGAATTTGTTTTGACTATGAGTATTTGGATGTGGATTTTCTGTTTTCTTTTTTTCACATAGAGGAGGGGTATGGAAGAGAAAATAAATCTTTGTTAATTGAAAAAAATTAAGTAAAAAAAAAAAAGAAGTGTCAGCAGAATTAGAAGGCACCAACAACCTGGGCTTGCTGGTGGGGAAAAAAGGAGTATGGAAAGGAGGAGGAGCACTGAATTTGGTCTTTCAAGAGAAAAAAAAATCATTTTGTGGTAATGAGCCCAGCTTAGAGTAAGCCTCAGTGCTTCTCTTATTTAGGACTATAAACATCTCAGGCTGTTGGGTAACTTAAAAAGCATCAGTTTAACTGTATCTTACAGAGGATTGAAAAGGAGAGCCAGAGAGGAAAAGTGATTTGCTCAAGGTTACACAGCCACTCAGTGGCCATGCTGGGAATAGAACCCAGGTTCCCTGCCTTCCAGCCCAGTGTTCTTTTCCCTGCTCTTCTTTGCCTTCAGTCTTTAATATCTTTCTTTCTTCTAAACTGTGCATATTGTATTTGGTGATTGAAATCATTTAGGTCTGTATTTCATGTGTATTGCCTAGTGGGACAATTTAGGTCCCACTGCCTTAATGTCCCTTCTAGAGAAGTCTCTGCCTCCAAGGAATTTCAATTCTGATAGAGGACCTGGGCCTAAGTCAAGGACTCATTTAGAAGCCCAAGACATATTTATAAAGATGCAGCCACCACCACTACCCTACTACACATGCATGCACACATGCACATACACGCACACATGCACACACACATGCACATACATGCACACACACACTGTTGGAAATATGGCTATTTGTCCTCAGATAACTATACTAGTGCAGAGAGATACTCTTCTTGTAAGGTCACATGTGTGTCATTTTGCAAAAATAGGGAACAGATTCTGTTGTCTATGACAGCCAACTGAGATATGGATTGTGACGCATCTAGGCAGGGGTTCTCTTTGACTGTCCCAGGAGCTCCTTGCCCAGAGGCAAAGACCTCACAAGCTAAAGCCTCCTGCTCTCCAGTAAATCCTCATTTCCACCATCCCCACCCCAAACTGGGAGTTTTCTGCAATTTCTCCCCAATTCTAGCCACAAATGGTGCTCTCTGGGAATGGTGATAACTTCTCCCAACTCACACCCTGTCATTTCTTATTTATCAGACGTAGCCTACAGTCAGAGCTGCTTTCAAAATGAAATGGCCAACACAGCTCTCCTCCCCTTCTCACCCTCCCCCAAATCAACAATTTAATGCACTGGAACTTATGACCATTCATCTTGATCTACTTATAAGGCCACTGGCCAAGTCGTTTGAGCAGGTAAGTAATCACCCCTTTCCACTGTTTTGTGCTTAGGAAGACAAACACTTTTTTGTTCACTTCTTTCTGCTTCTAGGACAGAGTGGCCCCTTTTAAGGAAGCACTTTGCAATCAGGAATATAATTTCCATGACACATTTTAAAAGTAAATGAAAGAAACAAACAGAACGTAAATGAAGCCACTCCCATTAGCTTAATGGGATATTTTGTGATTACCTACATCAGACATATTAAAGTGTAAATGGAACGGCCTTGCCATTTCTTCCCAATTCAATATGGCTTCCTTTTTCCTTTTCTTTATGATTTCTCCTTCATTCCTCTCTGCTTCTGCCCGCCCCCATCATCTCACCCCTAATGGAATTCAGTGAGATGGTTTTCATTTGTGCTTCAGATCTTAGCACTGTCAAGTGAATTTTGTTAATGGTCATTAATTTTGGCATCTCAGAGATCATCTTCAACTTATCAATTGCCAAGAAATGGGTTTCTTTAAAAGCTCAAGGTGTGAAATCCTGCTCGTTAGGAAAATGGTTCATCAGTAGAGAAAATATTGCCAGGAAGTATATTTTTAAATTCCCTAACTCTTGGTATAGAGAACAGGATTTTAGGAGGGAGGTAAACATGCAGATCCTAGTTCTCTCACATGCCAGTGGATCTGCATCTGGTCTATTTAGAGGGTCCATCCAATAACGTGAACTGCAGCCCAACCATGTCTGCCCAATCTGTGTGACTCTTGTCCATGGTTTCACCACACGGCGTGTGTGGGGGGAGGGTCCTCCCCCAGTTTACTGGAGGCCTTCCTTGTGCACTCTTGACATTTCAAGAATCCCAAGGAACACATAGGCTGTCCATTTATGTAGGACTTTATGACCCTTCCATCACTCTGTACAACCAACCCATTCTCCTTTTCCTTCATACTTTCCTTTAACAATAGTTTTTATGCCGCTTATACCCCATGGTGCCAGTAAAGAGAATACTAAGTAGAAAGGCAGGACAGACTAGAAGGGACTAACTTGTGATTTCTTTCTATGAGAGGTTGCATTAACATTTCTTGGACTCTAACGACTTGTGGATTTGATTGGATATGACTAAACCTATTTAGGTATAAGGTCCGCAGCCCCAGCTCCTTCTTGCTTCTCATTTCAAATCTATAAACATAAATTCAGAATGATCAAAATCCATAAGTGGATTGCCAGTAAGAACATTGAGAAATCCAAATATAAATGCGGCCCAGGGGAGAAGAAAATGAAAATAAAACCCTCATTGAAAGCAATTTATGTTTCTGACACTAATCTGTTTTCTTTCACTTAATAGTGTGGAATTTATATCGCCACTAACTGTTCAAATTATTTAGAACATTAGATGCCTTAAATACCCAAACTGGAAATGCATCTTCTTATGGGCAAAATAACTCTTTGGAATATGTTTTCATTAGGTATGGGTTAATTCTATGGGTTCTTTATAGCCTCTCATACTTTACTGGCACCTTAAATGTTTATATCAATTGGGAATTATCTGTGTGAGAGGACAAAAGAGAAAGCAGATTGTCTATTCCTGGGTGTATTATGTCTGTTGCCTCAATTCTAAGTGGCATGGGCAGATGTTGCCCTTAAGTCAAGCCATGTCTCCAGGCACTGGAAGTCCTAGGAAGAGCCACTGATAAGCCCAAAGCACAATCAAACGGGGAAAGGAACAAAGTAAAAAGAAAAGAAAAAAAACACAAAGCAAAGCTAGAAACCAAGAAAAGAGGGAGAGAAAAAGGAGAGACCCATGCACCTGCTTTGGATACCACTTAGTAACTAAGTCTCAGTGGCTCCATTGCTAGAGGTTGTATAACCTGTGTTTCAAAAATGGAATTCTTAGGCCCCCTAGTGGGACTCCTGGACCCTTTGGTGGATGGACCAGGTTCAATTTTGAGTAACTTTTCTCTTTTAAAAGCAATGTGGCTCATGTTGACTCCCTCTCAGAAGTCATATCTGAGAATAACTGAATTTGGTTCATTTCTTTTTTTTTCTTTTTTTTTTTGGAGGGCAGTTGGGGTTAAGTGACTTGCCCAAGGTCACACAGCTAGCTTTTTGTGTGTGTGTGTGTTAAGTGTCTGAGGCCAGATTTTGAACTTAAGTACTCCTGACTCCAGGGCTGGTGCTCTACTTGCTGCGCCACCTAGCCGCCCCAATTTGGTTCATTTCTGTGTAACCTCAAGCATATCCAGTTTATCTGCAATCAACAAGATCTTAATTTAAATAGAAAGCAGGGGAAAGGCCAATGATAATAAGATCTGCCGGTGTGTCAGTAAGCACACCTGGCCCACTCTAGATTATGCATGCCTGTGGTTACAACATGTAAAGAGCAGAAATTGCACCAGCTGTTGAGCTTCTGGCAGTGAGACTATACCTATGTAAGGTCCCCTCCTTGCCTAGAGGGTCAGTTCCCTTCTTCACAGAAATATACAGCACCCACATGAGAGAATAAGTAGTGTGAGAACTTCAGTGAGGACAGGGTTCACATCTCCATCCTACCTGTTACCCCTGAGGATTCTGCTCACTTATTGATTCTGGCATCTATACAGCTCTGTCTTAGGTCTAGGACTTATTACTCCCTCCCCCCCCCCCGCCCATGCACTCAGTGTGGCAGTACCAGATAAATCTCCCTGAGTTGGCCTTCAAAAAAGTGACAGGGTAGCCCCTTCTATACTGTGCTGCCTGGCTACTTAGTGTCCTTTTTTACTGGAACCCATGGGGTATAAGCTGCATAAAGGATATTGTTAAAGAAAAGTTTGAAGGAAAAGGAGAATGGGCTGGATGTATGGACAGAGTGAGGAAAAGGTTGCAAAGTCACAAGTGGATTGTCCATGTGTTCCTTGGAATCCTTGAAATGTCAAGAGAGTACAAGGAAGACCCCCCAAAACTGAGGGAAACTCTCCCCCCCCCACATACACAAACACATAAACTTGTCCATTACCATGGACAAGAGCCACACAGATTGGGCAGGCATGGTTGGGCTGTAGTCCACATTATGGGAAAGACCCTCTAAATTGACCAGATGCAGATCCACTGGTGTGTGAAAGAACTAAGATCTACATGTCTGCCTCCCTCCTAAAATCCTATTCTCTATACCAGTAGTTAAGGAATTAAAAAAAAATATATATATATATATATATATATATATATATATATATATATATATACTTCTTGGCATCTGTTGTGCCAGCTAGATGCCTAACTATACTACTCATTTTGTTATTAATAATAATATTTTATAATTTAATATGATATGATAATAGCTTGCATTATATAGCTTTTTAAGGTTTGCAAAACACTTTATACATGTAATTTCATCTGATACTTTTCCATCAAATATCAGCAGATATCTCTCACAGTTACAAATCTAACTTACATTTCTCTATAGCCTGTGATTAGCACCTAAGCTTCACTGCTCTGTGACCAATAGATTTACCTTCTGCTAGGTTCCTGTAGGTTGACCAAATGAACTATTTAAAAATTGGAAACTTTGGCACTAATTGTTTCGGGCCCTGAAGTACCATTGTTATTAACTCCTACAGCTTTTAATATAGTTCAGCTGGCAAGCAGCTGGTAGCACGAGAGATGAAGTACTGCGCCTGCGAGCAAAAAGATTCGAGTTCAAATTTGTCCTTAGACACTTATTATGTGACTTAATCTAAACTTTCTTTACCTCAGTTTCTTCAAATGGTGCCTACCTCCCGGGGCTGTTGTGCCAAAAATGATATTTGTAGATGCTTTACCTAATACTTGGCAGTAGCAGTTGTTTCAGAATGCTTCCTTCCTTCCACTCAGCCTTTTCTGTCTTCAAGTTTATTAAATATATTATCTCTTAAGATAGAGTTTTAGTGATAGAATTGGTAAAAAAATTATTATTGTTATTGTTGTAATCTCTGAGGTAATGAATTGCAAAGAAGGTGCCGATCTGCATTAATGAAGGGAGTTTCCTCATCTCTGTATTAATGAAATCACAGGTTCAGTCATTATTCCTGCAGGATTATCATCATCATCATCATTATTGTCATAAGCATCCTTATTACTATGACTGGTATTGGAACAAAAGCTCAGAGTTACTCTGTATTGTACCTTTATTTCCCAATTAATTTCAATCATTCCACATTGCTTTTGATGTCTTCATTTTTCTATAGTTGTGTTGTGTTTGTTGTGGTTGTGTGTGTGTGTTTTACAGTACAACTGAATCCCAGTGACTAAGGCTTTGATAATGGCCCAGAAAATCATCTCCAGTACTGTGTGGTTGGTGACCTTGTTGGAGGCTGTGTGCAGTGAATTTAGATGCTGCTGATTCATCTGGTCTAAGATGCCGAGATGTGGCAGCAAAACTGGGGCTTCTCACCCTATTTTATCTGCTGGGAAAATCAAGCTATGTGCAAGTCCCACCATTTTCAAGCCTTGGCCTAACCACCTACTCACTACAAGCCCTTTTAAGGATCTGGAGCTCTGAGGCAGGGTGAGGGGTATTCTGTGTGCTCTGCTACGTGGCATATACCCCAAGTGCCTTTCCTAGAACCCTTGGTCCATCATGATTTTCTCCTCCCTAGAGAAGAATCATTAAAATGTATTCTATTAGAAGCCTTCTCAAGTCAGACCTTTCTCAATCTGCAGTGTGCTCATAATTACACGTTCCCTCAGGTTAGAGACACCCTCTCTGAGAGGATAGAGTGGGTGGGAAAGGAATATCTCCTTTTACTGAAAGACAACTTGAACCTGAGTCATTTGGTATTTGATTTCTTAATGCAGACCACTTGATGGCACATAACATTTGGAGCATGCTGGGTTTTGTTTTGGTCTGTGTGTGTGTGTGTGTGTGTGTGTGTGTGTGTGTGTGTGTCTGGAGAGAGAGACAGAGACAAAGAGAGAGAGAATGGTATAATATGTGGTCAATGTCACAAATTACTTCTCTCTTTCCTCCTCTATCCCTTCTTGAGACTTCATAGACGATTGTCAATTGATTGTCATGTTTACCCCCCCTTACAGAGCATGTAACATAGCAACCCTTTGAAGTTTTGCCTCTGAAGTAAATGTCATGACTTCCTGCATTTCTGCTCTGCCCCTGAAGGTCAAGAATATATTAGTGATTTTTAAAAATATTGAATCCATACATTTCTGACCTGCTGTTCTATACTATGCAATATGCATCTGGCACTGAGTGGCTTAACAGTGCTGGAGCAGCTGGGTACCTGGACTACTCCCATTTATCAGTTCTGTCATGCAATTATTTCCTATTTACTTAGCCCTATATGAAATTCTTGCATTTTTTATGAAAAATTCCATTAGCACCAAAGGATAGAAGTGTTATTAAGCTAATAAAACAGATCTTCATAGAAACTAAGTGGGAAAGAAAGGGAAATTAACATAAGAAATATAAAGCTAATTAATTTGTTGTGGGACACAGTTAAGGGTTGTTTAAATGAGATAAGACAAAAAGGGAGGTATCCAATCAATTTTTAATAAGAAAATATGCCTAAATATTCATATATGTTTCAGACAAACATGACAGAATGAGGGCATCATGATTTGGGGATTGTAAGGATACATGGAAGGGTAAATTTTGTTATAGAGGTTTTATTTTAAGTGGCCTAAAGATCTCCAAGTGAATGTCATATGGTAGAGAGTATAGGGGATGTGTAGCTTTTGGAACTGATGATGAAGCTGCCCAAACCATAGAAGGTAGAGCAAAGTCCCTGAATCCTTGCTCTTAATAACCTGCTTCTCCATTACCCTTAGGGGGCCACTTTGTGAATTTCCATTGGCTGCCAGCAGCACAAGTAATAGATATTATTAAATGGTTGTGTTCCAGGTTTTCCTGCTTCCCTGTGATTTTCTGACATGAGGACAATTGAGTATGATTGAAAGCCACCTCCCTACTGGCCTATTTTCATACCAGCTAAAAGTTCTATACGTTTGGACTGGGGTTGAGCAATGACTCTTAGGTCCTTTTCATGAAAATGATGGGCATTATATAAACAGCAGGCTGATGCCTATCCAGAGGTACGCTAGGTTTGCAAGCAAGCAGACTCTTTCCTGGAAACAAATGATAGACTTTGGAGACAGTTGCAGTCACTTTTTTGTACCACTTCACCCTAAATGCGTCCATTTCCAAGAGTAGCTTATAGAGGTTTGCAAAGTACTTTTGGCACCCTATCTCGTTCAGTCCTCTTGACCATCCTGTGAGGCAGGGGCTATTGTGATCCCCATTTTATGGATGAGGAGAAAGAGGATCCTAGAAACTAAGTGACTTGTCTAGAGTCACACAGCTGGAAGGTGTCCAAAGAAAGTTTTGAACCTATGTCCTTCTGATGCCAAGCCCACAGTCCTTTCTGCTATACTCTGAGTGACATGAGAGAAAGAATGAAATACTCAAAAATTCTTAATGTAACCCCAAGTGCCTAGAAGAAGCCAGGGACTATGTCACAACCGTTTTCAAGACAAAGTCATGGTTTCCTTACCTTGTAAGTCTATGTGCTAGTATTCTTCACTGTATAGAGTCCAAGTCATCCAGGAGAACTTGTATGAAATAAATTCCTATAAACATTCAGGTTTATCACAGAGTCTTGGACTTGGAAGGGACCTCAGAGAGCATATAGTGCAACCTAGACCTGTTAGACTAGAGATTCCTCTCTTCGATATCCCTTACAAAACTCATCCAAACTTTGTTGGAAGACTTCCTATTGGCAGGCAATTCACTACATTCATTTCACTTTGGATAGCTTCATTAGGATAATTACATTTACAATAAGACTAAAGTGGCCTGTCTATAACTTAATAAGCATTGTTATTTCTTTTTCCTTTTGGAGCCAGAGCTAAGTCTAACCCTTGTTCTATATCCCTACCTGCCATGTGAAAACCATCATTTTCCACAAAAGTCTTCTCTAGACTAAACAGCCTCTGTTTCTTCAGACAGTCCTTGTAAAGCATGGTCTTGCTGCTCTTCACCATCCTGATTGCCTTTCTAGGGAAAAGTTCCTGCTCTTTTCCTCCTTTTCTTTTCTTTCCTTATCCTGTCTTTCCTTTCTTTCCTTCTTGCTTCCTTTTTCTCTTGCTTGCTTATTTTCTTGACCTATGATTTCATCGGTGTAATCAGCTTCCCATGTCAAAGCTCTCCCCCAGCAGTGCAAATCAGTTATTCTTTGGAAACCTCTAATCGAGCATCAGCTGGGACACTAAGAAGTTAAGTGACTTGTCCATGGTGGCCATATAACAAATGTGTCATTGGCAGAACTTGAACTCAGGTCTTCTTGACTCCAATACAGCACACTGCCTCTGTGTCCAGTTTTTTAATGACTTTCTTAAAATTAGGCCCATCTAGACTTAAATACAATCATGAATGGGATCTGACCAGGACAGACAGCAGAAGGGTTCTTCCCTTGTTTTCTGGATCATGCTTCTCTTAAAATAGCTTAAGATCAGATGAGCTTACCTGGTATCAGATCACACCATGATTTATTTTGATGTTACAGGTTTCTGGAGTCGGCCTCCCTCCCCCAGTCATGAGATCTTTCCTCTTCTTTTCCTTTCCTTTCTTTTTTTTTCTCTTCCTTTATTTTATTTTTTTCTTTTCTCATCCTTTCCTTTCTTTTCTCTCTTTTTTTCCTTTCTTTTTTTGAAGGATTATACTCATTGAGGAAGTTAAAAGAAGAGTTGTTTCCCAAACAGAAAAGTAACATATAGGTTTTCCCCATTCCACTTTTCTGGAATGTTGGGTATCATAGGGAAGGAAGAAGAATGTTTGTGTTTATGGTCCTTATGGGGAAGGCATTTTCCTCACATTTTCAACCATTACTTATTTTTTTGTCTTAAATAGTGAGCTAGACTTCCTCTTCCATACAAGGGGGGCTTGCTGAGCAGGACCACAATGGTGTAAGTGAAAGTTTCCTTAGAACTATGGTCTGGAATGGACTGCATGTGACTGCTGAATTTGGGTTCCTGTGGATGAAGGACATTAGAGCCTGCACACATCACCCAAGAGTCCTTCGGAGCTATGATGTGAGGATCTTTCCTAGTGTGTGGTCTGCATCATAGATGGTGAAAAAACAGGCATTGCGGACCTCCAAGTCCTGTCTTGAAATGTAATTCCCATAAATTGGTTGTAGGAAGCAGTGAAAGATTGAGCCCTCCTTTCTTATTTGTTTGAGTGGGGAAGGAGTAGTGTAATCACCAGGAGCTGCTTTCTGTTGGCTTGAGGGAAGGGCTTTTCTAAGGAAATTTAATCTACTTTTTTCCTTTAACAAGTTAGCTTGAACTGCCTGAAAATGCACAAGTATCAATATCAGATTTTTTTTTTATTGACACACTCGAGTTTTGGGAAACCCTAGTAAATATGATGAGAAAGGGTTCCTGGGTAACCCCCAAAGACTTGTCATTTGATTGAATGCTGGATTGAAGTCTTTGGCAGATGACCTTGCAGGAAGGCCTGCCCTACACATTAAGAAAAGTACTCTGTTTATATAAAGTGAACTTTTTAAATTAAAAAAAATCTATTTATATTTTTAAAATGTTAGTAGTAATCTTCTCACCCTCAAAGAAGTAGACAGACTTGAAGGCCAGAAAGGCTCATTCATCCTCTCCCAGTTTCACTAGGGCCACGTTTGCTACCACCATAGTCAGTCCTCAGCTGTTCCCATCAACGTCCCCCCCCATCTTTTTTACATGAATTGCTATCTAGCCACATCCCCACCATCTTGTTCCTGTGGCATTAATGGAACCTAAGGATAGGATTTGACATTTTTTTAATGAAATTTCTTACTAGATAATTTAGCTCCAATTATAACTTGCTCTGGTGCCTGAATTTGGAGAGATGATTCCCTCAGAGCTTTCTACAGTTGGTCTAGGGTTCAAATCCTGCCTCAGATACTTACTGTGTGACCGTAGGCAAGTCATGACCTATCTCAACTCCAGTTTCTTCATCTGTAAAATGAGTGACTCCAAAGTTCTGACAGATTCTGCCAAGCTCAAAGCATTCTGTGTATGGGCACAGTGAAAGACTGGACATTGATCACCCCCAAAGATAAACCCAGATAAATTGGGCTCGTGACTGAAATAACTACAGGGTGATGGTTTGGGGAGAGTCACAACTGGTATTGATGGAGGACCATAGGATTTAGGCCAGTTAAGTCCAGATCCCTCATCTTATAGATGATGAAACTTAGATCTAGAGAGGTTAAGTGACTTGCTCACTGTCACACAAAGTATGGGAGGCAGGATTTGAACCCGAGGATTCCAGACACCAAGTTCAGTGTCCTATTTACTATATACCATGAAAAGGTGAGGAAACAAGGGATTCATGAAGTAATGAAGTGAGTTCGGGACTGTTGGCCACTGCAGCCTGTTAAGATCTTCTAGATCAGGGGTTGGGAACCTGTGACCTCGATGCTACATGTGACCCTCTAGGTCCTTGGGTGCGGCCTTTTGACTGAGTCCAAGTTTAACAGAACAAAGTCTTTCTTAATAAAAGGGGATTTGTTCTGTGAAGTTTGGATTCAGTCTAAGGGCCAAACTTGAGAACCTAGAAGGCCACATGTGGCCTGGAAGCTGCAGGTTCCCTATACCTGTTCTAGACTCCTGAGTTAAGTCTTCTAGCACATCATTTTTCTTCCCAGCTTTCAGTCACCTGAAAATTTAGAAAGCATGCCATCTAGCTGTGAATTGGTTCAACCATTTTGGAAATCAATTTGGAATTATACAAGATAAGTTTCTAAATTTTCCATAACCTTTAATTCCATCCCACCCACCCCAAATTGCACCACTTAGAACTGTATTTCAGGGAAGTTAACACCAAGAAAAGACTCAAATGTACTGAGAATGTTCACAGCAGCGTTATTTGGGAGAATCAAGAGCTGGAAGCAAACTGTGGGCCCAACAGCTGAGGAAAGATTGAACAAATTATGGCATAGGAATAGAATGAATATGATTGTACTGTCAGGAGGGATGAATGTGAAGAATTCAGAGAATCCTAGGAAGACTTATATGAAGTGATATAGAGAGAAGAAAACAGCCAATGAACAGATTTACAATTGCAGTGATATACAATAAAGTCAATAAAGAGAAGCAACAAAGCTCTGGTCAGTTTCAATGGTCGTGTTAATAACTTACTATAAAGAAGCACACCCATCAGCCCTTTTAATAACAAGAAATGTTCTTTGTAAGGGGATTTAAGTGGCTATTAGGGAATGTCCATCATGACAAAGCAAAAAGGATCAATACATTTTTGAAAATGAAATTAATTTTAATCAGATTTAAATATGTTAAAAAGAAGAGTTGAATTTTCCCTATTTTCTAATAAAAACTACAAGTTTTAAAAAGGAAACTCTCACATCTGTTTTAGCACACAGTGTCTAACACATGAAAGGACCTGTGAAAAATTGTAGTTTATCTTGTGAAGGTCTTATTCTCAGTATACTTCCAAATTACTGGAATTCTGATTTCTCTCTTTCTTATCAGAAATATTCCTGACTGTGTTATACAGATGTGTCAGCAGCAAACTATATCACTTTTGTTTATTTACCTTCATTTAATTATACATCCAGACAATTTCCAAGTATATCCCCCAGAAGGTGGGGATGTGGGTAGGGAAGGGAAGGGATAGGGAGGGGCTGTTCTGGAAGGGAGAACTGTTCTATTTGTGATGGGGCTTGGAGGTGTGTTGAAGTGAATTGATTGGATCCAGGTCCTAGCACACTGGCTGTGTGCCAGAGCTAGCCAGAGCTTCAGAAACTTTTCTCAGTCCCCATCTTGCTTACCATCTCCAGTCTCCCAAGAAGGGACTGAAAGTATAGCTTTTTCTCCAGAGTCTGGAGAACAGGATTCTGTAGCCATCCTCTGTGATGCAAGCATGGCTTTATGGCTCTGTGAATCAAAGCCCATGGTATGACATTTGCTATCTGGTGTACTCTATGTTCGATAAGCTGAAATTGCAGGTGTGAACGTGAGTGAGAGCACAGTAATTTCCTGACTTTTTCTGGTTTAACAAAGACAAAAATGTAACAACCTCCCCCCAAAACAACATTTATTGTCTTCCTTTGGACCTTGACTCCAAGGAAAGCAGAACACTATGGTTTTTGTGAAATTTTTTGGATAAAGTTAACTTGATTAGTGCTAACTAGAGAGGGTGAAAAGAGCATTGATTTTAGAAACAGAGGACCTGGATTCAAATTCTGCCACTGTCACTGCTTGTTTGATGTTGGGCAAGTCACTTCATTTCTCTTGGCCTCAGTTTCCCCCTCTGTAAAATGAAGGAATAATACACGATCTCTATGTTCCCTTTCAGATATCAGTCTATTAGCATTGATGTATTCATTTCCAGACAGATTGTGATGTGTTTCAGAGGAGGAAGTACCCACACTTACGAAAATGGCAGACCTTTAGTGGATTATCTGATTACAGATTTACTATTCTATAACCTTTGGGAGAATTCATGGAGAATTGTCAGTCAACAAGCGTTTACTAGGTGTTTACTATGTGCAAGGCATCCTGGGGATGCAAAGAAGTGTAAAAGCAAGCCCCCTTCCCTCAAGGAGCTTACATTCCCATGATGTCAAAATCACATATAAATAACTTGATACATTTTTATATAGATATAGATATAGATAGATATAGATGATATAAATATAGGTCTAGGTCTAGATCTAGATCTAGATCTGGATCTGGATCTGGATCTGGATATAGATATAGATATAGATATAGATATAGATATAGATATAGATATAGATATAGATATAGAATAAATGGGAGGTAATCTCAAAGGGAAGGGACTAACTGCTAGAAGGACTGGAGAAGGCCTAGAGCAGAAAGGGGTATTTGAATTGAATACTGAAAGAAACTAAGAAAGCTCAGAGGTGGCAGTAAAGGGGCAAAGGATTATGGTCATGAGAGGCAGCCAATGAAACTGAAGACTTACCTTAAGATCAAAAAATGAACAAATAGTTTTATCTGTAACATGAGTGATTAAGATTAGTTATAAGGAAAAATTTCCTAATTGTGATTATCTTGGGCATAGGTTTTTGATTGTTTGTTTTTGTTTTCTATTAGAAGAGTTTCCCTGTCCACTCCAGCAATAGGACTATTTAATCTCTTCATCTACTTTTGAAGAAAACATTAAGTATTACTGATACTTTTGCTTCTACATCACAGTCAATTTGGGATATACTTCTCTCCCTTCTTCCTGCCCTTGATCAGCCTTCTGTTCTGACAATGAAAACCAGTTAAGGAAAACCAAATGACTTAGTGACAACTATGATGTCTGTCACAATCTGTCTGTAAACTTAGTGACAATACTTAAGTGTGCCACATTCTGTGCCCATATTCCTTACCAAAATGATTTTAAATCTTTCCTTTCATCATTTCTTATGGCACAATAACATTCTACCATTATATTCAGCCATTTCTTAATAGTCTAGGGGTCAATCTAAAGAACCACCTTAGATTCCAGGACTTTTTTCTTTCTTTTTCCCCCTCCACTTTTCAGTGTCCATTTCAGGATCAAGTAGCTTGTTTTTCTTTTGATTATTCTTTCCTCAGTATTATCCTCCCTTTTAAAATACCTGTCTCCCCTCCCCCATTCCTTCTTGTTCCCCTATTGAATTTGATGCTTTTTTACAACAAATTATTTGGGTATGTATGTGTATCCCAAATTCTTTTTTTAGGTTTCAGATAAGAGCAAGGTTCATCTGATTCCCTTGCCCCCTTCCTTCTACTCTATTGCATAGTTACACATGCCAATCACGAAAAATAAACTCCATCTTTTTATTTCTCCATTCTGTGATCCCTCATGTAATCTTTCTCTCACCCTTCCTTCTATTTCTCACTTTGAAAACCTCAGAACAAAACCAGTTCATCCTCAGGACCTCTATTCTTCTGTAACTCCTTCATTACCATGAAAGATATTAAAGTTCTTAAAGGACCCTTATTTCTTCTCTCCAGATTGAAGTGTTACACTACGTCATCCTATAGTTCTTTTCAATTGCTTAAATAAATTTACTTACCCAGGTGTTTCTAGATTCTGAGATTTGTATTTCAGAGTTTCTACACAGCTCTGGTCCTTTCGTCAGAAGTACTTGAAACTCTTCTATGAAAAGTGTGTGTTGTTTGCTTTTTCCCTTCATGCTGAGCTTTGTAGGGTTAGTTATCCTTGATTGTAAGCCTTGGTTGGAATATTTTATTCCAAGATCTTCTCGTGTTTTTAATAGATGTAGTTCCTTGGTACTTGAACCTCTTCTTTCTGTATACCTGCAATATTTTTTCTTTGATGTGGACTCTCTGGATTTTGACTGTGACCTTCCCGACACTTTTGATTTTCTGGTTCTTTCCACAAATGATTAGTGGATTCTTTCTACCTTGAGTTGCCCCTTGGTTCTAATAGATGTGGGTAGTTTTTGTTTCTGATTTAATATAATGTCCAGGGGTTTTTTTCATTGTGGTTTTCAGGGAACTAAATGATAAATAAATGATCTCTCCTTGGCCTGTTTTCCAGGTCTATTGTTTTTCATATCAGATATTTGACATTTTCTCTTTTTTTGTCCTTTGATTTTGTTCTAATAGCTCTTCTTGTTTCATGGAGTCATTGACTTCTGTTTGGTCTGTTCTAGTTTTCAGGGATTGTATTACTTAAGTACAGTTTACCACTGTCTCTTCTTAGCTAATTATTCTTCTTCCAATATTTTTCTCCATATCTTTATTTCATTATTTATTTCTTGCTTCATTTCTTCTACGTATTGATATAGTCCTTTTAGAAAAAAAAAATCCATTTTTATCCTTTAAGTCTCTTCTTGCAATTGTTGTTGTGGGATTCGATTTGCAATAATTTAATACTTATCTACGTTTTCTTTGATGCACCCATGTTTTCAACATTATTTCCTGAATTGAGACTTTGTACAAGGGCCAGACTCCATCGCAGAGGCACTCTTGGATGGAGCAGTTGGCCCTGTTTGGTTTCTCACTATGTCCCTTGGACTCTTGTGCTTCCTTCCACATTCTAGTGGTAAGCTTGCCTGGATCTTTGACCTTCAGAGCTAATAGATCTTTATGACCTTCTCTGATATCCCAGAATACAGAGTTAGGGACTTTAGAGACTCTGAGCCTGAGCTTTCCTAGTCTAAGTGCTGTGACAGCAATACCGGTCATTGACAACTGCCACTCCTTGCAGCTTCTAAAGTCCCCACTCTGGGGCTTTCTCATGGGAGTCCTCTCTTCTTGCTATCTCTGGACATAGAACCTTGCAGGCTGCATGTATCTCGTCCCTTGTTGTGAGAGTGCTCCCTTTTTGGAGGGGCGCTCTTCCCTGTTGCCCTTTGGCTTCTAGATGACTCTTTATTTAGTTCTAAGGCTGAAGAATTTACTGTATTTTCATTGGGTTTCTTGACCATTATTTAGTCTGGTAATAACCCCAGAGTTTTTTTCTGGAATAGGCATGTGGGAATTGGGTGGCCTGCCTTCCATGTAGGCAGCCATCTTGGTTAAAAACCAGGTGTTTCTGTAAGTGACTTTCTCACCTGATGGAATTCTTGCCTGAATTTTTCTGGAACTCCTTGACTGTGCCCATACCTAAATTTTGAAAAAAAAATGTTATCCCTCATTGAAGCCCTATATACATCTTTGATATTGTCATTGCTGTGTGTTTTGCACTAATGGTAACATTCCACAACCAAAATCCACCTGTCTTTTCATTGCAGTTTTGATCTCGTGGATGTATAAGTTCATATATGATCTCTTTAGGCTTCTATGAAAGCACTTTTTACCCACTGTGCTTAGATGCCAAATTAGAAGTTCAACAGTGCAAGGAATCACATGAGTTTTATTTTTAAAAAAATCTTTTCCTTTTCCTGTACCTTAGCTCTGCAAGCCTCTTTCTGTCCCCAGGACCTTGAAAATTCTTTTGGGAGGAATTTTTAAAGCTCTGACACTTGGGCTGTGTTCTCTTTAAAACAACCTAGAACAGAGAGTTGTAATTTCAATATTATGAGGCTTTGGGGATTTGCAGAAAACATTTCACAAGGGCTCTGCTCTGGACCTCCTGATGTGATTATTCAAAAGCAAATCCTGGGAGAGCTCACAAGATAACTTTGCTGAATACTCTAAGGCTGTTCTGAAAGTGCATTTTGGCATGTTTGGTTTTAATTGTCTCATGAAGCAACCTATTGCCATCAACTCTTAGTTATCCAGACTATGGAAGTGACTACAGGTTTGATTCATCTCCTAACAATAAATAATCAAAAAGAAAATTGTTTCTGCTGGATCTTAAGAAATATTAATGTAGCAGATTTCCCTTCTAATTATCTTTGATGCATCCTCTCAACACAAATTGATGATGGGGTAGAGATACTTGATATCATAGTGAACAACAGGGAGAGATCAGTCTAAAACTTTGACGGGGTAGAGATACTTGATATCATAGTGAACAACAGGGAGAGATCAGTCTAAAACTTTGACCTAGACTACAAATGTATGAATTTTAATGAGACAATTGAAATAAGTTTCAAGATAGTAACTAGATGTCATAATAGTTCATGTAGCCTTAGTTTTTCTTTCCAAGAGGTTGAGTGAATTGGGAATGTTTAGCCTGGAGAAAGCATCCGCTAGGAGAATATGATGGATATCTATAAGTATTTAACTGTCTTTTGTGTGGATGGGGGATTATATTTGTTCTGCTCAGCCACAGATGGTAGAACAGTAGATGTGAAACCAACAGAGATGATGAAATAGGAAGAAGCAGTACAGCTGAGCTCTCCCCTACAACTATGCTTACAAAGATCAAGGAAGAGTACCAAACTGAGTCCAATGGAGGAAATCCAGGGGGGAAATCTACTTAAATTAATTTCCTTATTCAGTGAAATACTAATCCAAATACCTAAGAAATTCTTTAAAGGAATGGAAAAAATATTACAATAAAATTCATCTGGAGGAATGAAAAGACAAGAATTTCAAGGGAAATAATGAAAAAAAAGTGGGAAGGAATATTACCAGATCTCAAATTATATTACAAAGCAGAAATCATGGAAACAGTTTGGCACTGATTAAAAAATAGAGAAGCCAATCAGTGGAACAAATGCTAGAGTAAACTAACCTAATAGCTTAATGTTCAATAAACTCAAAGACCCCAATTGTGGTAAGGACTCATGGTTCCACAAAAAAAGTGCTGGGAAAACCAAGTAGTAGTCTGGCAGAAATTATATTTAGACCAACACCAAACATCATACACCAAGACAAGATGCAAGTGGATTTATATATAAAAGATCATGCCATAAAGAAATTAGAGGAAGAAGCAAGAAATTACCTGTCAGATTGATGGAGGGGAAAAGAATGTGTGACAAAGCAAGAGACAGAAAGGATTGTGGGAAATAAAATGGCCAATTTGATTATATAATATTAAAAGCCTTTTTGTAGAAACAAAACTAAAGAAGCTAAGGTTATAAAGGAAATAAAAAATGTGGGGAGGGAGGACTGGCAGCAAATTTTTCCTAAATATAAGGAATTGATTCAAATTAATAAGAATTTGAGTAATTGTCCAGTTGATAAATGCTCAAAGGATGTGAATAGGCAATTTTTTAAAGTGAGAAACCTGTTATAAATAGATGTTAAGACAATCTTCAAATCACCAATAAATAGAAAAATGCAAATTAACCCAACTCTGAGGGTCCAACTCATACCTCTTAATTGGCAAAGGTGATAAAATATGAAAGTGACAGGTACACAATTGCTGCAGGAAAACAGGTGTATTAATGCATTGTTTGTCTGTCCGTGAATTGGTCCAGATATTCTAGAAAACAATTTGGAACAATGAATAAATTCACTAAATTGCATATATACCCTTCGACCCAACAAGACTGCTATGAGGTCTATTCCCCAAAGAGATCAAAGAATGGGGAAAGGGACTCATATACACAAAAATCTACCATAATCAAGTCTTTCCGTAGTGTCAGAAACCTGGAACATAAGGAAATATACTTCAGTTGAGCATAGCTTAACAAATGAAAACATATGAATATAATAGAATTCTTCTTTGTTCTAAGAAATAATGAAAGGTATGGTTTCAGAAAATGGGGGAAGACTGGCTTGAATTAATGCAGAAAGAAGAACCAGGAGAACAATTTTTACAAGGACAAAAATATTTTAAAGATAAATAACTTTGACAGACTGAACTCTCATAAATGCAGGGAACAACCTTAATTCCAGAAGACTGATGACGAAAGCTTTCTACCACTTCCTGACAGAGAAGAGATGGGCTTAAGATGTTGAATGTCATGCACTTTTGGACATGGCTAATGTGAGTTTTTTGGTGTGGGTGACTAAGCACATTTATCACAAGAGATTAGTTTTTCTTTATTTTGATGGGGGGAAGAGAAAAAGAAAATAACTTTTTGTTGATTGAAAAGCATTTTACAACAAAAAAAGTAAAATGAATGTATCAAGCATAAGTACTTCATTAAAAAAAACAATTGATGGAAGTTGCAAACAGGAAAATATAGGTTATACACCAGGAAAAACTTCATGAAGTGATATGACAGATAGACCTGTATATAAGTGGAATGGACTGCTTTGGAAATCATGGCTTCCCCCTTTTTAGAGCAAAACCTGAATGACCCCTTTTCAGCTGTACTGATATGGTTTAGATTGGAGAAGGAAATGGCAAACCACTCCAATATCTATCCAGAAAATGCCATGGATGGTATTGGCGTGCTATGGTCCATGGGATCACAACTCTTGTTGGACTGTATTGAATGACTGAACAACAAAGAAAATGGTTTAGCCTGGAGAGCCACTGAAGTCTCTTCCAACCCTTAAATTCTATAATGATGTGAAAGGTTATCCTGGTGAGATTTCTTTTTTGTTGGCCTCGGGTTGTGTTTAAATCTGTTGGCTTATGTGTGCTCATACTTACATAAATAGATGTTGCCTAATTTCTATTGATGATCAGCAGATTCTAAGATTTCCCCTAAAATTGGCTTGTATTCACAGTCTGCTGGTTTTGTTTTCTTAATTAGGAGCCATTTAACACATCAAGAAGGATCGCCCAACAATTAGCCTTGGGAACAAAAGCAAACAAATGTACTTTTCCCAGTGTTTCCAGGCTTTATAAAGAGATTCCAGGGCCTAATCGCTCCTTGTGCAGATGAAAGTCAGTCATCCTTGAGAGGTGATGGGATGTAGGTGTGGAATGAGGCACACTGGCCAGATACAGAGAAAATATTGATTTGATTTGTCTTGCTGAATTGGGCCTCTTCATTACAAAGGACTATTCCAGCGGGCCAGGGGCTAGGGAGTCAATAGGAAGTGATGACAAAGTAAAAGAAAAAGAGTTTCAATATAACATTTATTTGATAACTATATATACATGTATATGTGCATATATTTAAAAGCCATCAGTCTTACTACTTATGCTCATTACTGATAGACACTATGTGAAATGTATCTCTCTGTATGTGTCCAATTGGCATGTAAACACATATGGTCTAGTAGGAAGAGCTCAGCATTAATTGGCAGGATCTACTGCTTAAGCACCAGTGGGTCCTAGATTGTAGAACCCAGAATTGGATTCAAATCCCACCTCCAGCAATTGCTGGCTGTATGACCTTGGGCAAATTAATCCACTTCTCCAGGCTGTTGTTGTTCTAGCTGTAGAAGAGACTTAATAAAGTAGGGGACTCAAGTAAATGATTTTATATGTTTATATGAAATCTCATTTCAAACATGGTCTCTTTTCTCCTTGAAATCAATTTCCCCAGCAAGCCATTAACTATAGTTTTTATTATGTCCAATTAAAATGTTCTTCAATTGTACTGTGGTAAGATAATAGGAACTTTTTAGACAACCATAAATGGAGCTTAAGTTTGTAAAGTCATTTGTCATTTAGACAAAAGTTATTTCTCTCTGAGTATTATTCCCCTCAGTACCCTAGTTATTCTTAGGCAGTCAGGTGTATCTGTTAGGTCTTTCAAGAGAGGCACATTGGTCCTTAAGGATAGGACATTGACCCCGGAGTCAGGAGAATATGCATTCTAATCTCTGAAACTTAATAGCTGTATGACCTTGGGTAGGTCACTTAATTTCTCTGACCCTATAATGGTAATGGAATTTGGAGATGCCCCTGAATTGACTTGGCTTTTAGGTTGAGTGTTAAGACCCAGAGCTTGTGATTCCCACTTGTGGGATGGACTTGTTGACATGAAGAGAGGGGGCTGACCTGGGAGGAGCCATGAAGGGAACAAAAATTTATTAATTCTAGAAGGCTCAAGCCCAGAGAAAGCCAGAAGAAGTAATACTTTTGGGAAGATCAGTATCCAGTGTTGTAGTGCCTGAGTTGCTGAGAGAGACTGCTAAGAGCCCATTGGATCTTCCCAGGACTTTTGAGGACTGCCACCTGGAGCTGGTGAGAACTGAGGAGGAATGGCTGTGATGCTGGTATTTTTTTGTCTGTTTTGATGTTGTTTGTTTCCAGATTTGCCTGATGATGGACAGTGCTGCTATTGTAGAGGTCCTGGAACTTGGCTGCTGGTGCAGAAGCCCTGAAGAAGGACTTTCTTAGTGTATGTTCACAGAAATCCTGGAAGGGGACTTTGCTGATACTTTCAGGGGTTCTGGGACTGTTCTACAGGCAGAGAGTGACTTGATGAGGACACTGGCTATGGCTTTGTTGAGCCTTGTCTCCCCAGGAACTGAGATTGCTGAGGGCTTGCCTTGGTGAAGATGAAAGAAGGGCCTTTCCTTGGCCTTTCCATGCTGAGATGTTATATTGACCTTGTTATGGTTTAAGGGTGGATGGCCTTTTGTGGTCTCCCCTCCCTTTTGAGAAAGTGCTTGTTGTGAACGGATGGTATTGAAATTACTTTGAGTCCAGGGGTGGGAAACCTTTGTCCTTTTTGTGATGATTAAGAACTCTATCTCCATTTGAGAAGAGACTTAAATGAATGTACCCTCTAGGGGTGGAGTAGTCTGATCTCCATTTGAGAAGAGACTTTGACTGACCTGGATTGAGTTGAGAACTTACTTGTGAAATGAATGAGTTATACTGTATCTTGACTTTCTCTGTTCTGTGAATGTGTCCTGAATAAATGCGGTTTGCTATGCTGGTAATCTGAACCTCGGAAGTTGCCTTTGCTTGACATTACAGACCCTCAGTTTCTTCATCTGTAAAATGGAGATAATACCTGTAGTATCTACTTCGTAGGGTTGTTGAGAGAATCAAATGAATTAATGACTGAAAAATACTTTATAAACATGAAAGTACTCTCTAACTATTTGGGGAGAGGAAGGGAACAAAAATTTATTAATTCTCGGTACTGTGCTAAGTGTGTTACAAATATTATCTCATTAGAGCCTCATAACAATCCTGCAAGGAAAGTACTTTTATTATCTCCATTTTCCAGAGGAGGAAACAAAGGCAAACAGAGGTTAAGTGACTTGGCCAAGGTCACTTAGTTAGCAAGTGTCTGAGGCCAAATTTGAACCCGAGTTCTTCCTGACTCTAGGCCCAGCACTCATACTACTACACCACCTGGCTGCTTCATGATGATTGTCATCATTGTTGATATTATTAGACAGTGCCTAGCAATTTGTTTTAATCCACCCCTGTGATTTCATTGGTGTAGGGAACTCCCTGGATAGACATTCTCTCCACTGATGTGGACTAGCCAATAATTGCTCTGGAACTCAAACCTGAGAAAGTTGCTTGAAGGCACTTAGGAAGGGAAATGACTTGCCCAGAATCATATAACTAGCATGTTTTGTAGGCAAAACTTGAACTCAAATCTTGACTCCGTGGCTGCCACTCTATCCGCTGACCAACCTACCTCTCACCTGGCACATAGGATATGGTTTCTTGTCTTTGTATTCCCAGTGCCTGTCAGCTGACTGACCTAAATTGCATTTCTTATCATTAGAGTCCTATTTAACCCCTGCCCAAGGAGTACCTTGGACCTTGGACCCTCAGGAAATTCTGCAGCCCTGGGCATAGGAGTGCCTAAAAAGTGGTCCTTCTGTAAATAAGGAACTTTCTAGAAATTTCAGCAGTTCCTATCTTATTTGCCTACTTATTTATCTGCTTATTCAGCAGAACTTTGTGTGATCAATATGAGCATTGCAGCTTTAAAGAAATTAAACCTACTATTAAAATATAGTAACTAACAGCAAGGATTGCTTGTCCCCACTTGTACCAAACTGCTTCACAAGTCTGCCAGGAAAAAAAAATCATCGCCATCTATTACCAAATATCAATTGTTTCTCTGAAGTCTAGTGAAACATTCAAATGGCCCCTTTTCATTCACTACAAATACCCAGCTGCAGAATGACTTTCAAATGAGACGATTGACTTTTGTATAAATGGCTTGTAAATGTAGTGGAAACACAAGGAAAATGGCCAGCCCTTTTCGCCCTGGATCCTTCCTCACCCAGTGGGTGTGCTATTCCTTTCAAAAACTTTCCTTCTTCCAGAAGTCAGGGCACTTTGCACAAGGTCAGCAGTTGTGGGCTTTGAGATGAGCAATGCCAGTTGCAAATCTGAAGGTTAATATGTTGGAATGAATGAGACACAAGGGTGCCATACCTACCTGACTTTGCTTAGGCTGCTACCTTCTGGAGAACAGGACTTGATCACCATAGCATATGAGCAGGGTAGGAGCAAGTGAAGGTATAAATGAGGCTATCTTTCCAGGCTGAGTGTACATTCTGTGCCCTCATCCACTCAGTGCTACAGCTGACCTAGCCTCCTTGTTCCCTGAACTCAGAATTTTTTCTTTTACCTCTAACTTCTCACAGGCCTTCCCCCATTTCTGGAATGCCCATGTAGGGATCAAGCATGAGGGACACATATGTAAAGAACACCATGGGGCATGTCATCTCCAACGTCAATGACTACCATTCTCTTCCACTGATGTCATAATAATGCCCCAACCAGGCCCACCTCCCTTGAGGATGGCATTTTCATTGTATGTATGTGACCACTTTGTTTTTTCTCTTTTAAAAAAATTCTTCATTATAAGGGATGGCTCTTCGGAAGTGGCAATGGGTAGAGGGATACATTGAGAAGTGTAGGTGATGTAACTATAAAAAATAAGAATAGAAATTATTTTTAAAAGATAAGATAAGGTCATTATTCTCCATTCATTGAACCTCACTCCTGACTTTATTATTCATATCTCTTATTAATAAAAATGTTGTTTTGTGTCACATACGAACTCGACCGTCTTACTACAAATATAAGGTTTGTTGCCCAACTCTGCCTTTCTTAAGTCCAATTCGCACAGAAGTCAAGACATCACCCATTTACATTGTGATGGCATAGGTCTACTTTGAAAGCAAAAGACTCATAGCAACAAATGCATGACCGTGTTTTTATTTTGTATCACATAGTAGATGTACTTGTATATTTGCATTTGTGTTCCTGATGCAATGCAAGCTTCTTGAGGGCAGGGCTTGTTTTATCTTTGTGGTTGTACACCCAGTGCCTAGCAGAGCTCTGGCATATATGAAATGTTGAATAAATGTCCATTGACAAATAAATAAGTGGTCAAAAGGTAGAATCAGTTGGTTGAAAAAAAAAGAATTGTCTTCCGTAAATGACTCTTTAACAGCATGTTCCAACATGTTCCAAATCACTGATCATTAGATAAATGTATATTTAAACAACTCTGAGGGTTTATCTCCTACCCCACAGATTGTCAAAGGTGACTATGAATGGGAACAGTCAATTTCTGGAGACCCGTGAAAAGACAGGGCAAGATAGCGCCCTATTGGCACTGTTGGCAGAGTTTTTAATCAATCCAATCATTTTAGATAGATGCTTGGAGTTGGCAAGAAAAGTGACTCCACTACTTCTGTCTTTTGCCCCTGAACTCTCACTGCTGGTCATAGGGGTAAAGGTCAGGAACAAAGGTCTAATCCAGGAGTGGGGAACCTGAGGCCTTAAAGCTACATGTGGTTCCCTACCCCATACCAAAACAGTCTGATGAGAATTTTTTGTGGTAATAAAGATTTGGGGGGAAGAAAGGGAGCACCTATTAATTGGGAAGTATTTAAACAAATGATGGTGTGTGAATATAATAGATTTTAACTGTGAAACAAGAAATGATAAATTCTGAGAGACACTAGGTAGGCATGAACTGAAGTAGAACCAGGAAAACAATATACAAAATGACTTCAACTGAACAAATGAAAAGAGCACAAAGAAGGGGACGATCTTAAGGTACTGAAAAACCAACCAAGATTTGAGGGAAAGAGGCAGTAGAAGGCAGAGGAGTAGGAAGGCAGAGTGCTGAATATAATGATCAGATGTGGTCATTGTTTGGGGTATTTTTGCTTAATGGTTTTTATTAAAAGAGAGGATTTGGTTGGGGCAGAAACAGTATCCTGGTTCTAGATCAAGGGTACTTAACCTGGGTTACATGGACCCCTAAAATCCAAGGTTAGATTTCCTGAGGTCCTTTAACTTGGATGAGAAAAAAATAATGCATCTTTTTTTTTTTTACTGACTGCTAACCAAAATTTAGCATTTCTTTTAACTGTGAATAAAAAAACCAAATATGATTTTGAGAAGAGCTCTTTAGGCTTTACCATATTGACAAAGGGGCTCATGACATAACAAAGGTTAAGAACCTTTGCCCTATACTAAAATCTTCATGAGGTAATCTTATTTCTTAGCCAAAAGTATACTACCAACAGTTAGGCCTTTAGGCTTTCTCCACTCCCTGCCCCCATCTCTTCATATCAGGATGCAATAAAAATATGTATAAAGTCCCTTGAGAAAGCAATCACTGAAAAACGAACAGTAAACACATTTTTTTAAAGCTAGTAAACATTTAGTGGTTAACAATACTGCAGAGTCGTATGGGACAATGAAACAAAAAGGGTAGAAACAAGGAGAGAGAAAATTAAACATCTTTCCAGTTGTTTTTCCAAGCTGGAGTATTTCTTTCCTTCCCTCCTCAGTGAGTTTTCTTAATAAGCCAAAAGTGTGGGGCAACTAGGTGGTACAGTGAATAGAGCACCAGCCCTGGAGTCAGGAGAGCCTGAGTTCAAATCCCACCTCAGACACTTAACATAAAACTAGCTGTGAGACCTTGGGCAAGTCATTTAGCCCCAGTTGCCCTAGCTTCCCCCCTCCAAAAAGCAAAAAAAAAAAAAAAAAAAGAAAGAAAAAATAAGCCGAAGGTGATTGTGGGAAAGAAGAAAGGCCTCTTCTAGGCTCAAAGTCAGTTGACCTGGAAATTGTCCTATATCTACTGCTCCTGCCTTCCCCTTCTCTCCTTCTCTCCTATCTCTCTTATTCCCGTTCCCCTCTCTTCTTCTCCTCCTCCTTCTCTCTCCGTCCTCCAAAAACTAGTTCAAAAATAGTTCTTGGGTTGCTATAACCATTCCCAGACCAAATTTCAAAATAATTCTGTCTTTTCCAGGAAAATGGGGGAAAACTCTAACTTCTAGGATCTTTAGTGACTTAGTGCCAACACCCCTTCCCTCCCAATATAAATGGCACACATTGCTAGAATTTCTACAGATGATTGTTAAACATTTACTCATTCATTCAGTAAATATTTTTGGAGCACCCATTTAGTATAAAGGTATTCCATTACCCTCCCCCACCCAACTGGGGAGTGAATGGTTTCCAGGGGTTGGGAACCTGCAGCCTCGAGGCCACATGTGGCCCTCTAGGTCCTCCATGAAGTGAAGTTTGGATTCAGTCAAAGGGCCACACTTGAGGACCTAGAGAGCCACATGTGCCCTTGAGGCTGCAGGTTCCCCACCCCTGGTTTTCTCTAGGTCATCATCTCCATATTTTTGTTGCCACCTTCTCTTTCTTTACGTTAGAGTTATTTCCCCAGGACTCCATTACTGTCTTCAAATTAGTTATCTAAATATTCTCATCTAACTGACTTTAAAATTTCTCTCTCTAATATTAACACTTACCCTCCTCCCCATTCATTGGAAATTCCTTCCTGAGAGCATTTGCCCTGAATATTTTCTTAAAATGATAGGGTTTGGGAGAGATACAGGAACCCCAAAGACCAGAGTTCCTGGACAGAGTCATCTGAAATGAATTCAGGGACTCAAGCATCTTTAAGTCAAGGTAGCAAAGATTTATTGTTATGCTTTTTAGTGGGCAAGAATTCTTAGGGAACCTGCAGTCTAAAAAGGGTACATTTAAAATTTATATAGGATGTTCTATAGTAAAAACATGTGCCAAATGTGCTAACTAGGTAATTCAGGGTGAGATCAGGGAGTGTTTAAGGAGTGGCCAGTTCTTAAAGATAGATGCATTTTTAGTATCTACTGTGCAGGTATTTTACCAAGATTTCATTGGAAAATAGTCCAAGGTGGGGCTACATGGAGGTATGGTTTTAGGCCTGCAACATCACTAAGTCAACTAATGGTCAGGGCTGACTGAGAAATCCCCCAGGCTGCCACCCATCAATGTCTTGTTTGAGAAGATAAACGTAAGGGAGTGTACATATGTCTAAAGTTGAAGATACACATAATGGGGAGTCCAGGATGCATATAAGGAGGCAGAGAGATGATTTAGACAGTCCAGTGGGTACTAAATATCTTTCTGAGCTAGTACAAAGCCAGTTCAAAGTAATAAATTCTGTAAGTGCAGCTTGTTACTATACCAGGGAGAGAGAAAAGTATTTTTCTGGGGCCCCCTTATGATTGTTAGACATAGTGTCCTTGGAATGGTGAAAAACTGTCAGGAATAGTATTTTGAGGTTAGGGAGAAATGTGATCTTAGAACTGGGGTCCAAGCACAGGCACCCAAGCACCTCATCAGTATCACCTGACCTAGACTGAGGTCTGCACATAGAGTTCCCATTGAATTTACTCCATTTAGGACAGGCCTTCTTAGTCTGTTTTGTGTCTTAGGCTCCTTTGTCAATTTGGTGAAGCCTATGATCTCCTTCTCAGGATAATGTCTTTAAAAATGCATAAAATAAAATACACAGGATTACAAAGGAAATCATATTATGTGTATACACACACACTTATATAGTATACACATATGTATATATTTTAATGTCTGTATGTACATATGCGCATATGTGGGTGGCTAGGTTGCATAGTGGATACAGTGCCAGGCCTGGAAGGAAGACCTGAGTCCAAATTTGGACTCAGACACTTTGTGGCTGTGTGACCCTGGGCAAGTCACTTGGCCCTGCTTACCTCAGTTTCCTCATCTGTAAAATGAACTGGAGAAGGAAATGGCAAATCATTCTAGTATCTTTGCCAAGAAAACCCCAAATGGGGTCACAAAGAGCTGGACACGAGTGAACAACATATGTGTGTGTATATGTGTGTATATAGATATGTATATACACACATACACTTATATGTAGGTATATATGTGTGTGTATATTTTTCATGGACTCTGTAGTTAAGAATACTTGATTTAAAGTCCTGTTTAGGAAATGGACTTCCAACCTAAAACCCTTTTGCAGTTACTTTTTCTAGCTTAAACATCTTTCTCCTTGGCAAATTGTTTCTTCTCTCTGGATCTTATTTTCCCTCCCCTACAAACTGAAGTGGCTGGATTAGGTGACATCCATAGTCCCTTATGGTCCTAAATCATTTCCTGACTGTCCTCCTCCTCCTAACCACCCACCTCTCCATTCTTCCCCTGAGATCCTGGGCTCTGATGGGAGAGATTTGAACTTACCTAGACTGGAATCACACTTCCATGTGACTTCTAAACCATGCTGACTGACCCTCCCCTCTTTTATTCAGAAGCCATCTTGCTTACCTATATTTGGACTTCCAGTGCTTAGCACATAATAAGAAATAAATGTTTTGTGTTTGTTTGTTTATTCATGCATTCATTCATTCATTTAGTGACCTTGGAATTCTGATTCAAGTTGAAGGTTTGATCTGAAAGTAAGGTGAAACATTGGTTTCTGATGCTTGTTTATGCTCTCAACAAAGTCCTTACATTTTGGAAAATAACTGTTCTGGAAGGAGGTAAAGGTCTGTAGCCTCCTGAGGGGTCTCTTTGCCTTTAAAGCTCTCACTTCTCAGCATCATCCTCATGCTTTTGTTAATGTTCAATAATGTTCAATAAGGAACTTCAATAAGAAGTTCAATAATAAAATGACCCCCTGTTGCCTTTAGGGTTCAAATATAGGTTTTTCTATTTAGCTCTTAATGTATAGGGATATGCCTGGGGCGGGATGGACCCTGAGGGGTTGTGGGTACAGATGGGAGGGAGGAATCCTGAGGGGAGCATGTACAGAGTTTGGGCGGGGCAGAGGTAGAGGGTGGGGCAGATCCTGAGGGGACGTGTGCACATCTTGGAGGGGGGAAGGGTGGCTCCTAGAGGAACGTGTGCAGAGCTCAGAAGGGAGCCAATCAGAGTGTGTGATACTGAGGAGTGCCTGTGGCCTCATGCTAGCCAGAAAAGAGCGGGAAAGAGGCTGTGTGGGCGTGCGCAGAGTCCCAGAGGCTGTGGAAACTGAGGCCAGGGCAGCAGCCCAGGATCCTGTGGCAGCGGGCTGTGTTCAGTCATACCAGCTGTATAAGCCCTTGAGGTGCCATTCTCAAAGCCTGATGCCTCAGCGGAAGCGCAAGATGAGGGCCACCATGAGTGGTATGAGGCCTGAGAGAGGAGAAGGTTGCCATCAAACTGGAGGAGAGAAAACTAGGCCTCATCACCGTGAAGATGAAGAGAGAGCTTTCCCTACTGGCAAAGCTGGCCAGAAGGCTCGCCGTAAGGAAGGAGGTGAGAGACCCCCGAGAGCTGAGGGAGGAGAGAGGTCTGCCCGGGTTGGAGCTCAGGGAGGAGAAAGAAGCCAGCGCCATGTTGAAGCCGAGAGACATACTGGAGTTGAGAGAAGCGAGAGGCCCATTCAAGCTGGGGCAAGTGAGAGGCCTATTCCAGCCAAGGGAAAAGAAAAGTCTCCTAGAGCTGAGGGAGCCGAGGGGTCTCATAGAGTCAAGGGAAAAGAAAGATCTGTTCCAGTAGAGGGAAGAGAGAGATTCGCCCAACCTGAGGGAAGTGAGAGGCCTGTTCGAACCAAGCCAGCTAGAGTTGAAGGAATGGAGAAGCCTACTCGTAGTGACACAGCCGAGAGGCCTTTTGGAATGGATCAGCCTGGGCGAGCTGGGAAGTCTGTGCGTGGTGGGAGACCAGAGAGAAGTGGAAGGTCCGATGAAGTTGAAAGACCTTTTGGCGGAGAGAGATCTCCTCGTGCTGAGAAGCCCACTGTGCCTGAGAGAGTGGCTTGTGAGAGGCAGAGATTCTACGGAGAGAGGCCCCCTTTTCTGTTTCGCAGAAATCCTGGCTTCTTCGCAGC
Organism: Pseudocheirus occidentalis; assembly: GCA_028646575.1. NCBI lineage: Eukaryota > Metazoa > Chordata > Mammalia > Diprotodontia > Pseudocheiridae > Pseudocheirus > Pseudocheirus occidentalis. Next base: position 27,434,673 of record CM053602.1, on the reverse strand, counting down.
TGAAGCAGAGGCCTCCGATAGTGAGAATGAAGAGCCATTTGAAAGGATGATTGATGCTGGTGAAGAAGACTACTACAATGAGCAACACTATCTGTATAAAGTAGTGAAGACAGCCCTCCTTATTCTGCTGATCATTTTCATCATGGTCGCCATTATGTTCTTTATCTACTGGACTTTTCCTGAGCTTACTGAGGAAGAAAAAGAAATACTGAAGGTTCCCCAAAATATGGAGGAAGCCAAGGCCTTAGTAAAACTGCTTCTGAAATACAAGGACAACTTTTTCTGGTAAGTATTTTTAAAATTATTTTGTATATATAGTATATATTTTCCTTGCAAATATTTCCTCTCTCAGTGTCTGACGTTTCTTAATATTCTGTCAGGCTTTCTTTCTATCTTGTCTTATTCCTTGTTTGACTGAATGCAGGCCCCTGTGCTCCCTGTGTTATGTGGTTTCCTTATTTTTTTTTTTTTTGCTTTTTGTAGGGGGGAAGGTAGGGCAATTGGGGTTAAGTGACTTGCCCAAGGTCACACAGCTAGTTTTGTGTTTTCCTTTTTCATTGACAGATCACTCAGTCATGTAAAAGTTTTACATACAGGGAGGGTTGTGGCTGATTGCCATCATCTTATTGATGACATCATATTTGGGGAATAAGACCTTTTGAGTCAAATAGAGGAGAGTGTTTTCCCTTGGTACTTTTCTAAGTAACACTCTATCTTGTGTGTGTGTGTGTGTGTATGCGTGTGTGTGTCAGGTATTTTTTTTAATTATTCATTGATTTGTTTATTTTTAGTTTACAAGATTCAGTTCCATAATGCCTTGAGTTTCAAATTTTCTCCCCTCCCCCCCACTCCTCCATCTTTTGTAGCAGTCAAAGCAGGTACAGCCCCATGCTTGCTTTTGATGGTTTTAGCAGTTATCTTCCATTTACCAGCTACATTCTAAAGCAAACTGAAAGAAAAATGTAAGTAAAAGGTATATGGATCTTAACTTCCCTGTACTACAGCTTGGGACTTATTTTTCTGTTTTGAAATCATTTCCTTCACAGTGGGACACAAGGAACATTTTCCTAGCCAAAAATTGAGGGAAGGGGCATGCTAAGTGGGGAGGAGGAAGAGGAATGGGTAAAAGATAGTATTTTAGTTATTCTTAGGCAATTAAAATAATGGACAAATATACAGCTTCCGAAAAAATGTACAGATGATAGCTGCAAGACAGATATTAGTGGCAGACTGGAGAGAACTTTTCATGTACATTCCATGCATGTAACTCCCCTATATTCTGTGTACCTAGATGTACTTATCCAAATGGGACTGTTAAGGTTTAGCATTTTTCCCCCTCACCACTTGTTAATTTAATGAATGAATAAATTTATAGAAATTATACTTGATAGTGTTACAATACTTACTTCATCCTTTTTACAGAGAACCAACTAGAAAAAAATACTGAAATGTTCCAGTTACATTTTCTCCCTTTTTCACACTTATCCTAGTAGATGTGGTTAAATCCAGCCTCTTGGCAGACTGAGAAATGCAGTTGAATATAAAGTTATTTCTACTTCTAGGTTTTGATTTATGTTCCGATTTTTTAAAAAATTCTTATAACTAAGAGTACTGAAACCTTTCATGACCTGAGTTTAATGTTTGTCAAAAGAAAGGAATGGTATGTGCTCAAGTTTTAAAAGGTGAACATCAGAATTGCCCATTACTTTCTGAGTTTTGTTGTTAATTTGTCTTTTGTATAGTTATAGTCATTGTATACGTTGTTCTTTTGGTTGTTTTCTTCCCTCTTTGTGTCACTTTGTTCGAGTCTTCCTCTTTTTCTTTTCTTTCTCCTTCTCTGTTGCTTTTTGTGGAGGGATAACATCTACCACACTCAAAGATCATAATCTGTCCGGCCATTCTCCAATTACTGGGCACAAAGTTTAACAGCATTTTTTGCTACTATTTTAATAAATAATACTTCTAGAAAAGTTTTTGAATAGATAGAGCTTTTCTTACTGTCATTAGGCCACTAGGGATATAAGCCAATAGTGGCGTTGTTGGATGAAATTATATGAACAGTTTGTAACGTTTATTGTAAGATTACAAACTTTCAAAGATAATTGGATTAAATTATATCTCATGTATCCATTTGGAATTAGTAGTGAACTAGTGTGTCCAACCAACATTGATTATTTTTCCTTCTTTTACCATCTTTGCAAATTTCATGGGTAGGAGGCTATTCCTAAAGCTTGTTTTAATTTGCATTTTGATATGTTTAATGCAAAAATGTTCTTCCTAGTCAATAGTTTACTTTAGCAACATTAATTTTGTTTCTGGAAAAATTTTTATTTTTTTTTCTAAAATCAGCATTGTCTACCTTGTCTTTTTAGTAAATCTCCATGTTACAACAAGTTAAAAAATCATCTCTTATCCACAGTTGCAACAGGTACAACATCTGACTTGGTTACGGAGGTGCAGTTGATGACAGCGGTTTCCCGACATCTGATATGACGACGACGACGATGATGATGAACAAAGCATGGAGAATGATGAATTTTCAGGAGGGGGAAGAGGAGCAGTTGAAGAAACAGTTTTAAAAGAAGTAAAGTGCCTGGTGGAAAAAAATTTGGAAAACAGAGGGTTGGTGTTTATTTACTTTTAACACTAATTTTAGTGTTAAACAAGTTAATAGCTCTCCCTCCTCAAAGTACCCTGAATTCATTTATTCCACCTGTAAAATAAGAGCTCATATATAAAAGAAGTTTTGTTTGTTTGGGATATCCCCAGATATCCCCAGATCCTAACAGCAAAATTTCTAATTCATAGTTACTGGTTAATAAACGTTTATTCGCATCAAACCTCCATTCTTCTTTCATGTTTTGCATGACCTTATGTTTAGTCAGTTTATCCATTTCAGATGTATTATGGCATAATGCATAAGGACTGTTTGAAACTAATTTTCTGCAAAGCTACTTTCTAGTTTTTCCAGCAAATTAGGTAATATTGTCAAAGCTCTTAGAACAGTGCCTGGTACATAGTAGGTACACTATAAATTCTTCTTCTTCCCTTCCCAGAAATGTGGTTGAATAGTTTTTCCCCAATAGAATCATTCTTGCGTTTATTGAAGCTGTATACTTTTTCTTGTAAGTCTTGCTGCTTGTCTAGTCATTCCCATTCATCAGTTTTTCTAGTTTTAAAAATTCAGTACCAGATGGTTTTGATAATAACTAATTCAAGATCACTGGTAGTACCAACACCCCCCCCCCATTTTTATCATTATTTCCCTTGATGTTCTTGACATTTTGTTCATTTATATGAATTTTGTTTTTTTCTCTAATTTCACTTTTCTTCTTTTTGGTTTTTGTTATTAATAGACAAAAATTCTGCTTGGTTTTGTAGACTTTTTTCTTATTCTACTAGTTTGATGAATCTATCGCCTTAATTAAAAAATTATTTAGGGTTTTCTAAGTAAAAAAAATCACATTATTCATAAATATAGATAACATTTTATCTTTTCTACTGCTTTATCTTCCCTTTTGCTTATCTTTCTGCAGTTAATATTCCTCCAATCTTATCAAATAGTGATGATGGCAGAAGGCATTCTTGTTCCACTCCTGATCATATTGGGAATGCTTTAAAGTATTTCTCAGGAGACATAATAATAGTTCTTGGTTTTAGTTCAATGCTTTTGATCATTTTAAAGAAATGTCCTTTCATTCTTACAGTATTACGATTCCTCTCTATAGCCATTCTCTCAAATATTGCCTTTTGTACACTGTGCTGTTTCTAATACTTAAGGCAGTTTTCTCATAGGATATGCTGGAATATGATATTTAAACTCTTCATTTCTTCATATTTATATGGGAAATAAACAATTCTCAAATTTCCTCACCAAGCTCTTGTTTCAATTTCTGGAGATATGAAGCATTCTAGTTGACTATTTTAAAAATGTTGCCCTATTCTTTAAATTCTTTTTTGTGTTCTGCATGGATGTTTCAGCTCTTCAGCTTTATTAAGATTTTCCATTTAAGAAAAAGATTTTCCATTTTTTGCATTCAGTTTCTTATATTCCTTCAGTGATCTTACTGCTTTTCTTATAGAAACCAGATTTTCCTTAAATCTCTTGTCAAATTTCTAAATCTTTCTGGAGTTCCTTACAGTACATCCTTTCTCTCTTCTGAGAACCTAATCCTGGGTTCTTAACCTAGGGCCCAAGAACTTTAAAAAAATTGAGAATTTTATTTTAATATGATTGCTTTCTTTTGTAATCCTATGTACCCTATTTAAAAATTGAGCAAAGATTTGAGAAAGGATCCGTGTTTCATCAGACTTCTAAAGGAGGAGTTGTTGTTCAGTTGTTTTTAAGTCATGTCCTATTCTTTATGATCCCATTTGGAGTTTTCTTGGCAAAGATGCTAGAGTGGTTTGTCATTTCATTCTCCAACTCGTTTTACAGATGAGGAAACTGAGGCAAATAGGGTGAAGTGACTTGGCCAGGGTCATAGCCAGTAACTATCTGAGGCCAGATTTGAACACAGAAAGATAAGTCTTCCTGACCCCATATTTAGCACTCTATCCACTGTGCCACTTAGCTCCCCCTTTCTAAAAGGGTACATGGAGCAAAAAAAGTCAACCCCTGGTCTAGGTGAGTTCTTTCCTTCCAAAGATTTCTCCTCAGATTTTTTTTTTTGTGCTATTCTTTGTATGGAGGCCACTTGTTTTGCTTACTCATTTATTCTGTTTTCCTGAGGGGTCTTTCCTATGAGAATTCCTTTTCTTTCTCCTATTTTAATTCTTTTTTTTATTTGCTTCATTAATTACTCCTTTGAGGGTGATACAAGGGAGCTATGCTTATTCACCACCACTCACTCAGCCAACCTGTTGGAAGTCTAAAGTTGAACCTAATTGACTGCGAAAAGGTTTTGAAAATTACGTGATCCTCATTAAAATAATTGGAAACAATCTGGAGTATAGGAAAACTGGTGTTGAGAATCCCAGTTTTGTGGGGGGAAATGCATTTCCATAGTCCTTAGCCAAGTCTAATTTACATTGAATTGATTTATGACATTCAGAGTCACTGAAAGCGGGCTACTGACCCCTTCAGCACTTCTTAAAATGTGCTGAACTAGTGAGTAGTTTTGTCACATGGCCACCTCTTCCCAGAACAAAGGCAGAAGAGCCAGAAGTAGTGACTTGGTAGGCCCATCTAAGCTTCCATCCACTGCTAGTGCCCTAGCAGGGTACATCTGCTGCTGCAGAATATTCCCATTCTTACTTTCTCCCTTTGTGATTGTTTTTTTGCCCATGGTTCCTTGCCAGTTTGTACCACTACATGATATAAACATATGACTGCTATGCCCTTTACTCCACTCATCAGTGAGTAACTAGGCCCTGTGTTCCTATGTAAGTACTGATTTAGGAAATCAGATGAAATCGAATTACAAACTTGGGTTTGTTTGCATGTCCCAGAAATTTACCTAAGGAGACAGAGCTACATCAGAACAGCTTGTTAGACAAATTCTTTCTAAACCAACTTGTAATAAAGAAGACCAAAGCCAAGTGGAAATAAGAACTCTTAAAAATTATCTTGAGGAAATGGAAAGAGTGATGGAGTTAGTACTGGAAGGCCTGGATACAAAGCCTAGCTCTACTTCTTACTAACTACACAACTTTTCTGGGACTTATTTTCCTCATCTGTGAAATAAGAGGGTTGGACTACATCAGAAGCTTGTGCTTTCCTCTGTGCCATAGACCCTGTGACAATGATTCCCAAAATTTTAAAAGGTTTTTTTTAAGTTCTTTCAAAGTTTCTAAATGCATAAAATAAAATACATAGGATTACAAAGGGAACCAATTATGCAGAAATACAGTTCTCAAAATATTTTTTACAAAACCTAGTTCATGAACCTTAAGTTAAGATCCCTATAGTAGAGGATATTGAAAGTTTCACACTGCTTCCAAGTAAATGACCTGATGAATTTTGTTTAAAGCATTTCTTTTCATAAGGGTATAAGGCAGCGGTTCTCAACCTGTGGCTTATGTTCAATTTGTAACAATGAAAATCCATCCTGCATATCAGATATTTACATTATGATTCATGTCAGTAGCAAAATGACAGTTATGAAGTAGCAACGAAAATGACTTTATGGTTGGGGGTCACTACAACATGAGGAACTGCATTAAAAGTTTGTGGCATTAGGAAGGTTGAGAACCACTGGTAGAGAGAGTGGAGAGAGGACAGAGTTATAGGTTGTTCAAATCAATAGCCTCTAATTGTTTCTATGATGATTATTATAAAACCATTGCTTCATGAACAGCCAAAGTATCAGAGAACAGTCAAATGGATGGACTAAAAGACATTGAGATTTGGCTTTGGGTCTTGTTTTTCATACTTTAATATAAAATGTTTAGATGATTCACTTCAAAGAATATAGAGGTAACATAAAAAAATCTCCTTCAGAAACTGTAGGGTCCTTATTCTTATACCCTTGCTTTCTATTCCCCCCCAATAAGTTCCACTGCATTACCTCTGAGACTCCTGTAAAGCACCAACTTCTTTTCTCCAAGATTGCTGTTCGCTTTTCCTAGATTGGAGGAGATAAAGTGTGCTCATTTAAACGGCCTTGTCCTGGGCTACAGGGTACATAGGGGAGGAAAGTACACAGGAGAGAGAAGGAATTATCTATAATGGAGTTTTATTATCTCTGCCTAATTCTTTTCTTAAGAACTTGAAAGCTTTGAGCTGGTTATATATACAGGATTTGTAAGAAAATCAAATGCTTCCAATATTTGTCCACTCAAGTAATTTTTTGAAAATTTAGTTTAGAGGGAATCTGTATAAAATTATTGTGAGTTTTAGGAACATCTATAATTAGCATATTCTCTCACTATTAATATATTGGGGATGGTGAGGAGTCTCATATGGTCATACTCTTTTCTATAGTTTACACACTTTCCTATAGTTTGCATGGGATTTTTGTGTGCTTTCTTTATCGACCAATTCATCTGAGAAACTACTTAATCTGTCAACCATCACTTGGGAAAGCTACTCTACCTGACCCCAAGTTAATAGAGGGTACTTTTCAAATCTCTCCTATATAGTTGTCAATGTGTTCCTTTAAAAAAAAATACTTTGTTTTAATTAGGTACTCTGGGGTGGCTAGGTAGTGCAGTGAATAGAGCACAAGCCCTGGAGTCAGGAGTACCTGTGACCTCAGACACTTAACTAGTCGTGTGACCTAGGGCAAGTCACTTGACCCTAATTACTCTGCCTTCCCCCCTCCAAAAAAAAAGAAAAAAATTTAAAATAATAATTAATTAATTAATTGGGTGCTCTAAGAGTGATCTTTTTTGAAAAATAGTTTATGGAGAAGCAGTTTGGTGTGGAGGGATTGGGAACCGGGAGATCTAGATTCTAGTCCACTATTCTAATTAATAGCTGTGTAGCATTGGCAATTCATGTCCTTTCTGCAGACTTTTTTTTCAAAGAAGGAGTGGAAAGTTGGGGGACAAGGTACTCAATAAGGTCCATTGTAACTTAATATTTTGGGAAAAGGTTTTTTTTTTTCAAAATTCTAACCACTTGAGAAGCCCAATTCTGAAATAAGCCCTCAGTATACCTTAGTGGTATATAACCGCCAAGCACAAAAGAAATGTTAGATGTGATTCATAATTGCTACTGAGTTGTTCATACAGTTTGGGGTTTTGTCTTACAAAAACAAAGTTATGATTTGATGAATCTGAGTGCCCCTTGTTCATATATGTTTTCTTATAGCTATTTATAATTTTGGTCTTCTCTTCCAAATTGAAGTTCTTAACTTGGAAAACTGAGCTAAATCTCTGTAGGTTTCTGGACTTTCTTTAAACAGAGCTTCTCAAATTAAATAAAGTATGACAGATGGCAACATAGTATGTATAGAATAGAGTAATGATGTAAATAGAAATACAAAGCCAGAATGTGTTGGAGAAAAGTCATCTTTAAAGGTGATTCTTTTTAGTTAATATTAGAGCAGTGTGATCCCCTTCGAAGCAAGTATTTCTAAAAAGCCTTCTTGAGAATCCTTTTCTCTTTTTTGGTTTTTTTTTTGAAGGGGGAAGGTAGAGCAATTGGGATTAAGTGACTTGCCCAAGGTCATACAGCTAGTTTTTTTTGGTGTTAAGTGTCTGAGGCCCAATTTGAACTCAGGTCCTCCTGACTCCAGGGCTGGCACGCTCTTCACTGTACCACCTAGCCACTTCGAGAATCCTTTTCTTAAAAGTTTCCATTTGTTACTCAAGCCAGTTTTCTGTCTTCACCCACTTCTCATACCAACCAGTCTCTTCTCTCATTCATTTGTATGGTCAGATTGGAAAGAATTCTAGCTATCATCTCATGTGACCTTTGCATTTTACAGATGAGTAAATTGAGATCCAGAGAGGGCAGGTGACTAATCTAAGGTCACACCCTTCTCACTATGAATGAGGTTGGGGGGGGGTAGTTCTGGGGTGGGCTCTGGGGAAAATTTGCCTTTAGTGCGCCTCTCCTCAGGCCCATCCCCCCAATCCACAGTCTTTCACTTGAGCCAGCATTATCTACTCCAGGCAAAGCAGAACCGGACAGGTAGTTAATATTATTTTAAGATAGGTTTATTTTGTGATCGTAATCCAGCCCAGAAGATATCTGGATATTTCCTTCCATGTTAGTAGTAGAAGTAGCTAATGGTGGGATCAGAAATGTTTAGCAATAAATTGGGTCTTTTGGAACTAATGTGTCCTAGCGGTTAATTTTGATGATCACGTAGCTATACTAGTCTATTGGAAATGATTGGGGACTGAGCCTGTGATTTCATTAGCATAGGGAACTCCCTGAAGAGAAAGCTCTCTCTGTGAGTGCAGTTTGGCACCTGCTAATATTAAGAGAGTTGCCTGGGCTACTGAGGGTTTAAGTGATTTGTTCAAGGTAACACAATTCTATGTCAGGGGTAGGACTTGAACCCAGGTCTCCCTGGCTTTGAGACCAATTTTCTGTGTTGTATACCACACTCTATAGTGTATACCACACTGCCTCTCTGAAAATGATAAAAAATAATGATGTGTATTGGCTATTGACTATGTGCAGAAGAATATACTCGGTCTTGCTCGTGATAACTAATGCCAAAAAAGTTGAAATGAGAACTCTAGAATGAAGCAAATTGGTGCGAAATGAAGAAGGATCTACGCTTGTAGAAACTGGTATGGGTGAGAATTCAAGACATTAATGAGGGACTGGAGCTGAGAATTTGGAAGGTTATCCAAAGAAAGGTGCCAGCCTGCCCTGGCGGAGGGACTTTTCTTATCTGGGAATTCCCTATGCCACTGGAATCACAGGTCAGGTCCCTGTCCTATGAGAGGAAAAGCCAGGTACCTCTGAAGCTGATGGCAACTTTAGGGGGACATGAGGAGGTGAATGTCTGAGCCTTCTCCGGAACACTGCTGGGCTTGAGGTGACTAATGGTCCCCATGCTGAAGTCCAAATTTGGAGCGGATTGTTGGCAGGGTAAGCACAATGACAGATGGTGTTTGCTTGAGAAACAACAACTGTTTACCTAAGTATCCAGGGAATGGAGGAAGGAAATTAAAGAAAACAACTGAAGGGTTGGAGGCAGATCAGTTTTTAATGGGAGTCCTCCATGCCTGAGGAAGTTGAAGAGGAGGGAAACATGGCCCTTGTGGAGTAGTTACTAATATTGAATGTCCTAGAAGCCTTAGGAAGACTATGATAGAGATGTTGTTGATCATAATGCAATTAAAGAGGATTTCAGGAGATTTCTAAAAGTATGTGTTGTATCTTGATAAGCCTGTCAATAAATGGGTATAAATCTATTGAAATTCAGCCCAACTGGAACAGTGGGAGAAATGCAGTAACAGTGGAGTGGAGAATCTTGCTTTTCTTACTGGAATGGGAAGCATTCCTGAAACAAGTCAATAAGGTTTGGGGTTTTTCTGTGTTGTATACACTTCCCTGCCCTCCCTCCTACCACCCCTTCCCCCCAAAGAGAGAGGACTTTCCATCCACAAAGAAAATCCTAAGTAGCCGCTAATCGAAATAAAATGGAAAGGGAAACAAAACTTCTTGGCAAATTGACAGTGTACCACTGATGGTTGCCAGATTCATGGTTGGGAGTAAACAAAATAGAGAAAATGATTTAACCACTCTAATGGAGATACGATAAATAGGAACTGGCAGCGAATCACAGGCCACTTTCAGGTAACTAAACCGTCATCACAGCTCTTTAGCAAAGCATTGGACATTAAAGACTTAAGTTAGTCTGAGAGTGAAGACAGGGGCAACAGTCCCTCATAGGACTACTCTGAACACCAGCTCTTACCCATCAACCAAAGGCAGTGCAAAGAGCTGGCACACACTTGGGAGTGGAATCTGGGCATGGTCCCAAGGCAAAGCACAAAGAAATAGCAATGTATTCAAGGGGGCCACTCATAAAAGCCAAAGCAGGAAGTGAAATGAAACTTGTAAAGATACAAAGGGACGTCGGAGGGGGAAAATGTTTTTGGAGAGGACTATAGAAGGAGCATGTGGGCCCTTGATTAGTGAGAAAGGGAAAGTTTAATGTGCTTAATTAGCCCGTATTTGAATGTAGCCTGAAAACCACTCATAAGGTGCTAGAGAGTTTTAGGGAATGACTCAATAAACCTTGTTCAATGAAATGATTGAATAATGCAGCTCCTTACTTAATTCTCCTGTGAAATTGAAACCGTGCACCATGGGAAACGCAGTTGATGTCATTTGATTGATAAAGATCAAAGCTAGTTCCATTGATGGTTATACACAGTAAAATCACAGGATCATTGGATTACAGATTTAGAACTGAGGGGAGGGGGGAGAATCTCAGAGGGTATTGAATCTATCGTAACAGAGTATTAGAGTTGTAAAGAACTCTTAAAGATAGCCTATTCTACACTACTCCCCTACAGTTTTAGAGATGGGAAAACCAAACTACAGATGAGGGAAATGGGCTTTCCCCCTTTTAAAGGAAGTGTTTGAGATAATAAAGTGTTATGAGGACAAGAGGTGGGGGAAGTTCTCACTACCAATACTGGATGAGGATCTAATCTTAAAATAAATCCCAGGCTGAGGAAACCTTCACTAAGCCTCTGTCTGCACAAAGAAGTCTTCCTCTGGGGAGATGAGGCCTCCGACTTGTTTTCTTTATTATTTTTGTATTATCTATTGGGATTTATTTTAAAGTAGAAAAAGGGAAGTGAAATTCAAAAAATACAGTAGCACAGAGAATTCAGCCGGGCTAGTTCTCAGTGGAAAGGAAAAACCAGACAAACCATTGTGAAGGTGCTAATATAATATCTCCTTTACCATGCTGCAGGATAGCATGTTTTATGACTGATTTGGAGGTGTTTTTCTAAAACTTTAGGTACTGTGATGTTAGGAGACCTGAAAAGGGTCTTAGGTGCACTGATAAATCAGAGAAGAGAAGGGTGATGGGTAGCAGAATAAATGCAAATAACAATTTGGAATCATCTGCTGGGGGTAAAAGTTTCTATCTAAAAGCATTGAGCCAGCTTAGGTCAGGTGTGATCAGGCTAAATTGAACTGAAAATTACTCCCAACAGAGGGGAAAGTGTTTGGTAAGTAGGAATGTGCTTGTAGTAAAATGCATGCCACCTGCTTCTACTGCCAAAGCATGTATGTTATGAAACAACCACGAACACCCCTGTGGATTGTCAGTTATTCTGGAAAACATTGTAATGAAACTATAATTTCTTGTTCTCCATTGTGTTGATTACATTAGGTGAACATTAAATGTGTGGCCTGACTTCCTGGCTTCTCTCCCTTGGCTGTTCCCCCTGTAAAGAATTCCAGGATAGGCTGGAATATGGGTTTTTATTGTGTTCCTGGCTAATGATTCTTGAGTAAAACTACAAATAAATCAGTCGTCACAGTGAGTCGAACTAGGTCCTGATCTCAGACCCAGCTCTTTTAAAGTGGAGGAATTGCTTACAGCTTTGTGATTTCAGGCTTGTTGTTTAGGGGTCAGTGATTGCTTTCTTGACATAAAGCCTGTGGCATCAGATGCTGCTGTGTCTGAAGACTGGGAGTTTTCAGCATTTAAACTGTAGAACAGTCAGTATGAAATCAGGCTTCACAGGTAGCTGATGGGTCATGGACCGTGATGAAAATCTCTAAAAAGCACAGGACTTCTATTACCTACTAAGGAGGCCCTGAACTCCTTACATAGCCTGTAGCACTATCAGAGCTGATGTTACACAGAAAAGCCCTTCATGATAGTTTTGAGCAGCAGTCCACAAGCAATTATTAAGTGTCTCCTATGTGCCTGGCACTGTGCTGAGGATACAAAGAAAGGCCAAAGACAGTCCTTGATCAAAAGATCTACCTGTCTCCCAAATATCTTGCCTCTCTCCTTTCATAGACTCCCTCTAAAAATACTGAGCAGCTCTTCTCTGAACTGAAGAGCCTTAGAGAGTTGCCTAAAGCATTGAGATGTTAAGTAAGTAGCCCAGGGCTATAATCAGTGTGTATCAGAGCTGGATTTGAGCCCCACTTTCCCTGATTCTGAGACTGGCTTTCTAGCTACTAAGCCAAGCCACTTCTCTACTAGCTTTAATGCCCCAAATTTCCATACTCTTCCATCTAGATACTCTGCTATGCAAATGACATTGTGTTGATTTTATGAAGCTCATGGAATACTGCTTCCAAAACAAAAGTCATAATCACTCCAAAGAGTTCAGGGAACAATCCACACAGAGGAAAAAAACACAACCACAGCCACAACAACAAAAAGAAAAAAACACACACAAAAAACCGAGTGAAGAATGCCTGTCTTCCACACTGTGATTTGCAGTTGGATGGACAGCCTCTAGAACTGGCTCATCAGTACATCTATCTTGGACAGACACTGCAAATAAACAATGAGCCTGCCCCAGAATTGAAGGAAGAGAGCTGACTAAATTGCATTTGTGAAACTGCATAGCTCTGTTAATGGCCCCAGGCTTTTCTCTGAAACATAGGCCCATCTTTTTAACACCAATATTCTTCCTGTGACGTCATATAGCCATGAGTCATAGCATATCACAATCTCTGAACATTTTAAAGTTGCAGGTCGCCCAAAGGACAATGGAGAGGTGCATGATGGGTATGAGTTGGCAGCATTTAATGAAGAATTGCCTAGATGAATGGATGTTAGATAGAAAATTAAAAAGAAAAGGAGGTGGTCCAGCCAGGTAGGCATGGCAAGGGAAAACTGATGTATGCCCATGGAGCCTATGTGTTCCATTGACATTCACGTAAAGGCCATCCATTGAGAGGCGCAGATATCCTAAGGCTCTTGACTGTACCTGGTAAAGAGGAATTGGGGAAGTATATGGATAATACCAACAGTGTGGACTTTTAGAGAGAGAGATGCCCAGGGAACCAGGGAGACTTAGATTCAGACCCTGCTTGCAGAAGCTCACCAAGAGTCTCTATAACTATAGGATTGCAGGTTCAATACCTATCCTCTATCTCTATCCCAATAGTCATACAAACTCAGAAGATGGATGGGTTGCTATCTGTACAACTGGATGGAGTCTTCCCATTAATGAGATCACAGATCAATTCATATATCAAAGTCAATGCAAGGTACTGTATTAGGTATTCAAGCCGACAGACAAAAATGTTAAAAGAACATAGTCTCTGCCTCTAAGATCAAATACAAACTTGGTTTCGTTTTTAAAGCCCTTCACAACCAGATGCCAATCTGTCTTTATAACCTCATTGAAAATTATTTGGGTACCAAATGATATGATCAAGCCCATCGCTCATTTCCATGCATTTTCACTAGTCATTCTCCATACCTGGAATGTACTTCCCTTTCACTTCCACATCAAAAATCCTCCTCTTCCTTCAGACAAAGCTCAAATATGGTTATCATTCTGGTAATCATTGGCAAGTATCACCTTCTACGTGAAGCTTTTCCAGATGCCTCCCCCCAGCTAGCATCCTCCTTCCTGAGCTTGTGCATTTGTCTTTATATTGTATTTATTCTCTTCATATTCTATAGACCTATGTGTGGACTTGCTTTCTTCTCTGTTATGATTCAAGTTCCTTGTAAGTAGAATTTTTTTTCATTCACTGTATTTGTATCCCCAAAGTCTAATTCAGTACAGTATCTGGTACATAGTAGGCACTTAATAAATGCTTGTTGAGTAATTAAAGGTTAAACTAGGAAAATGGGGTCCAAAGTCACCAAAGCCAAACAAATGACTAAGTCTGGGATGGAAAATCTGACACAGAGACAGAGAGAGGGAGAGAGAGGGAGAGACAGAGACAGAGACAGAGAGACAGAGACAGAGAGACAGAGACAGAGAGAGAGAGAGAAGAGAGAGAGAGAGAGAGAGAGAGAGAGAGAGAGAGAGGAAGAGAGAGAGAGAGAGAGAAAGAAAGGGAGAGAGAGAAAGAGAGACAGAGACAGAAAGAGGGAGAGAATGGGTATCTGGAAGGCCCACATAGGCAGAGAATATATGTGTCATACATGATATTTTTTAAAAGAGTGCAATGAATCAAGCACAGCCAAACCTACCTTTTCCCAATCAAATGAGATCCCAAGAAACCTCTAATTTAGCTCCAAAGTGGAAGAGCAGGCAGATCATCTTAGAGGAAAAGACAAGGATAGAGAACTCAGAAGGGGCAGCTTCTTTCAATGGACAGTTTTTACTTTGCATCAGCATATTCCTGCTATCAGCCTGGGAGAGGTACATTTTGGAAAAACTGAGATAAGTATGTATCAGGGCAAGAGAAAATCCAAGAAGAAAGCCAGTAATTAAACCAATAGCCTCACATATACTAAGGCACAAAGTAGAAATAGAATGAATTAGACATCCTAATGTAAGTATGTGAATTTTATTTCAGAGGTATCCCTGAGAATTGGTGGGATGGATTTTATGAATATAATTTGGTTCTCGAAAACTTTATTCACAAAGTACAGAATAGATAAAATGTAAGTCGAAATATTCTTGTATATTAAGCACATATATGTGTATATGTTATATATCCATATATACACCCTGGATGGCGCAGTGAATAGTGTTGGACTTGGAGTCAGGACAACCCTGCCCTATTCCCTAGCTGTGTGACCCTGGACAAGTCACTTGACCTCTCTGAGCTTCAGTTTTCTCATCAATAAAATATGGATGATAATACCTACCTCATAGGATTCTTGTGAGGGTCAAATGAGATAATATAGATGGCACTTGATGAACTTTAAAATGCTATATAGATAAGGGCGGCTAGGTGGTGCAGCGAATAGATCACTGGCCCTGGAGTCAAGAGGACCTGAGTTCAAATATGGCCTCAGACACTTGACACTTACTAGCTGTGTGACTTTGGGCAAGTCACTTAACCCCAATTGCCCTCCAAAAAAAGCAAAAAAACCCCAACCAAACAAAATAAATAAATAAATAAAATGCTATATAAATGTTAGCTATTATTATATAGTCTTGTGGGGAAATTGAGGAAGCTGGGGAGAAAAACATGGTGGACATTTGAATAAGGACTAATGGAATTCAAAACAGAAGCATTATTGCCGTGGGGTTATACTGCAGACTGCCTGGACAGAATTAGATGAAGAATTTGGAAAATATCACAAAACTGGCATCAAAGCATGATATTGTAGTGATGGAGGGCTTCAGCTCCCCAGACATCTGCTGGCATACTCTCTCTCTGCCAAAAACAGAGCAGCTGATAAATGTGTTACTTGCCTTAATGATAATTTCATCCTTCAAGAGATGGAGGAAGCTACAAGGGAAATTGCTATCCCTGACCTCCTCATAACAGCAAAGGCAACATTATTTGCTGAAATCAAAATGATAGACACTTTGAGGACAAATGAGTACACCATCATGAGTTTGTGATGGAGCTAGAGACGAAATCCAAGCATAGTCTGACGGGGACTCTAGCTTTGGAGAGATTCGATTTCAGAGGTCTCAGAGAAAGGAGAGGTAAGATCCAGTGTCCTAGTCTTCTGAAGAAGTTGGCTCATGAAGGACAGACAGCTTTCAAGGATGAAATTCTGAAGACAAACAGAAATGATTCCAGTGAAGAGGAAAAAAAAATGGGGAACTGTCCAAAGTTGTGGATGCATAGTGAACTTATCCACAAGCTCTGATAAAAAACTGAATTCAACAAATGTTAATTAAGCACCTACTATGTACCAGGAGCTGTGCTAGGTTCTGGGGATGCAAATAAGAAAAAGAAAGACAGCCCTTGCCCTCAAGGAACTTAGAATCTAACAGGAAAAGACAACTCACAAAATGGAAGCTGAAAAGCTAGGGCAGGGGAAACAAGACAGTAAGGGGTACCTGGCATGGGGGCATCTTGTTCTGTGCAGGTAAAACCAGGAAGAGCAGCAGATGGAAAGTAGGGTGAGCTGTAATTTCTGGCAATTTCTGCCCTCTATAAAGGAAAGCTTTGGGAGGAGTATAGTGTTCCACCCTCCAGCTCTCTAGTTGGACGGGAGAGGAGGCTGAGAGGGGTAGTACTGAAGACTTGAGCCATCAGCATGGTGATCAAGATTACAAGAAATTAGTTTATCCTAGGAGGGGAATCTGGTTCCTTGGAGTTGAAACCAGGCAGAGTAGGAAATGGAAAGTGGAGATGATGATAAATGTGCAGAAGACAGAAGCAAAAGTCGGTACTCCAGTATATCAAATAAATGATCTTTAATCTCATTAATGTAGGTTGCTCCCTGTGTTGGTACAGATCAATTGTAAGCTATCCATGTCTGCCCTTCCCACAATTCTTATCCATATCCTCCCACAGGTTTTTTATAGAGGCTCCACATAACGTGCTAGAGGCCTGCTCTTGTTTTCTTGGCTACCAATAGAGCATCCAGGTATCCTTCATTTACCTTGCAAGTGACACAGGTAATTGATGAAACCCTAGAAGTACCTGGTCTTAGAAGAATTGTATGAGAAGTACCAAAACCTGGAATGGTGAGTTGAGGCTGGTGATGAATGCTAAAGACAGTAGAGAGGATTTTTTTTTGTATTATAAAGGGCAAATAGAAGAATCGAAGAAAGGGTAGGTTCATTGTTTGGAGTGGATTGGTTGATGATTATGTACAACAGTGAGAATCCTGAACTACTCGACTCTATTTTCTTCTGGTTTGTGTTTTGTTTATTTATTTCCTTTCAAGAGGAGAATCCCTGTGCCAGAAAAGACTGAACAAAAAATAGCTATAGAGAGTACAATGATCTGGTTGCTGGGGAAAGCAGGACAAATGCTAGCTTCCCACTTTCCATCCAGCCCCTTTCAGTCTTGTTCCTGAGGTGATTTGCATGGACTCAGGCTCAAAACTAGGAACATGATGGGAGATGAAAGGAGTCTTCTCTCTACAACCCCATCCAATCTCTTTTAGTCGTGCTTCTGTGACAATTTACAGGGACCAGAGCTACCAGGCATGTGTGTGATAGGAGTTAAAAAGAATTCTGTGATAACTAAGTGTTTCAATTGAGAGATTTTAAGAGGAATCAAGAGAAGTTTCATTCAAAGGAGGGTCTTAATGACTAAGGACTCAATAATCTAGCCAGTTGAGTGTGGCTAGTTGGGGTCTAAAATCCTAAAAGACATCTCTTAGAGGGGAGAGAGGGGGAGGAATCCTGGGGAAATTTTAGGAGATGTAAAAACAAAGGATAGCAGTAAAAATTTCTTTTTAAAAAAGCCAGAGGAGCTGATAGAAATTACAGGCCAGCAGATAGCAGTAGAGAGTAGCAGATGGCAGCAGTAAGCAAGAAAGAGCAGCTCAGAGGAAAGAACAGAGAGTGATGGAGAGCAACTCAATGGAGACCAGCAGAAAGAAACATGGCAGAGAAAACATATCAGCATGGGAAGTCCTGCCCAAAGATAGATCCAGGGGACATTTAACTCCTTATCCCTTCTTTTCCCCCATCATATATATCTTGTATAAAACACACACACACACACACACTTCTTAAATAGTAATGGGTAGGGGGGTGACTGATGCAAAACCCCTTCATTCCAAAATATTATTGATTTAATAGCAGTTTGTTTATATCTCTGCACCCTGAGGCACATGTGGATAGATGGTATTAACATGCTAAATTAATACTTGGAAAGAAAGAGATCACTTTAAGAAAATTGGACTCTGGAGGCAATTTCCAGCAGTTCTTATTTCCATAGTCAAAGCCATTTTCTACAGCATAGTATGTGACTTCTTTCTCAGAACGGCTTGCTGTAAATGAACTCACTAAGATTAATAAAAAAATTGCCACTTTTTGTATCTGTAATAAACCAAATAAATGAAAACCGAGCTTCATAGAGTTAAAGAGAAATGAAAACGTGTTATATCCTAAGTATCTTGTCATAGATTGCTTTTCCACCTATCCACTGACTATACAGTCTGGTTTGACCTCGCTGGTAAATTGTGCTGTGTATTTGGGGCCTGAACCATGCTGTGAGTTCTGTCAGTGCTTTATCAAAGGACATCTTTTAGTAACCATTTTGCCATTAGACAATTGACTGAGAGGTACAAAAAATTCGAGATCCATCATGATTATTGCTTGATGTTGAATATAAAAAGTATAGATGTTGATTCCATAGAGCAAAATGACACTTAAAAAGTTCTTCTCCAACAAGATGTCTCCCATATATGCCAAAATCATAAGATTCCTTGAATATGATTGAATATAATTGCAATGATATTTAATTGATGATATCCATCTAAGTGACTAACCCTAACCCTGTGATGAGTAATATCACATGAGGCATAGGAGTCATATGCTTACCAGACGTGCTTGCTGTTGTCATAGAAGATATCTAGTATAAAGTCCATATGGAAGTAAGATTCCTCGTAGACAGTTAAGCCCTCTAGATGCCCTTGTTTGTGCTAATTGTGCTAATATTGTGCTAATTGTATCAATCCTCCAGCACTACAGAGTCTTCTAAATTATCCAGAATTATCCAGAAGAGTTTGGTCTAACTATCCAAATAGTTAAACTAAGTGGATGAAGAATGTCTATTATCCAGACTATCATATCATATACAGCTGGAAGGCAAGCCATAGACCTGACCCATTAATAAATAGATCTTGGACAGATGCTGCAGTTCAGGAGTGAGCCCAGAATTAAAAAAGGAGTTGGAGAGCACGTTTAATTAAATTTGAGAAATTGTACAGTACTTTTAGTGACCCCAAACTTCTCTTTGAAGCTTATTTTTTTAAACGTTGTTATCTTTAGGGTGATCCTGCATGGCTAAGTATTCTAGAATACCACAGTTCAGAAGAATTTAAGTTGTGGCTCTTTCAAAGAGCAACAGAACATGTGGGGCATGAGTAGATAACAACAGCTTGCCTCTGAAGAATTGCCCAGGAGTAAGTGGTATCAAGCATATCATCAGAGAGATATAGATGTGAGCACAAAAGACGGTAGGTTGGTCAAATGTACACTCCTTTGTCTGCCATCATTTGATCCCATCCAATGAAATGTTTGAACAAAAGAAAGAAAGAAGTTTGAAAATCAGAATTCAGTAGGATGAGTGGTTGCTTCACTCAGTCTTTGACTTCTATACATACCGAGTGATGTCACTGTGCATTTAGGGAAGTTTAATTGCAACAAAAAATATCTATGGTTAGCTAACTTATTTATATATCTGTAATTAACCTAGCTGCCATAAATAATTTTTATAGTTTCTTTGTTAGAAAACCTCAATCAATAGAACATTTGAAAAATACCTCTTAACATTAAATAGCAGTCAATAGGACTTGCATGTCTAATAAATTTAGAAAAAGAAAATATTCCCAGGTCTAAAAGGGACTTGTGTTTAGAAATCTTAATATGAGCTGGAGGTGATTTTCATTTTTTCTGACACATGCATTCCTCCTTATATTTATCCCTATAGAAATTCATGACCCTCAGGAATGAAGTCACTTCAGAATGAGCCATTGTTAAAAAGTTAGGACTGGACCACTACTTTCTTTTCAACATCTCATGAAACAGTAGGGGTATTTTAAGGCAGCAATTGAGTGGCAGTGCCATAGCTGAGGTGAAGTGTGGCTCCCTGAAAATCACAGTTATTTATCCAAGTGGGGTCAAGTCACGATGAACATTGAGGAAAGGATTCAAAACCCAAAGGGCCCCACAGGGTTTGAGGGGCAGGGGGAGAAGGGAGAAGACGTTCTACTCATCTTGTCTTGGGGCAGGTAGGATCTGCCTCAAACCGGTGTTCAAGCCCAGAGTGCCCAGGTCCAGGGCTTCAGAGATCCCTAACACTGTCTTGATATGGCAGAGAGGGCTGTGAAGATCCAGCATGGACCAGAGCATGAACTCCACAGATCCAGAGTGCCACCAAACAGGGCAGACCGCCTCACCCCCAAGTATAGTAGGCAGCCCTTCAAGGCTTCTCCAGGCTGTCAAAGGGCACAGGACATAAAATGGGTCTTACTCAATGTGATCTTCAAGGTCCCTTCCAGCCTCAAGTTTCTGATTCTAGTTTAATGTAATTTTTATTTGCAAATAAAATAGACTCTGATGGGACTGTACTCTTTTCACACAAGGAGTCAAAGTGTCCTTGCATAATTCCCCTTCCTTACAATGAGAAAAGTGTAGGAAATGCTGATAGTTTCCTACTCTTACATGGGAAGGGATGCAATTTGAAGTAGTACATTGTTCAGGTACAAATAAATGATCATTTTATCCAATTTACTTTCTCCTATTACATCTGTAGACTCTTCCATAGAATTAAACCCAAGCCACACCTGATGTATTACCCATCTTCATAAGACAAGCGGTCACCAGAGTCATTAATGCAATCTCTGTTTCACTGAATGAATGGCAGGCAAAGTGGCTCAGATTCAGCATCCCAGGAGTAACAGGACTGCTCTGAGCGGCTCTGCAGGACCAGTCAGCCATTTAGCTGAGACACTTATACTTTAACTTTTTCTGGTTCAAGGGAGAGTAATCAGAAAACTGGTGGTCCTTGGATCAGATGTTGGTCCCAAAACACAAGCAGAGGTTGAAGAAGCAGGGTCTTGCTGAGGGGCAGAAGGATGGAATATGTATTTAAATGGTACCTACTATGTGCTATGCGTTGTACTAAGTGCTTTACATATATTTTCTTATTTGAGCCTCACAAAAGACCTGGGGGTCAGGTGCTATTATAATCCCTCTTTTACAGTTGAGGAAACTGAGGCAGACACAGGTGATGAGACTTGTCCAAGGTCACACAGCTAGTAAGTGTCTAAGGCTCGATTTGATTCAGGTCTTTCTGACTCTATCCACCATTCAACTAAGCTGAGGGATGTGTATCAGAGGTGGGTAGACATAGAAACCTGGAAAGAAAGATGAATATGAGGAAAGAAGAAATGTGGGCATGGAGAATTACTGGTGAAACGGGAATGAAAACTCACAAAACAATGAGGGGGAGGGGCTGGCAACAAAAACACAGATCAAGTAAACTGATCAATCATTCAATCAACAAACATTTATTATGCATTTGTTTATTGTATGCTAGATGTTGGGGATACAGAAACAAAAATAAAAGCCCCTGCCCTCAAGATGCGAACACTCTAACAGCTAAGGCAACATATACATAAATAATTCGACGCAAAATATCTAAAATAAATGTAAGATAATTTTTCAGTGGAGGTAATAGCACCTGGGGTGAGTGAGTGGCTGGGCAGCAGTCAGTAAAGGACATGTTTGGAAGGTAACAGTTGAAGTTTGAAGGAAGCAAAGGATTCTAAGAGGCAGAGATGAGGAAGAACTGTATGGCAGACATAGGGGACAGCCTAGGCAAGGGCACAATGACAGGAAATGCAAGTTGTAGGATCACAGCACCGTAGAGTTCGAGTAGAAGGTTTCTCTGAAGCCATGTAGTTCAACCTCATGGAAAACTAAAGCCCAGGGAGATTAAGCTAAGACCAAGTGACACGGGGAATTCCATAGCAGAGGCAGGATTTGAACCCAGATCCTCTTTATCTAAAGCTAGTGTTCTTTCCACTATGAAAAGAACAGTCAGGCCAGTTTGACTGCACTGTAGAACATGTGAAGTAGAGTAACATGTAATGACGCTGAAACGGAAGTTATGAAGAGCAGTAGAGATAATCCCATTGTGAAGAGAGGTAAGGGTTTGAAATTATAGGAGATCCCATGGGTATAAAAAGGAAGAATGTTGACTCTCAAGAATCATCTTTAGAGTGCTAAGTGCCTAGACAACCAAGTGGGATGGACCTTGTACTTCAGGACAGAGGCTTGAGGAGGCAGCTGGCAGGGAAAAATGGAGGCACTACCAGGTACTTGGTACTACCGATCATCCAAGGCTCTGGTGTACAATCATCTCAGATCTCCTCAGATCTCATCCTTTTTCCCCCAGACATTTTTTTAAAATATTTGTTTTCATGGAATCTGATAATTCTTAAATTATTCTTGATTTATCTTCCAGGTAATTTTTTTTCCTTTTTGGTAAATTTTTTTAATTTTAAATTTAAATGAAAAATGAAAAAAAATGATATGTACACAGCAGACTATAAGAAAGGATTCAATATAAAATAATAAATTTCCTTTTTAAGAAAATCTATATAACAAATACTACACCGTGTTTTCATACTACCCAACTTTTCTTACCTTCCTTGTTGGTTTTCTTTTGTTTTCTGCTGTATAATTTGTTTTTAATATTAGATTAAAGATATCAGATACTAAATATTATTAAATATCTTTTTTTCTTTTGATTTTGTTCTGATATTTCTTGCTTTGTCACTAAATCATTGATTTCTCAGTGTTCTACTTTTCAGGAATCCCCATACTTGGGTATTTCAATCCTTTGTTTAATTTCTTCTAAGGATTAATGTCTCTGTAGAAAATCTGGTTTTTCCTTTGAGTCTCTGCTTACAGTTATTGAAAAGTTAAATATGCAATAATTGTTGATACTAAATGGTATGATTTAGTCATCTCTCCAACTTTGGGTTCTGGGCTGAGAATTTTTGAGCTTCAGAATTATGTTCCTAAATGCATAAAATAAAACACATAGGATTATAAAGGAAACCAATTACATTGAAATAGTTACCAAATTAATATCACATTTCTTGCCTTCACAATGGGTAGGGAAAGGAGAGAGAGAATTTGGAATTTAAAAAAAATTAAAGGGGGGTGGAGCCAAGATGCAGCATAGAAGCAGGAAAACTCTGTGAGCTCCCCCCACCATAATCACCCCAAATACCTATAAAATATGACTCTACACAGATTTCAGAGCTACAGAGCCCACAAAGTGACAGAGAGAATCAAATCTCTGGTTGAAGGCAACCCAGCAGGCCAGCAGGAAAGGTCCATCTCAGCATGCTGGGAGCCAAGCCCAGCCCCACATGAGCCCAGGGTTTTAGCCTCAGTGCAGCTCCAACCAGCAGTGGCTACAGTGGACTTCTGGAGAGTGGATCACCAATAGCTGTGGCAGTTTCCAGAAATATCAACCCATAAATGCCAAAAACAAAGTGAGAGGTTAGTGGAATGCTGTTGGAACTGGGGGTGGGGTGGGGAACAGAGTGCAGTCTGGTCTATGCCCCTGGAGCGAGAAGCAGCAGAAGTACTGGCCATGCAGCTCCTTCTGTGTGGCTGCTTCAGAACTCCTGGCCTGTGGATCATAGGGGAGTCAAGTGACCATTCATAGGGGTAACCGCTCTTGCTTTAACCTGCTTAGATCTGGATCATGGTCTTGGGTGGTGGTCCTGAGGTGTGTGATCAGTGAGCCAGAGCTGTTGAGGGCTGTAGAGACAGTGCCCCCCTAATAGCTCAGGCAGCTGCAAAAAACCCCAGCTATTGGGGGCAAAGCTCTCCTCTCTGGAAGCAGAGTTCTACTGTGGCAAAGAGCTCAAAAGTCAAATAATTGAGGGGCAACATGAGCAAGCAAAGGAAGCAAAGCAAGCATAGCAATCCAACTTTAGATTCTTTTTGGGGGGACAAAAAGGATCAAAGCATGGAACAGGAGGAAGACAATATAGTCAGAACTCCTGCAGCAAAAGTTTCCAAGAAAAATATGAACTGGTTACAGACCATGGAGGAACTCAAAATGGATTTTGAAAATCAGGTAAGACAAGTGGAGGAAAAATTGGGAAGAGAAATAAGAATGATGCAAGAAAATCATGAAAAGAGTCAACAACCTGACTGAAGAAAATAACACCTTAAAATAGATTAACACAAATGGCAAAAGAAGTCCAAAAAGCCAATGAAGAGAAGAATGCCTTAAAAAGTCCAATTTTCCAGATGGAAAAAGAATCTCAAAAACTTGCCAAAAAGAATAATTCCTTCAGAATTAGATTGGAGCAAATGGAAGCAAATGACTTTATGAGAAATCAAGATACTATTAAACAGATCTAAGGAAATGAAAAAAATAGAAAGCAATGTGAATATCTCATTGAAAAAACCACTGACCTGGAAAATAGATCCAGGAGAAACAATTTAAAAATTATTGGACTACCTCAAAGTCATGCTCAAAAAAAAAAAGAGAACCTAGAAATCATCCTTCAATAAATTCTCAAGGAAAATTGCCCTG
>CM053602.1:27388856-27409647 GCA_028646575.1 Pseudocheirus occidentalis | reverse complement strand
TATATATATATATATGTAGAGGTATGCAGGTATACATAGACAGAGAGCACAGGATCAATTGAACATGAAGGGATGATATTTAAAAGGTGAAATTGAGAGGTGAGAGAGGAATATAATGGGAGGAGATGGGGAGAGACAGAATGGGGTAAATTATCTCATACAGAAGAGGCAAGAGGAAACTGTTACAATGGAGAAGAGGAAGGCAGAAGGGAATGGGTCAACCTTACTCTCATTGAATTTGGCTTAAGGAGGGAATGACATAAACTCTAAACCGGGTATATTGCCTTACTGGAAAGTTGGAGGGGAGATGGGGGAGGATATAGGAGAGAGCAGACTGGGGGACGGGGTATGCATTGGGATTGCTCTTTTGGGGTGATTAATAGGGGAAAGACAGGGAGAAGATTTGTAACTCGAAATTTTGTGGAACTGAATGATGTAAATCAAAAATAAACATTAAATTTATTTTTTAAATTAATGAATATTAAAAATAAATAACATTTTTTAAAGACTAAAAAAGGAAATAGATATCAAAATATATTTTAAAAACCAAAGAAAGTTTGTGGACCTCCTAGGTTAAGAGCCCCAGACCTTAGCCAACCCCGTCATTTTACATATAAGGAAACCAAGAGATTTGGCCCAGGTCGCAAAGTGGGTGAGCTGAGCAGGGTCAGGACTCAAATCCAGAACTTCTGACTATAATTCTGGGCTTCTTTCCACTAAACCAGATTACCTTCTGGGAGGATGAATGATAGGTAGATCTGGCT
The DNA here is from genome assembly GCA_028646575.1 of Pseudocheirus occidentalis. NCBI lineage: Eukaryota > Metazoa > Chordata > Mammalia > Diprotodontia > Pseudocheiridae > Pseudocheirus > Pseudocheirus occidentalis. Next base: position 27,408,883 of record CM053602.1, on the reverse strand, counting down.
ATACTTTGAATTTTCCAGACAGAAACACAAGTAGTAGTGATAGCTTCCATCCCTATATGCTTGTATAACTGTATATCACCAAGATTATAGCGTGTTATATATTTTATACGTATATATAATGACATATTATATTACTATCATCTATATATCACTATGATTACAAAGTGTTTTATACACATGATCTCGTTGGATCTCCACCACAACCCCATGAAGTGAATAGTACCAGGATTATTATGTCCATTTTATAGATGAAGTGACTGAGGTTTAGAGAGGTTACGGAACTTGCCCAAGGTCACACAGCAGACAGGAAGTGGCAGAATCAGGCCTTAAGCCCAGCTCTTCTGACTCCAAGGCCAGTGTTCTTTCCTCTACAATATACTTTCTCACCAAGGTGGATCTTTACACTCCTCAAATTATGGTACTGTTAGCAGTACATATGCCTCCAAGAAAGCATTGTACTCTTGCGGGGGGTTAAATGTTTCCCAGCTATTATTGTGGGGGACATTGGGAAGGGTTGACACAAATGGCTCTCCTCTAGCCATCACATACCTAATATGATCCGTTAGTTTATTATTTTAGTTCCCCCCTCCCCCCAAGGACTGATACTCTCTCCTTAAGTATTGTCAGTGGGATCTAGTTACTTCAGGCAGCAAAGCTCCTCAGTAAAGTCACATGACATGAGACTGGAGGGATTTTCTCTCTTTGCCCACATGATAAATTAGTCATTTGCAAATGAGCACCTTGAGCCAAAGTGCAAGTTCTGACTGTTGATTTCCTGCTGTTAGGAAGAAAGATTATCACAAAGATATCTATTGGTATTAGGCAAAAGCCCAAGGTATCATTAGACATATTCATTCATTGTAATTAATGTGCTCAGAAAATTGTTTTTTTCCTAAATTAAATCTCATTTCAAAGGTCTTCAAGAGACTTCAGTATTTTTCAATATAGACTTTCTGTCCATTTGAAAGTTCTTTATTTTAGCAAGCTTCAGGGTGTAAAACCCCTGGAGGGTTTGCTGCTATATAGCATTTGCACAAAGCCTTTAGACCCATGTCACCACTGGAGCAGTCTTTTAAAAACAAGATCCTTTCCAGACATTCATATTTGTATGTTTCTAATTTCAGTTTCTTTCCTGCCTCTATTTTCATACCTTTTACAAAGAGCTAATCCCTTTCTTTTTTCCTTTTGTCAAGAGGATGGACTTTCTGCCTATTTCCACATGGGATTTTGGAAGTGGGACCATTCACCTAACTGAAGGTGATCCTTGGTACATCTAATGTCTTGCAGTGATGCTTGTTGTTGCTTTACTAAGCACATCAGTAAATAGACCCTTTTAGGTGGAACATAAATAATAAGCATTGCTGTAAATAAACACAGTAGATTCTTTGGCATCTCTTAGTCAGTGAATTTGGCTTCCATTCCCAGACATTTCACTGACTAAATTTGCAGCTGTGAACAAGCCATCCTGGGTCTTAGCTAACTCACCTGTAAAATGGGAATGCCATGAATGCAAATGTTTCTTGAAGATTAATCAACTTCTGTTTATAGAGTCCTGCTAAAATTCAAAATGGTGCCAGGACAAAAAACCCCATATTCTGAGTCTACTTATAGCAAGACTGATCACATGCAAGTAATTGACAAATGTCTGTTTTTCTAGAAGAAACGTCTTCCTGTTCATCTGAGGCAATGGACTTTAAGATTTTCTGTCAGGTTTGAAAACTTGAAAGTTCAGCTGTTCTGATTCCCAAATTAATGAACCAATCTCAATAACTAAAATGAAACATGATGCTAGAAAGCCAAGGTGAACTGTATTATGGTACAACCAAGAGCCACGGAACTTGAATTATATAGCCTGGCCAACCCCGCTGGGCCCAATCCCAACCATACCAGTCAACAGTCAGTGAGCAACCATTAATTAAGCTCTTATTATGTTCCAGGCACTGAACTAAGCCCTGTAAATACAAAGAAAGGCAAAAACACCCCAGGGTCCCTGCCACCAAGTAGTTCCCATTCTACTGAGGGAATGCCATCACATCAGCAGAGGAGTATGGATGTGGCCACTGTGGAAGAAAGACCACAATTAGTACACGTCTTATCTTAAACCAGTTTGAGGAATTTAGTAAGAAGGCAACAAAATGTCCTTGAGTCAGAATTTTCTCTAGTTTTTATTTAGTCAGAACCCTAGAAGACAAGTCACCAAACAGGATAATTCACAAATATCTAAGGCAGTGGTTCTCAACCTTCCTAATGCCATGACCCTTTAATATTTGTATGTGAGCATGTCTGCATGTGGGCCAAGTCGCCTGGAGACAGAGGAGTGGTGTCTCAGTTCCTAAGACCATTGGAAATACGTGTTTTCTGATGGTCTTAGGAGACCTCTGTGAAAAGGTTGTTTGACTCCCAAAGTGGTCGTGACTCACAGGTTGAGAACTGCTGACCTAAGGTCCTCCTATACTCAACTAACACAGGAAGCATTAGAAAGAGCATCTCCCTCCAGATAATGCAGAATTAACCTTCCAACTTTTATGATAATATAACCCTTTGATTTGAGAAGAGCAAAAGTAGAGACTATAGAAAAACACAGGATAGTGTGTGGGAGAACAAAACTTTCATAATTTTGCAAGATTTACCTTTCTCGAAATCTCTCTTATTATCCAAAAAGATATTTTCAGCAGGCGATTTTCCCAGGAGGTGATAACAAGGTTCTGTCAGCGTAGCTAAAGACTGCCAAGTCTGTGCTTTGAGGCTGATACCTTGAATTGGCAGGGAAGAGATGAGGGCTTGAGGAGGGAAGATTTCAAATCCCTAGATGCCCAACCCCATTTCATGCAATGGAAAAGTTTCTTCCACTTCTGCAAAAGAGGAAATGGTGGAACTTCATAGTTTACTCTATGGGGAATCATGGCAGCAAAATGGATGGTCTCCTGGGGTGGCAGGAGAAAAATGGGAGATGTAGCCTATGGGAACAGTGTTCCTTCCCCAGGTCCCTTACTGCCGTCTCACCTTCTTGAAAAATATACCTACGATGGTGACATATGGCTAATAGAGTACATCGTTAATAATTCAGCAAAGTAAAATGAAGTTCATTTTAGATTGAAGAACTGTCCACTCCATTGGATTTGTGAAAAATAAATAGCAATGATGTGAAGGACATGAATAAATGAAAGGGAATTAATTCATAACACATTTCACTATGATTTTTCTCTTTCCAGAAAAGTATGGTTTTTTGTTTGTTTTGTTTTATAAGGAAAATGTACTAATAGGAAGAAGACTGCTTTTATTTCCTGTTTTCTGTTTACTGATCTAACCAAAGATGGTTTGGGGAGTCAGCCTGAGTGTGATTACTTAGGGTTTGGAGGGACCTTAAAGGCTCTCTAGACTAATTCCTGATTTTACTGATGAGGAACCAGGGGCCTGAGGCTCAATGACTTGCCCAAGGTCTAAGATCAGAACTGGTAATAAAGTCACAGAAGCAGAATTTCAATACAGGTTCTCTGATTTCAAATCCATCACTCTTGCCATTGTATCACGCTACTCTGCTATAAACTGTGTGTCTTTGCACCCACAATTTAATCTCTCTGGGCCTCAGTTTCTTCATTTGTAAAAAGAGGATGATAGCACTTGTAGTCACTACCTCACATGGGACACAAAAAGTGTGATAACCAATTGGAAAAGTGATCCTGATCTCTGGGAGGTTTTGTGATCTAGAAATTTGGGAGCTGAAGGTATATTCAGTTCTAGAGGACCAATGGGATTTCGGAATTTTGTGATGGTGGGGCACCATCTATGAGAGTTTAGTTTTGGGAGGGAGATAGGATGTATGAAGAGATATAGTGTGATATAAGGCTGAAAAGCTAGTGTGGAGCTAAATTAGAGAAGGCCTTGAATGCCAGGTTAAAGAAAGAAAGCATTCCAGACAGCTTACAGCCTATCTTGGCAAGAGCCACTTTGATGAATAATAATAACCAGTATATCTAGAGCATTTGGAAATTTACAGAATACCTTATACATGTCCCTTCATCTGATCCTCACAAGAACTCTATGGAGTAGGGAGGTGGGGGTGGGGAGCTAGGGATGGGAATATGGTGCACAGCAGGTGGTCCTGGCCTGTGATTTCATAAGCTTGAGAGAACTTCTGATGCAGAACTTCTGATCCGCTGATGCAGATCAAGAACTCCTCTGTAGTCTTAGAGAGTTTTCTGAGACACTCAGAGACTGAATAGATGAATGATAAAGCATATAAAATATTAGCATGCTTTAACATTTGTAAAGCATTATGTATGCTATCCCCTTTAATCCTATGAAATATATATTATTATCTCAGTTTTGTAGATGAGGAAACTGAGGCAAAAGAGAGGTTGAAAGACTGGGGATGGTCACACAGCTACTAAATATCCAAGGCCAGATTTGAGCTCAAGTCTTCCTTACTCAAGTCCAGCACTGTATCTACTTTATGACTTAGCTGCCTTTTTTCTTAAGCATATTAGCTGTGCTAAGTACTAAGGAACAGCAACAACAAGAGATATAAAAACAAGCACGACAATCCCTGTCCTAAAGTGACTTATGTTCTAATGGAGGAGAGCTAGGAAGAGGAATGGGCTCCTTGAGAGCACAGACTATCTTTTGCCTTTCTTTGTATCCCCAGCATTTAGCATGTTGCCCAACTAACCGAAACAGGCCTTGATCCCAAACTTCCTGACTCCAAGGCTGGCATCCTATCCACTGTCATATTTGATAATTTACATCACAAATGTCTTCTTAGGCTGGTAATATCCTTGTTCTACAGATGATTAAGCAGAGGCTCAGAGAAGTTAAGGACTTGCCCATAGTTACAGTTAGAGGCTGAATCTGCTACTCCTCTCTCTAAGCTCAGAGTTCTGTCAGCTATATCAAAGACCATTGGTTCTCTGTCCTCCATTTAAAGGGAGACCCAGTCGTTTCTTGTTAACAGGGCACAGGGCTCTGAGTCATTAAACTATAGAAAAAAGTTGACAAGAGTTGAGTTATCATGAAAGTAATCATCTCATGCAGCTATAAAAAGAGCCCCTAAGCTTTAGGAATCCTGACGTTGTTACTCATTTTATCAGTTTTATGTCTCTTGCTTCACTATTTTTCTTGGTGCTGTTTATAGATCAATTTATAAATCATAAAATATATTACCTCCTATGGGCAATGTTTAAAATAAAGTGTGACTCCCAGAATTCCCTGATTGTTTGCACGAAAGATACGGATATATACTCTATTCCTTACACTTTTATGTTCTAGAGTTTTCTGTTAAGAGGTAGGTGAAAAATCTCTAGAGAGAGAGTGCTGCCTCAGTCTCCAACAAAGGCCCAAACAGTGGGCTGGCCCAGGAAGTTTTCTTTGGGTAGTCCATGCAGTGATGGAAAATCAACAGAGCAGAGGTCAAAAAGATCTGCCTTCTAGTACTGGCTCTAATTCAACAAGCATTTTTTAACAGTTTTCTTTTTTTTAATTAACAAGCACTTTTTCCCTCCCTCCCCACCCCCATACTTCCCTTTCCAATGAAAAAACAAAAACCAAGAAGACCTTGTAACACATATCCATAGTCAAGCAAAAGAAATTCCTCTATTGGCCATGTCCAGAAATCTTTGCCTTGCTCTGTCTTGATCTTGCTTTTCATCAGGAGGCAGAAAGGGCCTTCCAAGTACAAGGCACCTCAGAGTGCTGGGGTTACAAAGACAAAAGGAAAACCAGTCTTTGCCTTCAGTCACTCAGGCATTCAGGAGCATTTTTTCAAGAGCTTACTATGTGAAGAGAGAACATCCAAACAACCCTGTATGTTGGGCTCTTGGAGAATGTGAGATTTGAGTGGATTCTGGAAGGAATCCAAGAGGCAAAGGTGAGGAGGGAGGGCATCCCAGGCATGGAGTTGGAAGATGGTGTATTGTGTGCAGGAGTAACAGCAAGGTGAACAGTGTCACTGGCGCTTAGGGGAATTAAATGGAAGAAGATAGTAAAGTACGAAGGAGCCAGGATGTGAAGGGCTTTAAAAGCCAATCAGTGGATTTTATATTTGATCCTCAAGATAACAGGGAGCCAATGGAGTTTATCAACTTGGGGGAGGTACAACATAGAGACAGATAGCATTGACAAGAAGGGTGTACTAACAAGAGAGACCGAGGGGGAGGCTAAGTAGCACAGTGAATAGAGCACCGGCCCTGGAGTCAGGAGGACCTGAGTTCAAATGCAACCTCAGACACTTAATCCTCACTAGCTGTGTGACCTGGGGCAAGTCACTTAACCCCAATTTCTCCTATGAAAAGCAAGACAGAGAGAGAGAGAGAGAGAGAGAGAGAGAGAGAGAGAGAGAGAGAGAGAGAGACTGAGGAACCAGTTTCTTCTAAGAGGTGGGACATGAGCTAGTGATTCTCAGAGAAGGAGGAGAGGAAGGAGTCTATTCCAGGCATCTGGCCTTCAAAGACACTGAGGCTGGCAATTGAATACCATGTAGAAAGAACTGCAGCAAGAAGGCCTGTTTGATGGGAACGTAGAATTTGCTAAAGACTCATGTTTACAGTCTACCTATAAAGGTAGACTGCAGTCAGTCTGCAAAGGACTTTACATGCCAAGCTGAAGAGGATGTATTTTATCTCACAGGCAATAGAGAGCCATTGAAGATTCTGGAGAAGAACATGACTTGTTGAGATATACATTTAGAAGCTTTATGGGGTATAGATTGGAGAGTAAAGGGACTAGAAGTCAGGAGTACAGGTAGGAGGCTGTTATAATAATTTAGGTAGGTGGCCATGGGGGCCTGAAGGGTGACTTTATAAGTGGAGAGAAGGGGATAGATGCCTGCTATATTGTGGAGGCAGAGTTGGTCAGACTGGGCACCTGGTGACTATAAAGGGTAAGAGGAAAGGGACAGTAGAGTGCTGAACTTAGCGTCAGGAAGACCAGAGTTAGTCAAACACGAGCTGTGCGACCCTGAACAAGTCACTTAATCTCTTACAGCCTCAGTTTCCCCAACGAAGAAACAGGACTAATAACACCACCTACTTTCCAGAGCTGAGGATAAAATGAAGCAAGGACACACCTACCATATGCTGAGCACTGTGCTAAGTCCTTTACAGACATCTTCCAAATACTTTGTCAACTTTAAAATGCTATATAAATGTTAGCAATTGGTATTATATTGTGTGTGTGTGTGTGTGTGTGTGTGTGAAAAATTCAAGGCCCTGTCTCTCTGAGTTGTTTTTTTCTTGGTCCAGATCTCTGATCTCATTGATGTGAATCCATGCACATTGGTAACTTCTCTGGAAAGGATAGTCTTAGAGCAAGAGTGTTGAGCCTAAGGTCTGGGATCTTATTGCTTTGCTATTTTGTTCACTTTATTTCAGTAGAATTGGTTGGGGAGGCTAGGTGATGCAGTGAATAGAACACCGACCCTGGAGTCAGGAGGACTAAGTTGAAATCCAGCCTCAGACCCTTCACACTCACTAGCTGTATGACCTTGGGCAAGTCGCTTAACCCCAATTACCTTACCTTCCCCCCTCCAAAAAATGCAATAGAATTCATTTCCATATTTGATTTTATATATTTTATACATTTATATATTGTACTATATATATATTTATATGTACATTAATAATTCATATATTATATATTTTATACATTTAAAACCATGATTGTGAGAAGGACTCCCATGGTTTTACTAGACTGCCTCCCAGAGGGGGTCAGGACCCACCAACAGGTGAAGAAACTCAGGAGGTCAAGTGCTTTCCTGCCACTAGATACTCAGCTAGTACAAGTCAAAAGCAAGACTTGAACTGCTGTGCAACAAAGGGCTTTGCCTAGATGGCATCTAAAGGCCTTCTAAAAGGACTTCCGCCTTGAAATTGCCAATCTTGTGTTGTAAAAGGCATAAGCGCTGGCCCTAGAGTCTAGAGACCTGGTTTTGCATCCTGGTTCTGTTATTGACCTAGCTTGGTGTCTTTAAAGCCTCCTCCATTTTCTCCTCATTTTCTTCATCTGGAAAATGGGAATAATAATACTTGCCCTCTGCATTTCACTAAAATTTTTGAGACACCTTGGATGTAATGGTGCTTCAAAAACATAAATCAGTACATAAATGTTTGCTGCTCTTCTTGTATTTTAAATCATTCTGGTCTTAAGTTTAGAAGTCATAGAGATAGAGATAAGATCTGTGATTTCACTGATAGAAGGAATTTGTCTAGGAATGCTGGGTAGTATCTTCTCTGCAACTTAGAAATTACCCAAGGCACAGAGAGCTGAAGTGACTTCTCCATGGTCACCCAGCCTATAGGTGTCTTAGGCAAGACTTGAACTCAAGGCTTCTTAACTGTCAGGACAACTCTCTATCTATTCCACTAACTTCCTCCTGCAGAAATCTCAATTTCCTAAAATGTCCTAATTGAATTGCTCTAAATATATCATGCCTGATCCTGAAAATCTTATTATTTCTGGTCCATTCAACTTTCTTTTCATTTAAATGATTTTAATAGTTATGTTGATTTTAGGGTTATACGACCAAAATGTCCTTTTATAGAGGCCAGAAGAAGATAACAACTAAAGAAATGTGTGGAACTGAAGTTTTCAAGATGTGGTTGGTCTTTCCTGCAATGAAAACTCTATTGTCACCCCAATTCTAATAAACAAAGGCTTTCCTTCCCTCCCACATTTTGATTACAGCATCATCATCATCATCATCATCATCATCATCACAACAACTCACATTTAAATAGAGTTTAAAGATTTGCAGAGAGATTTATGTGGTAGCTCATTTGATCCATTTCAGAGATGAGAGAAGTGAGACTGAGTGAGGTCAGGTGACTGGCAGAAACAATTCAAATGTGCCAGAATCGGGGCTCTGACCTGGATCTTCTGTCTCATAGAGGTCCTAGGATTTAGAGCTGAAAGGGACCTTAGAATTTCAGCCTCCTGAAAGATTTGTGAGATGTCCTGGATCTCCCATGCAAGAAACAGTCAGGCCTAGATTTTCATTCAGGTCCTCTGATCCCAAGTCAAGTGTTCTCCACATTGCCCCATCTTGAGAGTTGGGAAAAGAGAGAGATTGATGCAGACTAAAAAAAACAAAAACCTTATTAGGCAGTTGGACAGAGAAAGGAAGAAAGTCAAAATCAAAGGCTAAAGATTTGCCGGACTAGGCACAGTAAGTTTATGGGACACTAATGGTAATAGCTTAATGGGAGTATGCTGTAGGAAATTTGCTAAGATGGGGAGAGTGGGTCCTACTTGTAGGAGTTGTTGGAAATTAGCCTGAGGAGCTCGAGATCACACAGGGTGGTATGGTGGATGGCCCACTGGGCATGAAATTGGGAGACCTAGTTTTGAATCTTGGCTCTTTTACTTATGGCATATGCAACTTGGAGCAAGTCGCTTAATGCCACTAACTAATAGTAAGAGTCATTTATAGCTAATAATGGGTTTTTTCTTTGCTAAGCCTCAGTTGCCTTATTTATAAAGTGAGGAGACTGATCATCTCTAAGGTCCTTTTTATCTCTAAATTTTATGATTCAGGGGTGGCTAGGTGGTACAGAGCAGCGGCCCTGGAGTCAGGAGGATCTGAGTTCAAATCTGGCCTCAGACACTTAACACTAACCATGTGACCTTGGGCAAGTCATTTAGCCCTAATTGCCCCCTCTAAAAAGCAAAAAAAAAAAACAACTAAGTTAAATTTAATTTAATAATTCAATGTGATAAGAAGCCCTTGGAGATTTTGGAACAGAGGAACAACTCAAAGAGATATCTTAGGATAATAAATCTGGCATTTAGGGCACAAGGTAGGTTATGAGGAAGAGAGTCCAGAGGCAAGGAGAGCAGCTAAGAAAAACTGGAGTCTAAATTCAGCGCTTAGAAGACACCAGGAGTACTGGGGTGTACCTTGGCTTTATTGCTGAACTATTTATTAGAAAGTGACTTCAGCCCCATCTAAATTACCAGGATGCCTACTTTCTTTGCAGGATGTTAGAAAAATCCAGTGTCTATAAAGTACTTGGGAAGTACTAGAGAAAAGGTACATCTGTATAGTCTCTGAATGTCTGTTCCCCTTGCTATCAAGTCATTCTGACAAACACACTGGGCTCTAAACAATATATGTGGGAAGGCACATTTGTCCCTAGATTGCTCTTCTCTGGGATGCCATTATCACTATTATTATGATGTTGTGCTCTAGTCATCAGTTTCACTCTGTCTGTAACTCATGTCCCTGTGACGGAGGTGGGAAATGGAATGAATGATCTTAGTGAATATAGGCATAATAGAGAAGGTCCAAATATAGATTTGTGGTTTATCATTTTCTTGTGTGTGAAATTATCAAAGACTATCTAGCAGTGTTGAGAAGATACAAAAAGAGGCTGATCTAACATCATTGGATACCCGGCCAACTTTGTCCAAAAGCCAGCACATAGTGTAAGAGAAGAGAAGAATCCAAATTTCCTAGGTAAAAAGTTTCATGTTTGGGTTCTACAAGCATGATCCTTTATACTATGAATCCAGAGTGAAGATAAGCATGGAATCTGAGTAAGGTCAAGTATTCTAGCCTGTTGGGGGATTCAGCAGCCTGTTCTCCAGGTTCTTTTACTTATAGCATATGGTAAGATGGGGAGAGTGGATCCTACTTGTGGGAGTCATTGGAAGTTAGCCTGAGGAGCTTGAGTTGTGTATATGGTATGTTTGAGACCACAAAAGATACGTTTTTAAAATAATGCATTTTTATTGATGCCTACTTTTTTCATATCACCTACATTTTTCACTATGTCCCTGCCTACCCCGTTTCCAGAGAACCATCCTTTATAATGAGGGGAAAAAGTTCAGCAAAACTAATCAACATAACAAAAACAATGATATAGTATACAGTATTCTATACCCATGGTCCTGTACCTCTGCAAAGAAGCAGGGGCAGATATTTTCTCATATCTCTTCTTTGGGGCCATGCGTAGTCATCATAATTGTATAACATTCAGGTGGGATTGTTTTGTTATTGTTCTTTCCATTTAAATTATTGTAAACATTGTGCATATTATTTTTTGGTCCTGCATACTTCACTTTTTTATCTCTTCTAATGCTTTTCTGTATGCTTTCCTGTTCTGAGCTACTACAACAATCACTTTTATGAAGATTTGGGCACATATGGGACCTCTTCTTTGTCTATGACTTCCCTGAAGGAGCCTAGCAGTAGAATCTCTGGGTTGAAAGGCATGGGTACTTTAGTTACTCTCTTCAAAGAATTTCAAATTGCTTTCTAGAATGGTTTGATTAATTCACAACTTTATCAACAAAGCATTAATGTGCTTTTCTTGTCCTAATTCCTCTGATATTTACTATTTGCCATGTTTTATTTTTTAAATTTCTTTCAATTACATGTAAAGACATTTTATTTACATTTTTTAAAAATTTTGAGTTCCTTTTTGGATTTTATTTTTGGGAGTGCGGTCTATATTTTATTTTTAATTATATTTTAAAATATTTCTTTTGTTTTTTCAAAATTAGAATTCCAGATTATCTACCTCCCTTACTTTGCTCCCTCCCCATTGAAAAGGCGAGCAATTTGACATAGGTTATACATGTGCAGTCATACAAGACATTTCCATGTTAGTCATGTTGTGAAAGAAAACACAGACAAAAAAATAAAGAAAAAAAAGTATGTTTTGATCTGCATTCAGACTCCTACAGTTCTTTCTCTGGAGGTGGAGAGCATTTTTTTCATCATCAGTCCTTTAGAATTGTCTTGGATCATTGTATGGCTGAGAATACCTAAGTCATTCACAGTTGATCGTTGTATAATATTGCTGTTGCTGTGTTCAGTATTCTCCTGGTTCTGTGCACTTCACTTTGCATTAGTTCATGTAAGTCTTTGCAGGTTTTTCTGAAAGCATCCTGCTCATCATTTCTTATAGCACAATAGTATTCCATCCCAATCATATACCACAACTTGTTCAACCATTCCCTGACTGATGGGCATCCTGTCAATTTTCAGTTCTTTGCCACCACAAAAAGAGATGCTATAAATATTTTTCTACATATAGTTCCTTTTCCTTTTTTATTTCTTTGAGATACAGACCAAGGAGTAGTATTGCTTGGTCATAAGGTACACAATTTTATAGCCCTTTGGGTATACTTCCAAATTGATCCTCAGAATGATTGGATCAGTTCACAACCACACCAACAGTGCATTAGCATCACAATTTTCCTATGTCTCCTACAACATTTATCGTTTTTGTTTTCTGTCATATTATCCAATCTTGTAGGTGTGAGGTGGTACCTCAGAGTTGTTTTAATTTTCATTTCTCTAATCAAAAGTGATTTAGTCCATTTTTTTCATATGGTTATAGAAAGCTTTGATTTCTTTATCTTAAAACTGCCTGTTCTTGTCCTTGAACCATTTATCAACTGAAGGAATGACTTATATTCTCATAAAATTGACTCAGTTCTCTGTATATTTGAGAAATGGGGCCTTTATCTCAGACAATTGCTGTAAACATTTCCCCTAGTTTCCTCTTTTCCTTCTGATCTTGGCTGCATTTGGGTTTGTTTGTATAAAATCTTTTAAATTTAATGTAATAAAAATATCCATTTTACATCCCTTGATGTTCTCTATCTCTTGTTTGTTATAAATTCTTCCCTTATCCATGGACCTGATAAGAAAACTATTCCATGCTCCCCTGATTTGCTTGCGGTATCACCCATTACATCCAGATCATGTAATCCACTTTCCTATTCACTTCTGTTTTATGGATGAACTCATTCCATTCACATTTACAGTTATGATTGCTGTGTATTTCTGTTCATACTACTTTTTCCTCCTATTTATCCTTTCCTCTCTGTCTTTCCTTTCACACCTTCTCAAAAGTGTTTTGTTCTGACTATAGACTCCCCCAATCAGCCCCTTCCTCCCTTGTTGTTTGCTCATTGTCCAGCCTATTTCTTGACTTAACTTTTTATTAAAGTTGAGCTCTGTTTCAGGGGTGCAGGACGCACTGTCCCAAACTTCAGCTTTTTTGTGCCACTGTTTTCAAAACTAGTTCTGGGGGTCTACGAGTTTTCAGTTCTTCACAGGTGTATGATCTAAGGAGAGGTATGTTTACTACTTTCCTGGCCTGTGCTTTTGTCTGTCAGGTACCACAAGCACTCTTTTCCACCCTGGAATTGAGTTCCCATTCTTGCTAGTCCTCCTCCTCACTCTGAGACTGCAACCTGGAATTGCACATGGGCAATGCAGCAGAGTCCTGCTCCCAGTGCCAGCAAAGAGTCCCCTGTAATTTTCTTCTGACAGCTTGTCTGACCCCCTTAGTTTCTGTGGGCTGAGATGTCTGGAAGATGTCACTGCAGCTGCTGAGGCAGTCACCCATAAGGTCTACTGCTGGTTTTCTGGGGGTACAGCCTACACTGGAAGGACCTGCATTAGACTGCACTCCACTCACATTCTGGTGGGGGTAGATCTTTCCTGCTGACCTTCTAAGTTGTCTTGTGCTGGAAAATTGTCTCACCCCATCCTTTTGTTGGCTCTGACACTTCAGAATTTGTTTTGAGGCATTATTTTAATGTAGCTTGGAGGGAAATTTAAGAGAGTTCAGGCCAGTTCCTACCTTTACTCTGACATCTTGGTTCCACTCCCTATTCCCTACTTTTTATCATCCCCAATTTTTAGTGTGATCCAAGCCATCGAAAACCACATGAAACAGTGTTCTGTATCACTAATAAATAGAAAAATGCAAATTGAGCAGTTTTGAGCTTCCCCCTCCCCCCCATACTGGTCAGATTGGCAAAAAAGATGAGAAATATTGGAGAGGACTATTGGAGAACAGATATGCTAATACACTGTTGGGGGAGCTGCGAATGGCTCCAGCAATTTTGGCCATTTGGAACTATGCCCCCAAAGGGACTACAATATGCATACTCTTTGATCTAGTTATGTCATGACTGGGCATATAAAGAAATTGAAGAAGAAAGGAATCTATATGTAAAAAAAGACTTATAGCTACTCTTTTAATGGTGGCCAGAAAATTGGAAACGAAGGAGATGTTCACTTACTGAGTGGGGGATGGCTAAAGAAACTGTGGTATAAGACTGTAGTCCTATAATCCTATTATGCTGTAAGATGTGATGGAATGGACAGTTTCTTTTTTTGGAGGGCAATTGGAGTTAAGTGACTTGCTCAAGGTCACATGGCTAGTAAGTGTTAAGTGTCTGAGTCTGGATTTGAACTCATGTCCTTTTGACTCCAGGGCCAGTGCTCTATTCACTGCACCACCTAGCTGCCCCTGGAATGGACAGTTTCAGAGGAAACTGGGAAGACCTCTGAATTTATGCAGAGCTAAGAAAGCAGAACTAAGAGAACAATTTATACAATGATAACATTATAGAAGGGAAAAAAAACTTTGAAAGACTTAAACTATGATCAACACACTGATTGATAAAACAGGAGTCCAAAAGAATGAAGTTGAAACATGCCACTTGCTTCTGATCAGAGAGGTGATGAATTCAAAAGGCAGAAAAAGACAGGTTTTCAGACATGACCAACTTAAGGATTTGTTTCACTAAACTCTGCATCTTTGGATTGGGGGCTTTATTTTGGGGGATTTTTAAAAATTGCTTGATCGGGGTGGGGAGGGGCACAGGGAAAGACAGATAAATGAAAGAATAAATAAAAATAACAAGTGGTAGGGAAGGTATGAGATGAAACCTCAGGGTTGCTTTGATCGACATTCCTCTTAGTGATTTGAAGCATTCTTTCATATTCTTATTTATAGTTCATAATTCCTTTGGGAGCTTCTTGCTCATGTCCTTTGATAATAATAATAATAACAACAACAATAATAATAACTAGCATTTACATGGCCCTTCAAGGTTTGTGAAGTACTTTGTATTTGTTATTATTATCCCCATTTCATAGATGAGGAAATTGAGTCTGAGAGAGGTTAAGTAACTTGCCCTCAGTTACACAGCCAGTAAGTGTTCAAGGCAGGATTTGAACTAAGGTCTTCCTGATTCCAAACCCAACACTCCGTACACTGTGCCACAAAGCTGCCAACTTCCCTACTGGGGACTAGTCTTTGGTCTTATATAAATTCCCTTTAACTGAATATTTTTTGGGGACTAGTTTTTGGTCTAATAAACACTGAAGATTTTAGAACATGATCAGAAATGTGATTTTAGTAAGATTGTTTTGGCAGCTGAATGGAGAAGGGAGAGAATGGAAGTGCAGAGGCCAGTCAGGAGGCTCATACATTTCTCTGGGTGAGAGAAGATGAAACCTTGAATTGTGCTAGTGTTTGAGCCCATGGAGAAAGGGGAAAACTGGGGACATGTCACAGAGGCAGAATCACCAAGATCTGGCAACTGGTGGGTGTAGGGGAAGGGCAGGGAGAAAGGGACGACTGCGAATTATTACACAGTTGCCAACCTATATAACTGGTGCCCTTGACAGAAACAGGGAAGCTGAGAGGAGGGGAGGTTTGGGGTGGAGGGGAGGTTTGGGGTGGAGGGGAGGGACATGGTTCAAATAACTTGGGAAAGCAGCCAACCTGCCCTGCAGGGCTTAGATGATTGGCTGTTCCTACTGTAAGTGATCTTATATATCTTCTTCCTTTCATGCTTTCCTTCTGCCAGAGTTAGGGTTAATCTGCAAAATGGCCATCTTTTGGGTCCAAGATGAGGACTGTAAAGGAGGGGAAAGGAAGGCAGGGCAAGGGAAGGGAGCTGATCCCTAAATAGTCTATCAATGCCCACTCTCAGCAGAATAAAGATTTCACTGAACTTTATGCACAACCATGAATTCAAATATTGACGTTAACCATTTGTGGTTTTGTTCTTGCTTGCATGGGGCCTTGCCTTCCTAGGGTCTTAATGAGTGGAGCCAGAGGTGGGGGTGGAGCATTCCAGGAAGGCTTAAGGTTAAGCATTATATGTTTAAGATTAATTGTTGTATTTGCATAAGCCATCAGCTCCCTTCCAGAAGTCCAGTTCCAGCAGGATTTGTCCAACTTGTCCGTCAATTTCAGCGGGTAGCCAAGTCTGGGAGGGGAAGGAGGCAAGGCATCCACAATGGAATTGTTTTCCATGAAAAGAAAATTATGTTTTAGACCTCCTGATAACCATTAAGTGCTTTGAATGATCCCCAGCTACTCCCATGTGCCAAAGATCATTTCTAAAAACACAAATGTTCTCTCAGTGATATTATATAGTTGCTTATCTTGGAACAATGGAATCTCCATGGGATCCAAGTTACCATCAGTCAGTCAATCAACATTTATTAAGTGCCTACTGCTGGGCATCGGGGATCAAAAGACAGTAAAGGACAGTCTCTGCTCTAGAGGGCTCACAGTCTTATGGGGAGGGGAGGTTGGACACCTCTGGGGTGGAAAGCAACATATTTCCAAGAATGACCTCTGCCCAAGAAATGCAGGGAGGAATATCATTAAGAAAATGGAGTATGGTCACAAAAGGAAGGGAGTTGGTCATGTGGCAATCAATTGATACACATTTTATTAAGGGTTTACTGTGTTATGTCAGTACAAAAATAAAACTGACTCTTCTGTCTAGGAAAGTTCCTTCTAGCAAGAGATTCAACATGTATACATGTAGAAATAGGGACTAGAGCTGTGATTTCATTGGTGGAGGGAACCAGGATGGGAAAGCTTGAATGCAGGTCAGCACCTTCTCCATGGTCTATCTCAGGGAGCTGTGAACAAAGAGAGGCAAATCTCAGGTCACTGAGATGTTAAATGAAGATTAAGCCAGTAATGTGTTAGACTGAGACAAAATTTGAACTCAGGTCTCCTTACATCCAAGGCCAGCTGCTTCTTCCCCCCCCATAGCATATTGACTCTTCATATTCATATAGATACATACAAAAAATACCAAGTAGCTGACATTTGGGGGGGAGAGGGGAAGTATTTGAACTGAACTGGAGTTTCTTTGTATTTTCAATGCTTAGTACATAGTAGGCACTTAATGAACGCATATTGACTGACTAATGTAGTAAACGGATTTTTCTGCCAAATATAGGGTTTCATATTTAATCTTAGTGTCAATACTGAGAACAAGAGTTTATAGAGCAAGGGAGTGACATGATTCTACCTGTTCTAGGAACATCCCTTTGGCAGCTTCATGTAGGAGAAGTGAGAAGTTAAATAAGGAGACCATAGAAATAGGCCAGGTGACAGATGATGAGAATGTGAACAAGGATGGTGGCCACGTGATTGGATGTGAGACTCATTGTGGAGGGAGGATAGTCAAGATTCGGCAACTCTACCAATTTGGGGGGAGCAGGAGAGGAAGCAGTTGGCAAATAACAGGGAATTCGCAAACCTGGGCAAAAGCAAAGGATGTGAATGGAGAGAAAGCTGGAGGGCTGTACTGGTACCTAAGGAATGTAAGAGATGAAATCACATCGTTGCATATATAATATTTTTACTTTTCAAACGTTTGGCCTTTCACATAGTCTCGGGTTCTAAGTTCTCCTGTTAGAGTAGAAAGAGCACTCCATTTGGAGTCAGGAGATCTGGCTTTGATCTGGAGAGCAAAGGATCTCCAGATTTAGTGATTGGGAAGTCTGAATCTCCCCTGTGTGACCTTGGACAAGTCACACACTCTCTGGTCCCCATTTTCCTCATCTCTTCAGATGATTGGACAAGATGATTTCTAAGGGTCTTTCTAACTTGATGATCCCACAACAGGGTATAGGACCATTTTTAGTAACTTAATACCTTAACGCTGTCATGGTTGAAAGGAGTTAATACAGCTTCCCAAAGGGCATACTCTTAGGAAGTAATTTACACACTGAGAAGATCTGGTGTAATAGATGTTAATTTCTTTTGCTTCTATTTTCAGCATCATTAGATATAGGACTTTTTTAAAGCCTCAAAATTGTCAGCTGTGTTTTACTTTTGAAATAGACTGCTCAAAATATTCCTTCAAAAATCATAGCATGTAAATTATGGATTGCATATTATACTCCATATTTTCTGAGAATTTCTCATCTAATTGATTTTGGAGAGAGTTAATCTGCACCCAGCACTGTACCAGTGAGATAAGATGCCAGGATTTGAACCAAATGACTGAAGAAACTTCTGTTATTGAACTATTTACATCTGATTCCTTAGGCAATTATTAATTACCTGTTTTGAGCTTTTGGGTGGTGTTTAAAAATAGAAAAGATACTTAATTGACAACTTTCCATTCCCACTCTATATTGTTACCATAGTTCTTTCTGTATAGTATTCCCAGTATGATTAAAATGACTGAGGAGCTTATTCTCAAATGATTGACACTTCAGGTAAGCCACTTTTTATGGAAAGCTAGAGGGGGCAAAAACACCTTGCAGCCAAACTGGGTGCAATTTGCATTAATCTGACCTGCCTCATCAGTATTGGTTGCTCACTGCTCTAACGTGACAGTGATGTGGAGGTGAACACTCAGGAACGTCCAAAAGATAGGAGAGAATTAGACCAGAGGCCTTGAAAGAGCTTGGAAAATAACCCATGAAGAAAGCAACCAACCACTGAAGGATTCCAAGTTATGCTGGTGTGACCTCTACTTATCTGGAAAATTCAAGAGCTTTCTGACCTCATCATCATTTTAATGAGTGCCTTTGCAGAAAACTGAATTCCTCATGAAAACTTTGTCTCCCACAGAGTATCAAAGGGAAAGGAAGATCTCCCTTTCAAAATATATTCATTGTTGAAAGTGCAGAAAAATTGGTATTTTTTTCTAAGAGCAAGAGAGTCATGACAGAGTACTATGCAACTGAAATGTTTTTCTGCCTAACCTGAGAAGAAAGAACACAGTAGCTCAGAAGACAAAGGAGTTGGGAAAATTATTTGACAGTTGCAGTCAATAAAAATTAGTAGCTTGATAATGCAGCTACTTTCCTTTGAGTCATGTTCAAAGCTCATCAAATTGGGAGTGTCCTATCTCAACCACCATCCAGTCCAACAAGGCTACTCTGAAATGCTGATAGGCCTGTGAACGCTCCTACCAAAGTTCAGGCACCTTCCCCATCTCCTGCAGAAATGGACAGTAGAAGGGGCGGCTAGGTGGCACAGTGAATAGAGCACCGGCCCTGGAGTCAGGAGGATCTGAGTTCAAATCTGGCCTCAGACACTTAACACAAAAACTAGCCGTGTGACCTTGGGCAAGTCACTTAACCCCAACTGCCCTTCAAAAAGCAAAAAAAAAAAAAGAAATGGACAGTAGGCCCAGAAGTAATAACCGTTCCCATCATAGTATGGTGTAGCTAGACCACTATTACCTGGAACAATCAGTTAAAAATCATGGTGTGAGCAGATCAGGAAAGATTCTACAGCTCAGCAAACACAGCCTACCACTGACTATCCTCAGCTGCCACTTGTAGTTATAAATTGTTAGTTACTTTGAATTTATTTTGAAAATAGCTTATATTTACTGTTATTTTTCCCCAATGGAATGTCATGTTTTTGAGGGTAGGAACTTTTTTGTTTATACCTTTGTCTCCCTGATACCTAAAACAATGCCCAGTACGTAATTGGCACATAATGCTTGTTGAACTGAATTGAAGATATAGTTCCTTAAAGAAATGTTTCTTCTTCTAAAACAAGGGTTTTAAACTGACATCCCAAACCTGTCTGTTTTTTCAAATATTTTGATAACTATACTTCAATATAATTTGTTTTCTTGTGATATTGTGTCTTTTACTTCACACATTTATAAACAAGTTTCTGAGAAGGGGTCCATATCCCTCATCAGAAAATACAAGGTGGCCATGATTTTAAAAAGATTAAGAAGACCTAGTCTAAAATATAATATAATCATCATATTAAAACATGGGCAGGGGAGGGAAGCCAAAAGATTATCTAGCAAATGGACTCTTATTCTAGTTTGAGCTGAAATAATCATGATGTTATGACCATTTGTGAAAAATGCTAGACTTGTAGGAAAATGTGTGTTCAAATTCTACCTCTAAAATTTACTAGTTCCCACAGGGCCACAGGCAAAGCACTTAACTGATTTGAACCTATTTCCTGTTCTTTAAAGTGAGGATC
>CM053602.1:27362531-27388356 GCA_028646575.1 Pseudocheirus occidentalis | reverse complement strand
GGGGACCTGAGTTCAAATCTGGCCTCAGACACTTAACACAAAAACTAGCCATGTGACCTTGGGCAAGTCACTTAACCCCAACTGCCCTCCAAAAAAAAAGCACAAAAAAAAGTCCATATGGGGACAAACTGTATAGACTATAATAATAATAGCTGTGATAGTTAATAGAATTATTATATATTATCATAATAATATATTATATTATTGATTGTTTCATTTGTTTATTAATATAGCTAATACACTATTAATATATTGAATGATTGGTTTTTATTATTTATTAATATTAAATGTTATTTCTGTTTAATATAGTTATTAATATATTTAAAAATTATGTAGTTGATTTATTAATATATTATCATATTATATGTTATTGTCATATTATGTAATATATTATAATAATCTAATTATAATACATACAATTATATAATAATAGCTATTGTTTTTGATAGATCACTTTGAGGTTTGCAAAGGGCTTTAAAATTTTTGTCTCATTTGGTCTTCACAACAACCCTGAAGAGACTTTTTATTATCCCCCTTTTACTAGTGAGGAAATTAATTGACTTTCCCAAGGTCACAAAGTAAATATTTGAGAGGGATTTGAACTCAGGTCTCATGACTCTGGGTCCATAACTCTGTGTATTACAACATCTACTTGCCCCAAGACTTTTACCATTACTACTTAATCTGAATCTGCCAGCTTGGGCAGGCTGTCAATGCCAGATGGACAGACAAAGCCCACCATTGCACTATTTGAGTGTGGATATGAACTAATTAGGTAAAAATTACTCAGAGTGTTAGGACCCACTCTCAGGTAGGCAGGCCACATTCATCCCCAAGGAAGCCTGGGCACAATGATGCTAACATTCCATGATTCCTTGTAAACTCTGAAAACTTGCCCAAGATCACTCAGGTAATTGGTGGCAGAGCTGTAACTGACAAAGCCAGCATTGATGACATTACCATTCTCGGACAGTTTTCTCCAGGCTCTGCAGTTACTGAGTGGGGGAGAGTAGAGACATATTCCTCTTTTCCTCTGGGTTTTCAGGTAATTGTACAAACTGCCAGGCAGAAAACCTTGCTTCCTAAGCATTCTCTTTAAACTTCACAAACTCTTACTGGAGAATTGAGTAGCCCTGAGCTTTGCAGTCCTATTCTTTGTGCACCCTTTGGGAGGTTTGACAGGATTCAATGACATATTATTTTTCTGCAATTTCAATTCCCTTTCTCCTTTCCCCCTACCCACATGAGATTTAAATGTGCATTTGTAAAAAAAAAAAAAAGGGGGGGCAGATTGAGGGAGTGTGGGTAGGCACAGATGTGGGAACGGGAGTGGGAGTAACTAGCCCTCATCTTTTAAAAAGCCAGATGCCTCAGCGTGTTACTTGGCAATGCAGGTGGGGTCAAAGAGCTTCTAATGGACTCATTCATTTCCCCAGGGTTGTGATGAAATAGCCCTGAGCTCCGGAACAGAGGGAGTTAGCTTCTTAATTCCCAGCAGGGTAGTGGCTTTGAGCTGGCTGGGCTGATTTCATCCAGAAATCATATAACCCTTTTCATCCAGCATTTTCCTGGGCCCATTATCTACCTGTATATTTTAAGGCCCACATCAGGTTAAAGAACTATGCCCTGAAAAACAGAATTTTAATGTGTGAAAGCTAATAGTTTTCCTTTTTTTAAAAAAGAGGGACAGATATAGAAAGAAATGAAAACAGTTGAAATACTTAAAACATCGCCTGAAATGATAAGGTAAGAAATCATCTAATTGCTAAGAAGTGGTGTTCTTTTTCCCCCTTATATGCAGATGACATTTTCCTCTCTGGGACTGTGTCCCTTTACCCTTAATTAACCTTTAATTAAATACCCTCTTTACCCTTAAATGCCCTTAATTAATACCTTTAATTTACCCTTAATTCTATGGCCTAGCAGAGAGAATCTAACATTCTCTCTCCTTCCCCTCCAACCCCAGAATCACAGAATTTCAGAGCAAGGAGGAAAGGCCTACCTCCAAGGCTGTCTAACCCCATTCTTACATGTAAAGGAATCCCCTCTACTGCATGCGGGAGAAGTGGTCAGCCAGCCTTTACTAGAAAAACTCCACTTCTGAGCAAAGTGCATTGTTAGGGAAGATTTCCTAGCATCAGTGGCTAAATCTGCCAGTATATAGCTTTCACCTACAGTGGCTTGCTCCTAATTCTGCCTTCAGGGGCCAAATTGAGCAAGGTGAATTCTCCTTCCATGTGACAGTTCCTCATCTACTACTATAAGACACTTCTCAAGTCTTCTCTCCTCTTCTCTTCTCTGAGCTAACTAGGCTGAGATCCTTCAGTGGACTGAAGTAGAGCAAGCAGCAATCTATGGACTGGGCCAGTCCCTCCTTTCTCCAATGAGTGTCATCCTCTGAGGGAAGGCAAATTAGAGACCTGGAAGAAAGAAATGATTGCTCCAGCTGGTAGCAGCTTGAGGTGACATGAACCATCTCCCTGGGTTGCTTCTGAGAAATCCTTTTAGACTTAAGTACGACTAATTAAAGAGAATTTGTGGTATATTCTAAAGCCATGGAACTAGAGGGGCATTTAGGAGAAAGGATGTTGAGATGTGCAGTCACCATGTATGAGCCTGGAATTGGTGACTTCCTGGGTAAATCTGATTGTGAGTACAGGCTATGTATAGGTGGAACTGATCTAGAATATTCCAGTACAACTGACTCCTGCTGCCAGTGGAAAAGAGTGGGGGAGGAGGAGCCCTCAGCTTAATCCACTAGCTTTCTGACTTGATGTGTTGAGACCCAGTAGACTGTGAGCCCTTGGAGACAAGAGCTGGGCTGTCTTTTGCCTTAATTTGTATCCCCAGGACTTCACACAGTGCCTGACATATATTAAGCAGTAGCTGCTTAATAAATGGTTTTGGGCCTCATTCTCTTAAACTATTAAAAAGTAAAAACTGGAGCAAGTTCTAGGTTTGAATTCAACATCCTTAAATTATTTTTTGTTAAGAGCATTTGGAGGCAGTCTAAGTAAGTATGTTAGAATACTGGATTTGTTGTGGAATTTTTTGACCTAGTTTAAGACCTAGTGTTCAAATCCTAGCCAATTACCACCTGTTGGTCAAGTCATACCTTGTTTCCTAATCCATGCAAATGAATGGTCTAGATGAGATGATTTTAGTTAGGCTCTCTTCTACGTGCCAGTCTAGTTTCAAGTTCTAATGCTTGCATATTGACCATTAGGAATAGTTTAAATTTTCACTAATCTCAGAAATGTCCAACTCCTGACCACTGCCATTCCCCAGCTCCAATAAATAAAATTAGAGATTCTCATAGCCATTACACCATCAGGTCCTTTTATTGCATAATTGGCACGAGGAGACATATGGTGTACAAATAGACTAAGATGATGGCATTACAGAGCCTTTTCATTTCTTGGTCAAAGTCATGCCTTGAGCTTGGTGGAACTTCCTTCTCCTTCATGCCATCTCGGAACCTGGTGTTCAGAGACTCCCTTGTGGCTCCCAAATCACAGCCATTCTCCTCTGTGTTGGTATATGAGGCAGAGAAGTAGGGGGTCTGGAAGCACCCACTTGGAGTGGATGGATTGGGCCTCGGGATATGCTGACTTGGATGAGTATGGATGCTAAAGTAAATATAAGCGGGGGCTTCTTCAGTAACCATGGTGGGAGTGGGGTTCTGGTGCCCAATTCGACACTCAAGAAGCTGTTAGAAAGCTGTTATAGTCTCATATTCCTCAGATATGACTGTCCAGAGCCTATCAAGACAGCCCATCAGCAGGGCAGAGATCAGCTGATAGACTACTGCTCTCATGATAACCTTATAGGCCAGCGGTTCTCAACCTGTGCGTTATGTTCAATTTAAATACATCCTGTATATCAGATATTTACATTACAATTCATAACAATAGCAAAATTACAGTTATGAAATAGCAAAAAAAATAAATTTATGGTTGGGGGTCACCACAACATGAGGAACTGTATTAAAGGGTCATGGCGTTAGGAAGGTTGACAACCACTGTTATAGGCCATCTGGTGGGCAATGGTAAAGCCACAGTAGGCCCACTGGATCGCATTGGACACAGCCATGTCCAGCTCATATCTCAGGTTACTGAGCAGCCTAAGAGTACTTCTCTGGGCTGAATTGAGCAGGAAGCAAAGAATATCAAGGGACCAGGTTCTACCGACACACAGGGTCTCACACACAGTCTGGTACCAGCTGCTCTACTGAAAGATTCTGGAATAACATATAGATCAGCTCCCTGCCTGCCTACAGTCTTCTATGCCACAGGACATAGAAAAAGCCAATCATTCGGTGAGGAACTGGGAGGTCAGGTAAGTCACAGTAAGAGTGGGGCATAGTAATTAGAATGTAGAGTTTAGTCCAGAGTACCGGAGTATCTGGAACAAGCAGTAGATAAGGATTACTAAATTTGAGTCTGGTGACACCCCCCCCCCCAAGGGGCTGGGCTTCATGGTGCCGCTTTTACCCTCTTGGGTGGTAGAGGTAAAATGAGGGCTCCTGGGCTTTTCAGTGCCCAAGATTTGGTTCCTGGTGTCTCCAACTGGGCTCAGGCTACCAACATGATCATACTCCTCAGTCAGTCTGAACCATCAGGCCTCTCAGGCCCTAGGTAACCCCAACAACCTGGGACATCACAAAAATCTTGGGAGTTCCACCAATTGGAATAAGATACCCATATTCAGAGAATGGGGTGTTGTTTTTTTAAAGGCATATTATCAATGTTGATCATATGGCATTTCGCCACATATTAATTATGCAAACTTGTATACGGCACATCATCTCATTCAGTCTTAGTTTCCTCTTCTGTGAAATGAGGGGGAGGGCTGAATAATCATAAGAGCTGACATTAATAAAGCACATTGCATAATTCTCTCAGTTGATGTCCTCAGTCCTTCAGGGTAGGTACTATTACTATACACATTTTCAGATGCAAAAACTGAGGCCTAGTAGCTGTGTGACTTGTATGTGGTCACAGCTTGTAAGTGTCAGAATGGGATTTGAACTCAGGTGTCTTTGACTTTAAGCCTAATACCCTTTCTAGCACCCCATACTCTCTTGAAATCATCTGTAACCCTGAGGCCCAAACTCACCTTATTATCTTTCCCCCCAATTTATTTTTAAGAGTGCCCAGGGTGGAAGTGCAGGGGCTACTTGTGAGCCTTACTTGCCCTGGAGCTTTGAACTGCTCTGGTTTCATCCTGGGCTTGTTCACCCTTTCTTGGAGAGCCTGGTGGACCCAAGCTTTCTGGGACTTACCATATTACTGCCAAACTCACAGTAGAAGTCCAATTGATGCAACCTCACTGTACCTCAGAGCTCTTGAGCACAAGAGATCTGCCAGCCTTAGCCCTCCCTGGTAGTAAGGCTTTCACACATAAAGCACTGTGCTCTGCCTTTCTCTTTCAATTTGTTCTTCCTTCCAATTTCATTATTTCTCTTTGTGGCCGCGCAACATTCATCCAGTTTTTCACATTTGCAACCATGGGATTTATCTGACCCCTCCCCGTCTCTCTTTTCAAATCTGCTACTAAGTCCTGTGTTTCCAGCCTTTACAATGTCTCCCACGTTCATGCCCCCTTTTATACACCCACCACTATCATCCTTTTAGCAAACAGAAAACAAGGAAAGAGGACATTGTCTGCAGGCTGTAGGCGGGAGAGCTTGCCTTCTATTGTCTAGCACATATCATTAAAGAAATTATTTGGGACCACTTAGAAAGTCAAAGCAGTCACTAAAAGTCATCATGTCTTTGTTGAGAACATAGTAATATGGGTCAGCTAGGTGGTGCAGTGAATAGAGCACCAGCCCTGAAGTCAGGAGGACCTGAGTTCAAATGTGCCCTCAGATACTTGACACTTACTAAGGCAAGTCACTTAATCCCAATTGCCTTGCCTTTCCCCCTCCAAAAAATACAGTAATGCCAAATTAATCTCATTTCCTATTTTTGTCTTGTAGATGCCCAGATTTCAACACAGCTTTTGACAAAGTCTTCTCATGCTACTCTTGTGGACAAAATTGAGAGAGATGGGCTAAGCAATAGTATACTCAAGAAGATTAAGAATTTCTTGAATGACCAAACTCTTTGAGTTTGGTCCAAAGTCCTTTTGGAGATAGGTCTCTTATAGCTTTAAGGATATGTAATTGATTTTGTGCTGTTCAACATCAATGATTTGGATAAAGCAATAGAAGCGTGCTTATCAAACTTGCCAATAATGTGAAGCTGGGAGGAATCAAGTATAAAATGTTCTATTTGGAATTCAAAGTTCTTCACAATGTGGTCTCTTTCTACCATTCCATTTTTCTTCCATTTTATTCCCCTCCACAGCCTATGATCCGATTCTACCAGCCTTTTTGCTTCTTCCATATGCTATCATATCTCCCGAATCCATGTCTTTCCACTGGCTACAGCTTGAAACGTTGGGAGCTGAAGGGGAGAGATGCAAATCTGTGTTCAAATATTTGAAGGCTTATCAAACTGTGAGAGGGGGAGCAGAATTATTCTGTACCACTTTGGGGAGGAGGGGTCAGAATTAAAGACCATTGGAGGGCACCTACAGGGAAAGAATACATACACTTTCAGATCAGGAGGGCTGACCCACAATGGAAAGAACAGACTACAAGCCCTTTTGCTGGTTACCCAGCCATTTATACTGTATACAGTGGGCCCCAAAAGCATTAGTGCATTTGTAAGCTTTTAAAGCTTTAAACTGTTCAAAAACACACTTAGACTTTGGGAATTTCCTGTGTATCTTCCATGTACATAGTTCTTGGCATGTCGGCTCCCCCATTAGAATGTCAGCTCCGTGAATGCAGAGATCATGCTCCTTTTGCTTGGACAATATTTGCATATTCAGACCTTAGCTCAGTGCTAGGCACATAGTAAGCACTTAAAATATGTTTATTGGTCAATTGCTAGTGAAAATGTTGGATGGCAGCTATGGGAGCCAAAAAGTCAGTCTATATAAATGGATTCAGTTGAATAAATTGTAATAAATATTAAGCTCTAAACTTGTTTCGCCATCCCTCTCCCACTCTGTGCTTGAGAAACTGGGTTTGAGGTACTTGGTGAGAAACCCATGGCAAACATCCCTCAAGATTTGAAGCTGGGGGAGGGGGGGGCGGCATGGTGGCTAGAGATCTAGTTGTGGAAATCATATATTAGAGGCCATGGTTGAAGTCAGGCGGACAGGTCAGATCATAGAAAAAATAGACAAGAAGGCCTGGAAAAGAACCTTAGGGAACACCAATATTTAAGGAGAAGAACAAACATGAGGAGGCAGAAAAAAAAAAGTTTTCAGTCCTAGCTGATGCCCTAATGGCAGATCAAGTAGCCAGACCCGAGTAATGTGTCACATGAGAAACAAGGGAAAAATCCCTGAGCCAGGATACTTGGGTTCTAATCTGAGATCTGTGATATTACTGTGCTATGTGACCTTGGCCAAGCTTACTCCCTGTCTCTGCGTCTCCGTTTCCTCATTTCTCAAATGAGGGTTTTGGACACTGATCTCTAAGGGCCCTTCCTATTCTAGCATTTTGTAATTCAATATAATAAAATGTGTTTACTTTCTGAAATCCTGGATTGCTACCACCCCTCCTATCAGCTTTCTCTCTCCGACACAGTCAGTATGGTGTTAATTACCCCTCAATGATGTACATTAAAGACTTGAATGTTAATTTCTTTTAAACAGTCCCTCTGATAGAAGACATTTTGAAACCTCAGCACTACATAACAACCAGCCCTGGAGCTCCTGGTTCAGCACCTGGCTTGGAGCTGAAACCAATCGATAGCTAAATGTGACTGCGGTCAGATTACTAATCCAATCTTCTATTCTCCAGGCTTTGGGTAGGGGGAGGAGGAGGGCAAACTTTAATACCCGGAATCCCACTGAACAAGGAGGAGAGCTTTAATACTGGTAAAAAGGAATCTGGTTAGAATCCTGTTTGGTAGGGGGCTGTTGTCATTGTTGAGTTTTTTCGTTGTTTTTGTTGTTGTTGTTGTTGTTGTTGGTGGTGGTGGTGGTGTGTGTGTGTGTGTGTGTGTGTGTGTGTGTGTGTGTTTAAACAGTAGGATTTTCCGATGCTTATTTCCTGAGCCTATTCAAGTCTTAGCATTTTCTGTCGATAAGCAGCATTAACTGATACCCAACAAAGCTCTTTCCTCTGTACACAATGGTATTAAGCACATGTAACTGTGTATTTTCCACAGGATGAAACTGGGAATATATGAAACTTAATTATTTTAAATGGAAATCAGAATTGTGATTGGAATGGGGAGGAATCTTATGGGTCATTCCGTCTAACCTTTCATCTGATCCAGAAATCCTCTCTCTCTAGCAATCCTGATGATTAGCCATCTCCCCTCTGTTTAAACACTAATTGTCACCTGGGACAACCTATTCTTTCCATTGTGGGGCAGCCCTCCTGATCTGAAAGTGTATGTATTTTTTTCCCTGTAGGTGCCCTCAATTGGTCTTTAATTCTGACCCCTCCTCCCCCAAACAGTAAAGAATAATTCTGCTCCCCCTTCCACAGCATAAGCCTTCAAATATTTAAACACAGCTCTGCATCTCTCCCCTTCGGCTCACAATGCTTTATATCTCAAATACCAAAGAAGATTGTCCAATTAGCTGCAGAGTTTGAGATTCTTTATATAGCCTGGTTGATGTGGATTCAATTTCTTTTTGGACCTTAATACATGAGTGATTGCTAACCCCTTGCTTCCATCAGACAATACATACCAGTCTCTTCAGTACAAACAAAATGCTCTCTGTGAGTGAAGATGGTGCTGCCATTTCCTTACCAATGAAACATACCTTTTAGTTGATTTTTTCCCAGAGTAGAAATGGATTTGCCCTGATCTGTGAGCCATGTTTGGCTATAACTCTATGAGCTTAGACTCATGGAAACCATGTTCTAATGGAAACTGGAGAGAGGGAGGTGCTACAGTGACTATTGTAGCAATCCCTTTTTTTGCCTTTTTTTTGGAGGGGGAAGGCAGGGCAATTGGGGTTAAGTGACTTGCCCAAGGTCACACAGCTAGTTTGGTGTTAAGTGTCTGAGGTTGGATTTGAACTCAGTTCCTCCTGACTCCAGGGCTGGTGCTCTATTCACTGCACCACCTAGCCACCCATATTGTAGCATTCCTATCCTTTAATTCTGTACAAAGACTCTGAAAAAGGAGAGATGTTAGTGAGAGTAGAGCAGGTGAATTGACATGGTCCCAGAAGGACTAATAAGCCACTTCTTGTCATATGCCACCAACCCAATTATGGGCATATATCTAATTCAGAGGCCTTAGCTTGCCCTAAATTGTCCTTGGGATCAGTATTTTTGAAATAATTACCCTCAGCTTATGAGCTTTCTAGATATTTATATAAGTCAAGATATTTTGGGAAAATTTCATTTCATTTTCATCATCATAACCCTTGCCATCATCACTAAGGTTATCAGGGTAGTATTTAATATAGTGCTCTAACTATCTGTATACAGTATGATAACTGTTAGCACAACAGGAAAGGCAACATAGCTGAAGCACTGGAGTCTAAGAAGCAGCAGGTGTGACCATTGTTCCAGGAGAATGTCTTATTTCTTCATCCTAGCACTGCCTGGGCTTCATGATGTCCTCTTATTTGAGCAAAGAAGGAAGCAGTGCAGACATCATGGTTATTTGTTTAAAACTGTCCCATTGTAGTTCATTAGACTGACTGCAAAGAGAGAAGAAATGGGAATCTCACAGTGAGATGCTTATTGTGAGAGGGGGAAGGAATTCCTCGGTATGTTTCCCTGTCATATGTGACTATATATTCTCCTGGTGTGCTACACATTCCTTGGAAGAGTGCCAGGAAGACATGTGCCACGTAACTTTCTTGGTGGCAACTAGTAAAGTATGATCTAGGGGCAGCTATGTGACACAGTGAATAGAGCACCAGCCCTGGAGTCAGAAGAACCTGAGTTCAAATCTGGCCTTAGACACTTAACACAAAAACTAGCCATGTGACCTTGGGCAAGCCACTTAACCCCAATTGCCTTCCAAAGAAGCAAAACAAAGTATAATCTAGTAGCTCACACTTAGTGAAGTCTTGTTATAGATAATACATAGTGTCTACCTGATTCCTCCAGCACTTACCAGTGGCTCCAAGAAGCTGTAGCATCAGTGACCACACCCGGTAAAACTGTCTTAGCAAATGTAACCCAGGTTGAGGGTAGCTGGCAGGCCTCAAAACCATCTGTGAGTTAGGGGAATATCTATCCCAAGCACGGGAAGATTTTCCCTTGAGGAATGGGTAGATGAGAAAAGTTTATCCCAATGGCCATGAAAGTGGCTGAAGCAGGCACTGTGGGGCACTTAGAGCTTAGTCAGACATCAAAGATACCAAGGTTATCCACTGCATCCCAGGCCATGGACAGTCATCTAGATTTCTGTCTTGCCACTGGACTTCAGTGAGTGGAAGAAAGAGTGAGATTGATGACTTTGTACAGCTGTGCCTCACTTAAATCCAGTTCACTCAAAAGTCAAGACATCACTCCCATGATGCTATTGGGAAGGGCAAACAATAACAGTCCTAATTCTCTAGGAACTGACATTTTGTAGCAAAATAATCCTCTTCCTCTTCCTTATGTACCTAGAGCATAATTTGATAAAGTTTTGATGCAGAATAAACCACTATGATAAATGTTGTGCAACTAGGTGGCGCAGTGGCTAGCTGGTTAGTGGATTTGGAGTTCAAATCCTTTCTCAGACCCTTACCAGCCATGTGCTGCTTTGCAAATCACTTAACGTCTCTGTACCTCAGTTTCCTCATCTGTGAAATGGGGATCATAAGAGAGCCAATATCCCCAGGATTGTTGTGAGGATCAGATGAGATAATATATAATATTCATAAAGCGTTTTTTGAACCTTAAAGTGCTATTATTATTGTTATTACTTTTCAAATTGAAACGGATGCCTTGAATTAACCTTAAATTTGAACAAAATAAAGCATCATTTTGGGCTATTGCTGAGAAAAATTTCACAAGAGATTGGAAAGAACTCTATATCTACTATATTCTGTATCTTCTAAAATAATCATACATTGTATGATGGACTGCTGAGTTCTGAATTTTTGGCTATGACATCATCCATCACTGCTGTGATGGCAGGTCACATTTCTATACAGCTTTCAAGTTTATAGAACAATTTCATCAAAACAAACCTGGGAGACAGATCAGCACAACTTCAGTTGTTGGTTCCCTATTTACAGATGGGAACACTGAGGCTCCCAAGGGGAGTAATGTCCCATAATGAGTAAGTGGAGAAGCTTGGATTCAACTTGAATTTCTTGCTTGCCTCTATAGTGGGCTGGCTGCCTTTCCTATATCACAAGTACCATGTTTGTG
Source organism: Pseudocheirus occidentalis (assembly GCA_028646575.1). Classification (NCBI taxonomy): domain Eukaryota; kingdom Metazoa; phylum Chordata; class Mammalia; order Diprotodontia; family Pseudocheiridae; genus Pseudocheirus; species Pseudocheirus occidentalis. The sequence goes on along the minus strand of CM053602.1, from coordinate 27,376,952 downwards.
TTGTGTGGCTGGAATGTGCTCTGAAATAAGATCCCCTGAACTCCAGGTCACTTCTCCATCCTGGAAAGGAGGCTTGTCATACTTTGTTCATTTGTTACTTTATTGTCTCATATGTATGCTTGATGACATAAGATCTATGTGTGCAATCAGTCCTTGTTCATCTAAATGCATTTCTTTTTTTTGTATTTGCTGCCTGGACTAATTTTTTATATATGTTTTATTAAGTTGGAGACATTTTTTCCAGTTAATGATATCTATCTTGAAAGTGATGAACGGTATACTGGGGCAATGTTCGTTTGCATCATTAACCATTAGAAACAGTTAGAGAGGAATTATAGAGTAATCCTTCATCATGCTTAGCAGAAAGTGTTTTTCTCAAAAATGAGCAATCTAATGATAATCACATTTTATACATGCAAACAATTTCACATTTCTTATGAAAACAATCTGTGTTCAAAAATCATTATTGTGCTAGTTTAATAAGCCATTGCACTAAATTGTCTGGAAATCTGCTGGGGTAGGATGATGAATTTCAATGGAGCACTGGACAGGAGTCACACCTTTGGGCTGGGAGGGAACGTTTGCAGCAATGCTCTCTGCCTAAAGCCTGTTTTCTTTCACAGAATGCCTTTCGTTTCCATGTTCTCTCTCTGATTGGATGTTTTTCATGTGTCATGACCTCATGACACAGGAATAATTTGGGAATGGAGGTGTATTCTCTTTGCCCAGAAGGGCAGCATGTTCATGGTCTTGGTTTTAGGGACATCTGCTCTGAATCTTGCCTCTGAAAATCACTAGCTGTGTAACCTAGGGAAAGTCACTTCTCTGGGCCTAAGTTTCTTCTGTAAAATGTAGAGTTTGACTAGATTACCCAGTGGTTATGAGTTCTTCCCACACCAATGAAATCATAATTCTCTGATTAATTACTACTGATTATTATTACAACTAGCATTTATATAGTTGTTTTAAAAGTTTTCAAAGTACTTTCCACTCATCATCACACTTGAGTCTTCCAACAAGCCTGTAAAGAAGGGAATGCACGTATTAGGGAGAGGGGACTGGACCTCTGATTTCATTAGCTCTCAGGTGAGGAAATTCCCTCTGCCAGGGCAGGGCAGCATCTTAGGGACACATAGATTAGAGCTGCCTAGGGCATTGAGAGGTTGAATTACTTGCCCAGGGTCACACAGTCAGAGGTCAAATGTGAATCCAGGTCTTCCTGCCCCTGAGGCTAGTTCTCCACTATGCCATGCTGCCTCTTCTACAGTATTATTATGCCTATCTTCCAGATGAGAAAACTGAGGCTCTGTGAGGTTAAATGAATTGCCTGTAATACATAGCTACTAGGTATCATTGTAAGGCTATATATTTTATACACACATATATGCATAATATATGTTTATATTTTTCTGTGTACATACTTCTGGAAGGTAGTGCTGTAAGAGATTTCAGATCCTTTCTAATTTGTCAAATTTGTGCTTCTGGACTGACTTTTATAGTGTTCTGGGGCTCAGTGTTATCTGTGAATGGAAGCCTTTCCCAGTCAGTCATTATGCATTGGTTAAGAGCCTACTGTGTGGCAGATACTGTGCCCAGTTCTGGATAAATGCAGGCACCAATCACTGGAGTCATAAAACAGATGTAGGGGAAATGGAAGATAATCTTGGGGGTAAGGTGGGCCAGACTGAGTAAGGCCTTTCGCCAAAAGTGGGATCTGAGCTGAGGCTCCGAAGAAGCCAGGGAAGCCGGAAGGTGGAGGTGAAGAACTGGTTCACTCCAGGCATGAGGGATAGGGAGTCCAAAGTATGAAGTCGATGAGGAATAGATAGAAGGTCAGTGTTTGAAGACCCTGGGCCTCCTTGGACACTGGCAAATGCCCCAGGTGAACCAAACTCTTCCTGCTTTCAAGTCTCACTGGATGATGATGTTCGCTTAGGTTACTGAGCAAAGTTTTTTCACGTTTATCAGAAAATCTTATCTGCTGGCAAATTAGCTTTTGAAAATAGACACAAGACCCATAGACCCAAGACCATGTGCCTTTCTCTTGTCAGTCCTGTTATGCTCATGTCTCTGATATGATAGTAAAAAATAGAACAGAGCTGATTTATAATTTTGTGTTTGGAAGATCTTTTGCTCTGTCAAGGTTGTATTTAAATGCAAACTCATCCTTATGCTATGAGAAAAAAAAAAATGATTGCTTTGGGACTGCTGACCTTCACCCTCCTGGGTGCCTTCCTTTGGTTGCTGTTTGGGTAATTCATATCCATCATAATGGAATGTCTCCCTTCAGAATTGGGGGGAAGTAAGAGATGATATCTCTTTGAACAGAGGAGCTGGAGGAATAGGAAGAGATTTGGGTATGTGTGGGATCCATAAAATGATGACCTCCAAAATGGGAGGACCGAAATGAGTAAAAGTTTGAGAGGAAGAGGGTGGTGAGGTTTAGGCTTCAAGGGTGGGAAACTTTTGGCCTCAAGGTCACATGTGGCCCTCTAGGCCCTCAAATGCAGCCCTTAGACTGAATCCAGATCTCACAGAAAAATGCCCTTAATAAAAGGATTTTTTCTGTAAAACTTGGATTCATTCAAAAGGCTGCAGCCAAAAACTTAGAAGATCACATGTGACATTGAGGCCACAGGTTCTCCACCCCTGCTTTAGGGGTGGGCAACTAGGAGCACTGAGGCTCCCAAGGGGAGCAATGTTCCCCTAAAATGAGAGGCTTTGGAGTTCTAGGTTTGAGGAAGGGTTATTTTTTTAGTAGAGGGAACCTAGGAAGTACCTGGAGTAGAGAGTTAGAGGGAGAGATTAATTTCAGCAGTAATATCTGACATCTGTAATAATAGCCAGCATTTTTGTGCCACTGTGAGGTTTATACATAGCTTTACATGTTACCTCATTTGATCCTCATAATAATTCTGTGAAGAAGTTGCTATTATTACCCTTATTTTTACAGATGAGGAAATTGAGGCACTGAGGGGTTAAGTGACTTGCCAAGGACCACACAGCTAAGTGCCATAGGCAGAAAATATAACACCGAGCTTCCTTACTTTAAGTCCAGAATGCTATCTACTGTGCCACCTAGCTGCCTGGTACAGGGCTTATTGTTACCAGTTATTGGTAGCACAATCTATTGGAAAGAGAGCTGGATCTGGATTCAAATTCTGACCTTGACAATTCAAAGCAGTGTGACAGACGTTGAATAGATCATTTAATCTAGCCAGCCCTAAATTTCCTTATCTGTGAGCTGAGGGAGGCAGACCAGATGACCTCCAAAAGTCTTTCTAAAACTTTAGCTATGATTTTATGACCTCAAGAAATATTTTGGACCACTGGTTGATATAGTCAACTTGGGCTCCATAAGAGCCTAAGTAGATGTATTCCACCTCAGACTCCGGGAGCAGTAATCTATAATGTGGTTTCTCTTTTATCAGAGCAGAATATATGAATGTATAAAAACATTAAATGCCTAGGTTTTGTGGCTAGACACATTAGTATGAAAAGTCTACTGCAGAACACCTTTGAACACCCTTGGATCTTCTGGCCCTGATACCTGGGTGGTCTCCAGTTGAATTCTACCAGTATGATCCTAGGGCTTTTTTTCTATCCCCACCCCCTGACCCTGGCCACTTTCCTCCATCTCTTACTGTTTTGGAAGGAGCAAGAGAAGCAACAGAGGATTTCACCTGTGAAACAAACAAAAAACCCCACAGCATACAATGGTACACCCAGAGCTCATATTATTCTATATTTTTATAAGTGTTTTCCTCATATCAACCTTGTGAGGGCATTGTTGCAAATATGATTATTCCCATTTTACAGATCAGAAAACTAACTTGGAGAAATAAAATGGTTCAGCTCAGTTAATCCATGTGAAAGCTATGACCCGAATTCATGTCTTCCAACTGCAAGTCCCAGGCTCTTCCCGTGACCCCATTTGACTTCTTAAGTTGATATCAAAATTTCCTTGCTTTAGTTCATTTTTGCTCATTGCCTCCTCATCAGGATCCTGACTCCCCCATTTCCCTAGACTTCTGATATTCTAGAATGAGCCTTGATGGAAGTGTATATAATTTTTACCCTTTTCTACTCTTGCATAATTAGTACAGTCATTTTAAATCTATTTATTAGATTAAAAATAGGAATCAACAATCATTCTTGGAATGTTAATAAAATCACTACACTTTCACATTTGCAGTTTCTTAATACTTAAACACCCTACTTATTAACTAGCACATATGCACTCAAATGATAATAGGTACCATTTCTCGAGTGTTTTAAGGTTTAAGAAACACTCTATGCATGTTAAGTCATTGGATCTAGACATTAAAATACATTTGACAATGTTTACTCTGTATCCTATAAGTTGCTAAACATATGTGTGTACGTATAGGTTTTGTGTGTATGTGTATATATGTGCATATATACACACACATATGTGTCCAATTGCAAGTAAAAACAATTTTTGCATTTTTTTAAAATTCTGGGTTCCAAATTTTCTCCCTCTCTTCTTCCCTCCCTTCCCCCTTATTGAGAAGGCAAGCATTTGATATAAGTTATACAGGTACAGTCATACAAAACATATTTACATATTAGTCATGTTGTGAAAGAAAACATAGATGAAAAAGTCCCAAGAAAAATAAAGTAAGAAAAAATTATGCTTCAATCTGCAGTCAGACTCCATCTGTTCTTTCTCTGGAGGTGGATAGCATTTTTCATCACAAGTCCTTCAGAATTGTCTTAGATCACTGTATTGGTGAGAATATCTAAGTCATTCGCAGTTGGTCATCATACAGTGTTGCTGTTACCATATACAATATTCTCTTGGTTCTGTTCACTTCACTATGTATTAGTTCGTATAAGTCTTTCCAGCTTTTTCTGAAAGCATTCTGCTCATCATTTCTTATAGTTTAATAGTATTCCGTTGCAATTATATACCACAACTTGTTCAACCAGTTCCTGATCCATGGACATCCCCTCAATTTCCAATTTTTTGCCACCTCAAAAAGAGCTGGTAGAAATATATTTCTACATGTAAGCACTTTTCCTCTTTCACTTTAAATCTCTTTGGGGTACAGACCTACTAGTGGTATTGCTGTGTCAAAGAGTATATAAGCAATTTTATTACCCTTTGGGTATAGTTTCAAAATGCTCTCCAGAATGGCTAGATCATTTTGCAACTCCACAAACAATGCATAAGTGCCTCAATTTAATTTTGGTTTCAAGTTGTTTTGCCTGCCTTAAATCTCTCTCCGGGCCAGTCCATCCTCCACTTAGCTATCAAATACATCTTCCCAAAGCACAGGTTTGACTATGTCACCTCCTCCCTCCGTTCCATAAGTTCTGCTGTTGTTTACTTGTTTCTGACTTTCTGTGACCCTGTTTGAGGTTTCCTTGACAAAAATGCTAGAGTGGTTTGCCATTTCCTTCTCCAGCTCATTTTATAGATGGGGAAACTAAGGCAAACAAGGTAAAGTGACTTGCCCAGGGTCACACAGCTAGTGAGTGTCTAAGGTCAGATTTGAACTCAGGAGCATGATTCCAGGCCCAGTGCTCTATGCGCTGCTCCATTTAGTTAGCTTCCCAATAAACTCCAGTAGCTCTCTAATATTTATGGGATCAATTATAACCTCTCCTGTTTGGCTTTAAAAGACTTTCATAACCCAATCCCCTCCTGAATTTTTAGGATATATCTCCCAGCCCTAGTACCTAACATATTCTGAGATCTAGGCCTTCTTGCTGTTCCTTATTTCCTGACCCTGCCTTTTCACTGACTGTCCTCATGCCCTAAATTCCCTTCTTCATTTCTGCCTCCTGACTTCCTTTAAGGCCAAGTTACAACTCCATATTCTCCAAGAAGCCCTTCTTTGTTGACACTGCTGCTAATCCTTTCCCCTCTCAGATTCCCTTCCATCTACACTGTCTCTATCTTCTGCATCCATAGCTGTTTCTATGTAGTCTCCTCCATTAGAATGTGAACTCTTTGACAACAGGGATTGCATTGTTGCCCCTCTTTGTATTCCCATCATTTAGGGTATTTACCTAATACAAGGCAACGACTTAGTAAATGCTTGTTGCCTGGCTTAGTACAGCAGCTGGTTGGAAGCTGATGGGGGAGTGGTAGGACTGTCAGGACTGATGGCCATGGGGACTAAGTAAAAACCTGACCACTTGGGGGTGGGGGAAGGAATAGCAAGTTATTATTATTATTATTATTATTATTATTATTATTATTAGCATAGCAAGGATGGAAATGTAGTGTTAACTACTGGGTATGGGAAGAAGGAGGGAGTGAGGGAGGTAAGAACGTTTTAACTGTGGGGAATAGCACTGAGAACATACAAAGGCTGACTCCAGCTAATGTATAAAAGCAATAAGAAAAAATCGACCACTGGTGTTTGATGCCTGCCTCTAATCATGCAGCCTTGTAATCGTTTTTGGAGAAGATGGAAGGTACCACTTATCTATGTGCAGCAGGATTTCAAGATCCCTTGGCCTCTCCCTTCCTTTCTTCCTCCCTTCCCTACTTTATTTCTCCCTTCCTTCATTCCTTCTTTCCTTCCTCTTTCCTACTTTTTTCTCCTTTCCTTCCTTCCTTCCTTCCTTCCTTCCTTCCTTCCTTCCTTCCTTCCTTCCTTCCTTCCTTCCTTCCTTTCTCTTTCTTCCTTCTTTTCTTCCTCTTTCTTGTTCCACTGATGCCTTTTGTTTTACGTCACAGTAATTTCTGTATATAGTATGTACTGCCCTTCTTGCCCCACTCCAGCTCCCCCACTCCCATGTACCTTTCAGTATAACAAATAAAGACAGTAAAACAAACCAAATCAACACAAAGACAAAGTCTGACAGTGTATGAAACATTCTGAAACCCTGGGTAGCTTTTGCTTCATGTATGTGGAAATGTCTTCCCTTTTCTCTTTGGGCACTTCCCTGGTTGAGGTGGCTGGTAGGTGGGGGTAGCTCACTTTTGAGCATAGAAAACTCCAAGGTTTAACCACTTACTCCACTCCCTCTACCTCCAGTTTCCCTGTGTTCAAAGTGAGAAGCTACAGAGGATGATGCTAATGCCCCCAAGCCAAACCATAGCCTAGAGGCTAGGGGGATAAGAGGGGACTCAATTCCTTCTTGCCATGTCCTGGGCCTATTGTTGTTGTCCAGTCATTCAGTCCTGTCTTATTCTTCATGATCCCATGGACCGTAGCACACCAGGTTCTTCTATCCTCTACTGTCTCCTGAAAGCTGTCCAAACTCATATTCATTGTTTCCATGACACTACTGTCCCATCTCATTCTCTGCCTTCAGTCTTTCCCAACAAGAGTATTTTTTTTCCCAATGAATCCCATCTTCTCATTATGTGACCAAAATATTTAAGCTTTAGCTTCAGCATGCAGTGGATAGCCTAAATCAATTTCTTTAAGTATTGCCTTGATTTGGCCTCCTTGCTGTCCAAAAGACAGTATCTATTCTGTGACTTCTCAGCTTTCCTGTAGTCCAATGCTCATAGCCATACATTGCTACTGGAAAAAACCATAGCTTTGATTATATGGGCCTTTGGTGGCAAGGTGATGTCCCCACAGCTGTCCTTCCAAGGTGTCTTTTAATTTCATGGCTGCAATTGCCATCTGCAATGATTTTTGAACCCAAGAACAGAAAATCTGACCCTGATTACATTTCTTCTCTCTATATTTGCCAGGAAGCGATAGGATCACTTGCCAAGATCTTAGGTGGTTTTTTTTTTATTTTAAGCTTCAAGCCAGTTTTTACACTCTCCTCTTTCACTCTCATCAAGAGACTTCTTAATTCCTGTTCAATTTCTGCCATGAGAATGGTGTCATCTGCATATATGATATTGTTGATATTTCTCCCAGGAACCTTAAACTTTTTTGCATGATGTATTCTGCATATAAGTTATATAAATGATTTGACAATATATAGCCTTATTATATGCTTTTTTCCAATCTTAAATCAATCAGTTGTTCTATGTTTGGTTCTAATAATTGCTTCTCAACCCACATACAACTTCCATACAAGTAAGATGATCTACTACTCCCATCTCTTTGAGTATTTGCCACATTTTGTTGCTATACACACAGTCAAAGGCTTTAGTATAGTCAGTGAAGCAGAAGCAGAATGTTTCTCTGGAACTCCCTTGTTTTCTCTAAAATCCAGCAAATGTTGGCAATTTGGTCTCTAGTTCCTTTGCCTCTTTGAAAACTAATATGCTCTTCTGGTAATTCTTGGTTCACATACTGCTGAAGCCCATTTCTCAGAACCTTATGCATAACCTTACTCATATATGAAATTAGTGCAATTGTTCAGTAATTTGAACTTTCCTTGGCATTGCCCTTCTCTAGGATTGGGATGTAAACTTATCTTTTCCAATCCAGTGGCCATTTTTGTGTCTCCCAAACTTGCTGGCATATTGAGTGCAGCACTTTAACAGCATCATCTTTTAGGGTTTTAAATAGCTCAGCTGGAATTCCATCCCCTCCACTAGCCTATTGTTAGCAATGCTTCCTGAGGACCACTTGACTTCATTCTCCAGGATGTCTGACTCTAGATCAGTAACCACACCATTGTGGTTATCAATGATGTTAAGATCTTTCTTGTATAGTTCTTTGGTATTTTCCTGCCACCTCTTTTTAATCACTTATGCTTCTGTTAAGTGCCTATCATTCTTGCAATATCCTGGACCTAGCAAACTGCCATATTCCTTGATTACTGTGCTTCTGAGTCATCATAAGTTTGAGGCAAACATTTTTTCCCTTGCTACCTATTAGTGCATTTCGATTCCTTTCTACCCTAGACCTTCCCCTCCACAGTCTCTATCTTCTTCTCCCCTCCCAATTCACAGTGCCCTCTGGAACTGTGCCCTGTTTTTGACACACTCCCCTCCATTCTAGATCTCTTACACACTTTTCCTCTTTATAGAAACTTTTGGCTGTTCAGAAGACATGGAATTCCTGTCCCATCTCTCTAGGGATGGTTACTTATTCTGTCTCTGAGCCAGGATGAGTAGTCTACCATCTTCTTTTTTCCTATCATCATTTTCACCATCTGCCCCCCCTGAATTGTCATCAGCTTGAAACTGATCCTCTTTTGAAGTTCAATCCAGAATTTCTTAACCTGGGGTCTGTGAACTTTTAAAAAAATTTTGATAATTGTGTTTCAGTATAACCAATTTCCTTTGTAATTTTTTGTGTTTTATTTTATACATTTAACAACATGATTCTGAGAAGGGATCCCTAGGCTTCTTTAGACTGCCCAAGAAGACTTGGGCATGCCAAAATGGTTCAGAAACCCTGATTTATACCAGCCTTTCTAGAGTAATAGGGCTGTGATATGTCACCCTTCCAAGCTACTCTCCCTCCTTTCTCCAGGAGGGCCCATAATCTTTCTTTCTACCTCTACTCCTACCCTCATTCTTAGGGACTTCATTATACATATTAATTCCCCTTCATCCATGCTTCCAATTCATCAATCTCCTTAACCCCAATGATATACAGTCCTTCCACATTTGATAAACTTATCAAATGAGTTTAAAAAATATAAAACACTTTGCAAATCTTAAAAGTGTTAAGTAAGTGGTAGATATTATTATTATTGTTAATGAAGCAGTATTAATCATATTGTTCTCATGGGACTATTGTGAGGCTGAAATGAAATGATGTATGTAAAGTGCTTTGTAACTTTGAAGAGGCTACATAAATGCCTGATATTATATTATTCAGTATTTAATAATAATAATAATAATGGTTCTGAAAACTTATCTCTCCTTGTGGACATCAGAAGTTGAAGGACTTTGGAAGATTAAAGGCACATGAGATAGTCATTCAATCAATAAGCATTTATTATTTCCATGGTGTACCAGGCACTGTGTTTCCCTAGGTACATTATATTATGCTATATTCCAGCATGAAATATAAAAAGAACGGCAAAAAACAATCCCTGCTCCTTAATGCTCTCTCAATCTAATGGAGATGATAGAAGTGGGAAGGCATAGGATCAAGGGCATAGACTAGAATTGGTTAGGATGTCATTTTATTTTTTAATATTTCCATAATTAAAGGAGACTGAGTAAATATATTGAGAGCGTTTAAATTGTTCTTCTATTTACTGTCCATTTTGAAGGTCATGATATACTGGGGCAACATTAATTTGCTTTGCAAACCGTGAAGATGGAAGTTAGCAAAGCATTACATAGCAGTCCCTATGGTTGTAAGAAGAAAGTACTATTTTAAATAAAGGGAGTCATTTAAATCCAATAACTATTCCTGGACACCAACAATTTCATATACTTGTACTTCTTTCCCAGTATTGTTTCATCTAAGTAGTTCTACATAGAAATGAAAATAGAAGGAGACATGTGGTGGCCTTTTCTGGTAGGTTTCATAAACCAAAGCTATCTACGAAGGGCTGTTAGAGCCCCTACTTTGGCTGAATGCAGCTTAGCAATGTCATGTTTTTTTCCTCACTGAATTGACTGGACCGAGAAAGCTATTTTGGCATCCTGGAGATGTTGCCAAAGTGCAATTTTTGGAATGACATTCCAAAGCGATCTGCTACCTATGTCCCAAAGTTTTCCAAAGCAATGGTAGGTAAGAAGAAAGAACAGGGGATCCACAGAATCACAGGATCTAGGTCTGAACCTAAACCTGGACTAGAATCTCCTCTACCACATCCCTGACAAATAACCATCAGGTTGCCACTTACCCTCCAGGGATACACGTCCCCTATTGTATTTCAATATTTCAAATAGATTGGGGATTTCATCATTGTAGGCATTTTCTCCATTAGTGACCCATGGCTTCTCAATTTGTATGATACATACTCATGATCTTTCTTGTATATTGTACAGAGTACAAAACCAGAATGTTTTTTTGTTTTGTTTCGTTTTGTCAATGTCCTTTCTAAAATATAGCCCCCAGAACTAAATATAATATTCCAGATGTGTTTTGGCAAGGGCAGAGTATAGAGGAACTGTCATTTTCCTATTCCTGGAAGCACTGCCTCTCTTAATGTAACCCAAGAACACATTGATTTGGGGGCAGGGAGGCTTTCACACTCATTCATATTGAGCTTGCTTTCCACTAAAACTTCCAGATGTTTTTCATATAAGCTATTATCTAATCATGTCTCTCCCAACCTATACCTGTGAAGTTGATTTTTTTGAACCCAAATATTAGACTTTACATTTCTCTATTGATTTTCCTATTGTTAGTTTCCAGCCAATGCTCTCACTTGCCAATGTCTTTTGGATGTTGATTCTGCTATTCGTTGTGTTAGTGATACCTCCCAACCTTGGAATATGTACATTTGATGAGCATGTCATCTTTGCCTTCATCCAGGTCACTGATAAAAATGTTAAACAGGTCATAGGCAAGCTCATTCAACACATCTGACCATACAACCCTCGCAACACATTCACTTCATATTGCCTGAGAATAGATGATAGTTCTAAGTAACTGAAGAGACCGGTGAAGGGCCACTATCTTTACAATTCTCAGGTTGGCCTTCGAATAGATGAGAAATTTTGAATTTCTGAATACTCAAGTGTGGGTTATTAGATACTTCCAGTTTCATGAAAAGCATTCTAAGCAGAATAGGTCTACCCCAGTCCTGCTATCCTGAAATGGATTTTTCAAGTCTGAAACTGCAGAATATCTTTATTCTTACTATTAGTTGGTTTGTACCCAAAGTTTTCCATTGGTACCTAACTCCTCAAATAAATTCCAGTTATCATTGAGGTGGTAGTATAGTGCAGTAGAAAGAACTTCTAGAAGACATGAGTTCAAATTATGGTTCTTTCCCCTTAGTACCTGTATGACCTTGGGCAAGTCATATAACCATTCTGTGCCTCAGTTTCCTCCTTTCCAAAATGAAGAGTTTGGACTCTTAGGTCTGACCCTCTGATCTCATTCTTTTGTTTCCGGTAACTTCATAAAAGAGTACTTGTGTTGGCCAGAGTTTGTAGAACTGTTCAAGAGATTAAATGACTGGTCAGTTAAATAATTCACATACTAAGTACACAAAAAGGTGAAGAATTTCTAATCTGATCACATGCACAAATATAGGTATATAGAAAATACGGACACAATAATTTAGAAGGCCCTAAGTGTTGGAGAGACAAAAGGGGAGAGAATCAAGAAAGGTAGAAGATAACAGCTGAGGCCTTTGTCAAATGTATATGGTGCATTAAAATAGTCTGAGATCCAAATGCTATTGGGTCTTCTTTCCAGTACTGGAGGGTCACTACCAGATTGTATCATTTGTAAATGATATTTTAAAAATTGAATTAAAGCTTATTAACAAGGTTTCCTGATTAGCAATGATTTTTTTTTAAAATACTTGGGTGTAATTTTTTTAGTGTAACCAAGTGGGGGCACTTTAGTACCAGTGCCCTCTACTGATCCTGCAATTTGTCTATAAATACACTAAATATTGGAAATTCTGACTAGAGGGAAATAACCTCAGAGGGTAACAATCTTAGGGAAATTGATTACATTTTGAGTCATTTTTTTTCTTCTTAAAGGCTACGAATTTTTATGTGATATTTTTGAAGCTTAACAATTAGTCCAGTGATTTGAGTTTTCTTGGCGGAAGAGCCATATACTTTCAGGTAGTGGTATGTTGGTCCTCTAAGAGCAAAGCTGGTATTTTCTGTTGAAATTGTTGGTTTCATTGTCTCTAAGCAAATTCATCCAGTGTGGAGGTTTCAAAGTGGGTACGTATTTGCATTCCTGGCTAAAGCAAACATAATCATCTAGGAAGAAAGCACATTTTAGTGAGACTTGAATGAAGTATGCTACCCTCCCACCCAGAAATATTGGGAGAAAACCTAAACTGGCTTGGATTCACAGGCCCATTGATTGGATTGTGAAAGAATTCTATTTATGACATTATTCAGTGGAGAGTGAACTTTTGGCAGCTTTCTAAGAGAAGTTCCTGATGTAAAATATGCCATTTTTCTTTTCATTCTAAATTACAGCCTGATTTCTTTACCTCAGTTCCTAAGACAGCAAAAGCAAAGAGAAGTAGAGAAGGTAAAGAGAACTCTAGACAGAAACAGCAAAAGAAAGCTTTTTTGGTGAGTGATATGTCCTCTCAAGTTCCTTGTTGAAATAGAACTGTTAAATCTGCTTTGAATTCATTCTTCTCTACCAAGTCATGCAGAAGGCTCTCTAACTTGGATTTTTGGGGAAAGTAACTGGGAAAAAATGACAAGCTCATGGTGCTGGTGCTAATTAAGACCTTCTCTTTTTCTCCCTGTTCTAATGAAGGACTTGACAGAATGAATGGCATCTGCCTGAAGATTCACAGGATGCCAACTCTCACCCACACCAGCAGAGACTTTTACCAGCCTTGTGTGACAAATTAGAGAGGATCTTCGAGCTAAGAGACTGCACAGGTCTTGTGGTCCAGCTCCCTCACAGAGGCTCACAGATCTCAAGCTGGAAGGGGCCTTAGAAATCCTCCAGTTCTGTCATTTTACAGATGAGGAGACTGAGGGTGATTGAAGTGAAATGATTTGCCCAAGGTCACACAGGGAGGAGAATCGGGACACAAACTCAGGTCCTGTGACTCCAAATCCAGTCCCCTTTTCACTACCCCACATTAGCCTACCTAAATACTTAAAGTAAATTAACTGGGAAGAGACCTGTATGACCTTGGGAAATCATTTCACTTCCCTTGGCCTGGGTTTCCTTATATTTAAAATGAAGAAACTAGATGGCCTCTGAGGTGACTTCCAGTACTCACTCTATGATCCTGTGATCCTAATGCATATATTGTTATTGTTGACAAATGACATGATTTGCTGACTTGCTTGTAAATTGGATTTTACTGAGGCACCGCTGAATGAAGTCAGCAGCCTCAGTCTCTCTTCAAGAGTCATCAAAGTCCAGGGGAAGAACAAAAGTTAAGAATACAGTGGGTGACCTTGGTGTCAAGGGGAAAAGGAGAACAAGATCTGTGGCCAAGGTATGTGAACCTAAAGTATGGGATACCCACCTCTGCAAGTGTGAGGGCCCTACCAAATAACTTAGTGGTTAATTAGTTTATTTATTAGTATTTATTCTCTGTATAAAATACAAACGTGAGTTCTATATAGATGTGGGGGGGTGGGTATCTGTATATCCATCGATCTATCCATCAATCCATCCATCCATGCATCCATCCATCCATCTATCGATCTCTCTCTCTGTCTATCTCTGTCTCTGTCTCTCTGTCTCTGTCTCTCTCTCTCTCTCTTTTTCTCTCTCTCTCTCTTTCTCTCTCTCTCTCCTCTCACTCTATCAATCTATCAGTCTATCTACCTGGCTGCTTGGCTAGCTGTCTCTCTGTCTCTGTCTGTCTGTCTGTCTATCCATTTATCTACCTATCTATCTACCTACCTACCTATCTATATCTATATCTATATCTATATCT
>CM053602.1:27340976-27362031 GCA_028646575.1 Pseudocheirus occidentalis | reverse complement strand
ACTCTATCAATCTATCTACCTGGCTGCTTGGCTAGCTGTCTCTCTGTCTCTGTCTGTCTGTCTGTATATCCATCTATCTACCTATCTATCTATCTATCTATCTATCTATCTATCTATCTATCTATCTATCTGTCTGTCTGTCTGTCTGTCTACCTATCTTTCTGTCTGTCTGTCTGTCTTTCTGTCTATCTATGTGACTGTCTGGCTGTCTCTCTACCTGTCTGTATCAGTCTATCTCTCTGTCTATATGTCTGTCTCTCTGTCTGTCTATCTGTCTGTCTATCTATCTGTCTGTCTGTCGGACTGTCTCTCTTTTTCTATCTATCCATCCATCCATCCATCCCCCTATCTATCTATCTATCTATCTATCTATCTATCTATCTATCTATCTGTCTGTCTGTCTGTCTGTCTGTCTGTCTGTCTGTCTATCTACCTACCTGTCTGTGTGTCTGTCTATACATGCAAGTATCTATTCCTCCATCTCTCTCTGTCTGTCTGTCTGCCTGCTTGTCTGCCTGTCTGTCTGCCTGCTTGTCCCTCTGTCTTTATGTCTGTCTGTCTACATGCCTGTATCTATAATCTTTATATCATCTATCTATCCATCTCCCTATCTGTCTGTCTTTCTGTCTGTCTGTTTAACTGTCTGTCTGTCAATCAATCTATCTGTCTGCCTGTCTGTTTGTCAATCTATCTACCTATCGATTTATCAATCTATCTACCTGTCTGTCTGTCTGTGTATCTATCTGTCTACCTGTCTGTTTGTCTATCTGTCTCTCTGTCTACCCGTCTATCTGTCTGTATCTGCAATTTATATATCATCTATCTACCTACCTACCTATCTCTGTCTTTCTGTCTGACTATCCAACTGACTATCTCTCTCTGTCGTTTTGTCTGTCTATCTGTCTGTCTGTCTATCTATCAGTCTGTCTGTCTATCTTTCTACCGATCTAACAGTCTGTCTCTCTGTGTGTCTATCTATCTATCCATCCTTCCGTCCCTCCGTCTCTCTGTCTGTCTGTCTGTCTCTCTCTCTCTATCTATCTATCTACTTATCTACCTGTCTGTCCATCTCTCTCTCTCTCTCTCTCTCTCTCTATCTGCCTGCCTGTCTGTCTGTATGTCTGTGTGTCTGTCTGTCCACCCGTCCGTCCTTCCACCTGTCTGTCTGTCTTTCTACGTGACTGTCTGTCTTCTCTTTATCTGCCTGTATCAGTTTATCTATCTCTCTGTCTTTATGTCTATCTCTCTGTCTGTGTACCTCTCTATCTGTCTGTCTTTCTGTCTATCTATGTGACTGTCTGTCTCTCTATCTGTATCAGTGTATCTCTATGACTATATGTCTGTCTGTCTATCTATCTATCTATCTATCTGTCTGTCTGTCTGTCTGACTGTCTCTCTCTTTATCTCTCTATCTGTTTGTCTGTCTGTCTATCTGCCTGCCTGCCTGTCTGTCTGTCTGTGTGTCTATATATACAAGCATCCATCCCTCCATCTCTGTCTCTCTGTCTGTCTGCCTTTCTGCCTACCTGTCTGAATTTCTGTCTGTCTGTCTGTCTGTCTACATGCCTGTATCTATAATTTATATATCTTCTATCTATCCATCTACCTATCTGACTGTCATTCTGTCTGTCTTTCTGTCTGTCTGTCAATCAATCTGTCTGTCTATCTGTCAATCTATGTACCTATCGATTTATCAATGTATCTATCTACCTGTCCGCCTGTCTGTCTGTCTGTGTCTATCTCTCTCTCTCTGTCTACCTGTCTACCTGTCTGTATCTATAATTTATTTATCGTCTATCTATCTAACTACCTACCTATCTCTCTGTCTTTCTGTATGTCTCTCCAACTGTCTGCCTTTCTGTCTCTCTGTCGTTTTGTCTGTCTTTCTATCAATCTGTCTATCTATCCATCTATCGATCTATCAGTCCCTCTGTCTGTCTGTCTATCTATCTATCTATCTATCTGTCTATCTATTCATCTATCTACCTGTCTGTCTATCTATGTATCTATCTATAAGCCATCATCTATCTATCTACCTACCTATCTGTCTCTCTATCCATCTGCCTCTCTCTCTATCCATCTGTCTGTCTATATATCTGTCTGTCTTTCTGTATATCTATCTTTATCTATCTATCTATCTATCTATGTATCCATTGATAGCTATATATTTCCTTTTTTTATTTCCCATTAGGATTTGTGCCCCTCGAGAATGGGATTGTTTCATTCTTTGTACTTGTGTTCATAGTGCCTAGTGCAGTGCCTGATACACAGTAGGTACTTACAAAATCCTATTTGGTTGATTGATTTCTGATAGTAATTCTCATGAAGCTGTATATTGTAAGTGCTGTGCTTGCAATGATAATAGCAACCACGTGACTTGCTGGCATTTCGGCAGCGCTTCCAGTTCACAAAGCTCTTTACACTACATCCCATTTGATCTTGTGTAATGACCTTCGTAACTTAAACTGAGAAAGGTCTTAGTCCAAGCCCACGTTCTCTCACTCAATAGGCATGTGACCTTGGATAAGTCAGTTCCACTTCCTAGGCCGCGGGATCCTCTGGAAAGTGAATGATTTGGACATGATGTAACCTCTATGATTTGTCTGCCTGCAGTGGAAATCTATTCCCCTAAGTTTCTGGTCAAGCTCCTTTGTGGCCAGAGGTTCAGGAAGAACAATGATGAAAGGGCCCTGCAGGGGGTGCTCCACTACCTGACTGAAACAATAGTGAAAGGTTTCCTGCAGGGGGCGCTCCACTACCTGTCTGATAAGGATAATTTATCGCTCCTCCCCTTGGTGGTAAAGCATGCGCAGTGGCCGCCGGAAGGCGTTGGCGGCTGAGGCGGAGACCGAGCGTCGTGGACAGAGAGGGCGCGAGGCCCGTCGCGTGCCGGGTTGGGGGGGCGGGGCGTGTAACCGGCTGAGGAAGGGGCGGGGTTCTGGGGGCTCCTTACTGGGAACCGCAAAACCGGATTCACGAAGGGCCTGTAGAAGGAGCAGCGCCACCCGAGGGCAGGGCCCCAGCGCGCGTTTTCCGCACAGTAAGGAGCACTGCTAGATCTCGGGGTGGGGAGTGGAAAGATGGCTTGAGCTGGGCCCAAAGTGTGCGTGCAGATCCAGCGCCACTGCTCCCTGGCTGCACGTACTTTAACATAGCACTTGTACTCCCTGGGCCAGGGCTGCAGTGTTGAGTCAGGATTTGGCGGAAATGATCTCCAAGATTCTTGGCCTTTGCCTCTCCACAGAGGAACAAGATAAGCTTTGCAGCCCCAAGAAATGTATACCTTGGTTGGGATGCCCCTGGGGTTGCCGCAAGGCAAGAGGCCTGGCAGCCCCCATGGGCCAGGCTCACACAGCAGCCCGGGCTCAGTCAGAGGCAGGGGCCACCACCTTCCCCCCTTCCCCCCCATCCCGGGGATCCCCATTCTAAGGCAGGTGGGGCTGGCAGGTGCTCCGGATTCTGTAGTCCAGACGGTTATAAGAAATAAACTGAGCAAAATCTTTGCTGCTTTAAGAAACAGATCAATCACGGTTAATGAGGTCATGAGTTTTTACTGCATTGCTCAGCTCAAAACTTACATAGGCATTAAATGTACTTAAACAGAGACAGTCTGAAATATCAGGAGTTCCTTTTATTTTGAGAAACATTCCATGGCCAAATGATGAAATCCTGTCTGGATGAAGTTAGAAGGATATAAAAGTTCAAAGAAATGTTCATTTCTTCTTTACAGAATATTCTACATGCCGATTGCCTCTTATAAGGGATGAGAAGGATAAAGCAAAGAACCTTTCCAAAGAACATTTCAGGCCATAGTTTCAGTGTCTTCCAGCACCCAGCCTTCTCCATAGCTGATATCAAAAGAGAGAACTGACTTTGTTTGGAGGGAAGGCCTTGAAGGAGAAGAGAAAAAAGGAGAGAACAAAAGAAAACATTGGATTCCAATAGGTAACTTGGCTAATGTGAATGTGTTGCTTCTCCTATTAGGTTTGACAGGTTTATCTTCATTGTTTCTATAGCTCTGTCACTTGCATTGTTCACTTTAAAGTGGCATATCAATTAGAAGTGACTTTAACATTATAATTAAAAGGTTAGGGTTGTGAACTGTAATAACAATAACAATAATAATGATAAGTGACATTTCTGTAACATGCTTTAAGGCTTGCTATGTGCTGGTACCTCATTTAGGCCTCAGGACAATACTGTGGGCCAAGTATTACAGATATTATTTTATAGTATAACTTTTATATAATATGAATTATACATTTACATTATAGCTCCATTTTACAGATAAGACAACTCAAGATCAAAAAATAGAATGACTCACTGTTAGTAATGGAGTTAATAAGCATTGAAGTGGGATTTGAACCCAGGCCTTTCTGACTCCAGTGACATAGCTGTATCTGTGACACTAGGCTACCCATGCCCTAGACTGTAATTCATGTGAAATTTAAAAGGCACTATTTTCTTTCTTCTTTTTTTGCTTTTTGGAGGACAATTTGGAGGTTAAGTGACTTGCCCAAGGTCACATAACTCGTAAGTGTGTCAAGTGTCTGAGTCTAGATTTGAACTCAGGTCCTCCTGACTCCAGGGCCAGTGCTCTATTCATTGCATGTAGGCACCCCTTAAAGGCACTATTTTCTATTTTCATTAATCATGGAATCAGAATGCCAGAGCTAAAAGAGTCCTGGGGTCACTTACCATAACCCTCTATTTTCACACATGAAGAAACTGAGGCCTGTAGAGTAGAAGTGGTTTGTCAAAAGTCACACACTGAGTTAGTGACAGAATCAGAACTAGCATCCCATTATAATTGTATCTTTTCCCCTAGGTAAATATACAAGACACCATTGTCTGTGAATACAGAAATCAAGATACTAGCTTTTAAATTTGAATATGTTAATATCAGATACTTTAATTGGAAACTTTTCTTAAAAAGTAATTTAACTAAGACTTTTAATTATTTCATATTACCACTTCCAACTGGCCCAATGTTCACTCTGGTCCAACCTCTCATTACTTTTCTAATATTATGGATGACTTTCCTGTCCTCTCTGTGGTGATTTCATGCTTGATCACTGCCTCTTGAGACTTGTCTGCTTATTAGAAGCAGTTGTCAAGGAGCAGAAGGTGATTTAATAAATAAAAGTCACTGTTTGTCAGAATAACTGGGGCAGAAACTTACCACAAACACATTTTGCATGATTTGAAGTCATTAAAAACACAAGTCAGCACAAAATTGATCCTGTTTCGTGAATCTTAAGTAAGCATTTCATTACAATTTAATGAGACTGCTGTTGTTAGGGATTAAGTTTCATTTGTCTATCATGAGAGAGAGAGACACACACACTGAGGGTGAGTGAATATCTGGAGATGTAAAAGAGAGAAATTAAGGCAATTTCAAAATTTCGTAAGTAAAAGTATGGATTTCAGTGCTATAATTTTAAAATCACAGCAGAATTTTAGTAGAGACCATAGAGATTGACTTGTTCTACTTTGTGGCACTAGGTGGCGCAGTAGATAAGAGTTCCAGGCCTAGAGACAGAAAGACAGTACTTCAGACTCCTCAGAAGCCTAATAGTTGTGTGTCATTGGCTAAGTCATTTAACCTCTGTCTACTCAGTTTTCCCATCTGTGAAATGGGAATAATAACTACCTCCCTCCCAGAGTTGTTGAGGATCAAATGAGATCATATTTGTAAAGACCTTAGCATAGGGTCTGGTACTTAGTAGGTGTTTAATAAATGCTTGTTTCCTTTCAAAATGAAGCCACTAACAATCCTGCCCTTCTGATATCATTTCCTGTTTATTCTCTCTGCTTTCCTGGTGCTTTTTGGCCTCCATGTGTTTTTGCCACAGCCTGGTCACTGGACTTTGACTTCTGATGGCTACTTTTGATTAATAATCCCACTTTACCCTACCATCTAGGCTAAGCAGGTAGGTTGTGAGTTCATTTTCTTGATACTTCATTTCCACTAAAGCAGGTCCCCCAAGTGCCTCTATTAGCACTTTTCAGAGCCTAGTACTTTTTCATATTTTAAAGTAAAAGGTGGTATTTCTATTTAAAGTATCCTCTAATGGCAGCTAGGTGGTGCAGTGAGTACAGTTTCGACCTGAGTTCAAATTTGGCCTCAGACACTTGATGTAACTTACTAGCTGTGTGACCTTGGGCAAGTCACTTAATCCCAATTTCCCTGCTTTCCCCCCTCTAAAAAATCCTCAATTTCAGACTTTTCATGATTTGAAAAAGATAGCCCTTTCTGTTAACTTGAGTCCATGAAGATTTTTACTGTATATGTCATGGAATAATCACTGGAGTCTGAATTTTCAGGTAACCAAGAACCTGACTGTCTTCTAGCTAGTTTCAGCCACTTCCCAGGGTTTGGGTCACTTCCATTTCCTGGCTGCATTTCCAGGTAACAAGAACCACCACATTACCTTTAGATATGACCTGAGAGCCATGTAATAGGAAGGGCATCATCCCCCTTCATCTTCAAAGCTTTTTGACAAAGCTTTGCTCTTTCTTAACTCTTCTTTCAGGAAGGCTTTAACCTTGGCTCCCACTCATGCTTTGGAAATGGGAGCCTTTCTGGGGAGGTAGTGTACAATAGTGGACAGAACTCTGGCAATGGAATCAGATGACCTGGGTTTAATCCCAGCCCTGCCCCTCATTACCTGTGCTTACCAGTGTGGTACTTAGCAGGGCCTCAATTTCTTTATCCCTAAAATGAAAGGGTTTAGACCAGATGACCCAGCTCTAAATCTATGATCCTTTCTTTTATGCACTGCAATGTAGACCAACTTTAGGAGGTTGAGGGTTTTTTTGAGGGCAGAAGGCAAGGCAAATGGGGTTGTCATGCCCAAGGTCACACAGCTAGTATCAAGTGTCTGCAATCAGATTTGAACTCGGGTCCTCCTAACTCCAGCACCACCTAGCTGCCCCAAGTTTTCTTTTTTAATTTGATTTTTTATTCTCAACTTTATTCATTGCTAATACAGTTACCAGGTATTTCAGATACTTGCATTGTCAGAGCTAGAAATGTTGACAACATACGCTAAAAGAGTTGGGATACATTTAAGACTTCAAGAGAATATTAGGTTACACCCTGTTGTGGCAGTTGACCACAGGAGGAATATTCCAGAACATTCCAGAATGTAGGGTAGAGACTCTAGGTAAGAGAAATGTCAGAAAAGATCCCCCTACACTTGTCCATTTGTAAAAATTGTAAAAATAAATTGAGCTCAAGTCTTAGCAACCTAGGATCTATTTTGGAAGTGAACAGAGTTGTGGAGAGGGACACAGGAGACTCTGTTTCTATAATCACAGGATTTGGAGTTGGGAGAGACCTTTTAGGCCAGTCCTTTCATTTATAGGTGGTGGGGGTGACCAATAAGAGGCTGGACAGCAAAACTGGGCTAAAAGATGAGACCTTTGTCCTGATTTGAGGATATCTCCCTGTGCATTAACACTAGATTGAGAGGGATTATCCTTAGAAATGGCAGCATCGGAGAGCAGGGTCCCAGGGATGATGGCTGTGAATGGAGACAGAGATGAAGGCATTCCTGAAAGAAGAAACAGCAGGAAATTCCACTCCTGGTCACAGGCCCCTGGAGAGAGATGGAGAGCAACCTCATGGACCTGATGCTGGGAAAGCAGCAAAGGAAGGAGCCCTGATGTGGAAGAACAAATCTGGCCCTTGTGTCATCCATGTTCTCTTCTAGCTACTACTGTAAGTTGTTGGGACCATGCAGGTTGAGGGGTGCTCTCTTCCACCAACAAGTGTGTTTCTCTCTCAGGCGATTCTTAATCACTTTTCCACAGAACAGCATTAGAAGTCTGGAGCACTAGCCAGGTCCCTAAAAGAAGTAGCCTTCACCTGAGGGGGTAGGATTGACTGGAGGATCCCCAAACCTCGGGCCTAAGTTCCCTGGGAAAGGGTATCTGGCTAAGGCAATAGCCTTCCTTCTCCCTCCCCACCCAGCCATGCCTGTTCTCTATGTGGAGTCCCCTTCTCAGCTCTCAGGCTTAGCTCTCAGGCCTCTCATTGGCTGCTCTCCCTGCCAGGGCTCAATCTCTTTCCTTTGAAAGGCCAACTCCAAGGGTGAAGCTTGTGTCAGGGTGAAGCCCTGATTTGGTCATCCCCTATTTGGTGTTATTGGGAAGACAAGTACCCAGGGCAAGAGTCCTTTCACTGTCATCCCTGGACGGAGGTCTCACCCTTTAGCCTTGTTAAGTTGACCAGGCTAATGTAGTCATTGCTAACCACCCATACACTCGAGGGAACTGAGAAGCTGAGAGGAAAGAGCCTAATCACAGGGCACTGAGAAGCTGCAGGGGAAGGGCCCAAGCTCACGTCACACAGCTGATGCATGGTTGAGCTGGAGATGGACTCTGTGTCCTCTGTGCCATCCCCTTTCCCCCATTCTTTCCATTGCCTCTCTTCCCCTTCACTCTCCATCTCTGATTCTGGCTCATTCTCCACTGCCTTTTATGCTTTCCCCATAGAAATAGAGCTACATAAGGATTCAACCCTCAACTCACTGAGTAATTATCTCCATGCCTCCTAGGAATTTCAAGGCTTAGCTGAAGTTGATGTTGCATTTAAAGTTTTATGTGGCTTTAGAAATGTCTCCTACCATTCTGTAAATATCCCTTGTTGAAGAGCCCAGAAATAAATGACTGTCACTTAGGCTGTTATGCTGATCTTGAGGAGGAGCCTTGATATAATGGAGAGACCAGAGGCCCAGTTCAGTCAGTAAGCAGCTTTGTGACCTTGGGCAAAGGCCTTCTGTCTTCCTTCCCAGTTGCAGAGACTGGCTTGAACTAGATGAGGCCTCTTGCAGCCCCAAGTCCTGACATCCTGTGACATAACACTACCTAGATCCAATCCCGACCTAGATAGCAATCCATCTTGCTTGCAAGGGCCCTCCTCTTGCATGCCATGTGTCACAGTAATTATGGAAATGAGACGTGACTAAATAACTGAACAAGCAGTGGCCAGAGGGGAGTGGCCTGTATGAATTACGCTCATTTGAGAACCACAGTGTACAGTGTTAGCTGAAATGCTTTTGTCAGTGAAGCTTATCTCATATATAGAAACCGAATGTAAAGTTTGTAGTTTTGCCAAATTATCCTATGAAAGAGCAGCATGAATAGTGTCCAGATGTGCAACAGCAGGGCACAAATGGCCCCTCTGTAATTACTGTGGGTCTTGAGACCAGGGCAAAAAAGAGCAGGGACATCCTTTGTTCGGCTTTTTGCCGAGATGGGATGTTAGGAAGTTTACACATCTTTGGGACTGTAGCTCATGTAACCCCCGGGGGTCCTGGGACCTTGGCTACTATGTGAAGGGCTTTTAAGGACTCTCAGAAATGGGCTTTCCTGCCCACAGCCTTCCTGCAGGAAGTCAGTCTTATCTGAGCTCTGTTGCACTGGACTCCAGTATCCTTCCCAAGGAAGCTATAAGAGCTGAAAACCTACCCCCCCATCCCCAACTCTTACCCATATCATTCCTAAAATAAAGTAAGGCAATTTGGGTCCCATCTGTGGGAAGGGCCTCAACTTAATAATGGCTAATCAATCAAATGAATGGAGCTGGGGCTTAGAGTGAGAAAATAAAAGAACTATATTGATATGTAGTGTCCCTATCCTGACCATGCCCTCTTGGCTGTCTGCCATTGCAGATTGGAGAGATGAGCAAATGAGCTAACATATGGAAAGCTTTGCACACCCTAAAGCAACTATCGTTCTACAGTGGTTTGGGTTTATCCTGTAGTAGGTCGAAGGAATGAATGAAAAAGCATTTATTAATCACTTATTATGTATCAAGCTCTGGGGATAGAAATATAAAGCTAAAAACCAACCCCAAAGCTTACATTTGAATAGAGGTGACACATAGAGTGCAATGAAAGCCAAGGTTTTGGTTGGACAATTTAGAAGGATGGGGAGTGTAGCCATCAGGGAATGGTCTGCCATCCATCCCACTTCTAAGTGCTCCCACTGGCAGCATGGATTGGATTATGAGTCCATAATAGGAAAGGAGGGGGGAGAATGGGTGTTTGGGAAGTGAAGTGAAGTGAAGTGAAGCATTATAGAAGCCAGGTCTAAATATAGTGGATGCAGGCAATAGATAAGACAGAGATCCCCAGTTCTGAGGAAGGGAAGGGAAGAGTTCAAATTGCGAGATGACTTAGGACCACCTGTCTGACTTGGCTTCCGCCTCTGGCAGTAGACTTTCCCCTGGCCACTGTGCTGGATCCCACAGATCAGTTCCTTGTTCTTACTGGGCTGGGGCGGGGGGGAGGGCCTGGAAGATGACTAGGAGCCATGGTGTGACCAAATATCCCTAAATGTTGGTTAACTGATCTACCCAGTACTACCTCACCACACCCCTTGTGATGAGAGAAAAAATATTCAGCTCATGTACCAACACCAATAAATTTCTAAGGATGTGCATGAAAACACTGCTAAGAGAATATTCATTTCCTAAGATATTTTTATTTTTCAAAAGAAGTTTTTTTTAAAAATTGAGCTGGATAGCGATTTAATGTAGTTTAAAAAAATTGAGGTGGGGGGAAAGCAATTTCAAATTTTTGTAACGATAGTGATCTGTTTATTCTAAGATCTTTTGAGTTTCTTTCAGTATTTCTGGGAGGGTAACAGTTTCAGAAATGAGCAGGTAAGAATCTGTCCTGTCAAAATAGACTGACTCTAGATTGATAGTCAGGCACATGGGTCATCTCATTAAGCATTTTCCTGAAGATATCAGCAATTCCCCATTGGCTCCTCTTGTTCCCCACAGCGTCATCTGCCATCAGAGTTCCACACACTGGAGAAGTTCTCCCATTCTTCACCATTCTCCTTGAAAAGCACAAAGTAAGTTTGTTTTTTCCTTCCTGAAAAACTTTGGTCCTCATTTTTTCCAGTACTTAAGAGTTTCTGTTAATGTTTTCAGGCTGCTCATTACTCATTTAACCAAATCGAGTTCCATTGGGGCACTCTGCTTTACTCTGTAAAATGCAGTTTGTTACAATTCCTGCAACTTTCAGACAACTGAACTCAAAATCAGGAAGACTTGGGTTCAAGTTCTATCTCTGACGCATACTGGCTTTATGACTTGGGTAAGTCATTTAATTACTGTCCCTCAAGGTTCTTTGCATACTCTCCAAGAGTATGCAATTTGGGAGTTGCAGAATAGCTATCAATCTGCATTTGTAGAGGGAGATTCCTCAGCTTGGCTTTCCCTATCCAGATAAAATCACAAAGTTTAATCCCTGTCCTTTCCTTGGGCCTTCATGCTGATAGTCCTTTGGGAAAAGACTCCTGAGGAGGTTTCATAGAATCAAAACCCAACACTTGCTTTAGTAACTGGATGATGGGGCCACCCTTCTCTTAAGGTGAATTTAATATGCCTAACAGGCAAAGAATTTTGAGATATTTCTTGTGGAAAATAGAGATGCCAGAAATAAGTAATAGTTCTGCTATGGGCAGGAACAGAATTTACTCAGAAATTGCATACATAGTTTTATTTATTTAAAACTGAGCAGTATTTATTCATTGGGCCTATTACCAAGCTGAGGCTTTACTCTGGGCTACAGTGAGACTGGATGACAGGTATCTCATAGATCTTATAACTGTAAGATCTTT
Organism: Pseudocheirus occidentalis; assembly: GCA_028646575.1. Lineage (NCBI taxonomy): Eukaryota > Metazoa > Chordata > Mammalia > Diprotodontia > Pseudocheiridae > Pseudocheirus > Pseudocheirus occidentalis. The sequence goes on along the minus strand of CM053602.1, from coordinate 27,350,388 downwards.
TGTATAGACCTATGGTACACAGGGATGACATCCCACCAGAGTGAATCTATCAAATAAAGGACCTTGAGCTGTGATGGTGATAACCCCAAAGGCAAGATGGTTTCCTAAGGACCTTAGCTCACTTGCGTTGCCATAGAATGGTGACAACAAATGTGAGCATTGGTCATGCACTCAACATTGACTCAATATTATGAAGCTACTTTTTTATTTTTTAAAGTTTTGTTGGTAATTTTTCTTTTGAATACCATTCATTTCTCTACATATTTTCCTTTTGAGCTCTTCTTTATAGCAAAGAAAAATAGTTAAGCAAAACCAAACAACTAAATGACTCCATCTGGCAGTGTTTGACTCTATTGAGAAGAAGGATGTGTGTGTTTCATTCTTATCTTCCCTGAGGACCAACATTGATCATTGCATTTAACCTGAATTTAGCTGAAGTTTTATGTTCTTTCCATTTGTATCACTGTACTTACTAGGCACATTGGTTTTCTTTGCCTGTTTTGTTCTCTCTTGGTTAAAACAATTTCTCTGAATTCTTCATAGTCTGCATTTCTTGTGACACAATAGTCTCTTCAGTTCATATACAAAAATATATAATGAAATCTGGGGTCTACATCTGGACACTCTCTCTTCGCTGGGTTTTCATGACTGCTCTTTCTTTGCTCTCCTTCTGCTTGACAAAGGTTTCGGTTTTTTTCTTGTTGCCTTCTCCGGAGTATCATCCACGTCCTGCCCACTAACCATATGTCCCCCAGGCCTCCATCGGAGACCTTCCTCTTTTCTGCCTGTAAATCCTCTAGCCGTTATTTCATCAGCTTCCATGTATTCAATCATTATCTCTAGGAAGATTTGTATATATTGCCATAGTCTATTTCCTGAACTCAAATTCTGAATCATCACTTTCCTGTTGTACGTCAGTGTGGCCTAGTAGATAAGGCACTCAGAATCAAGTAAGAACTGAGTTCAAATTTTCCCTTAGATACTTAATAGGAGCTAGGAAGACCTGGGATCATACATCACTATGGACACAGTGACTTCTCTTCTCTTTTGCCTCAGTTTCCTTATCTGTAAAATGATAATGTTGGACTAGATTGTCTTTATGATCCCTTCTAGCTGATTCTTTGATGTATGTATAACTCAGCCTGTATAAAACAAAACTCATTATCTTTCCCCTTCCCAAACTTATTCTTCCTTTAGACTTCCTTATTTCTGTTCCAGTCAATTAAGTTTGAGACATTAGAGTCATCCTAAACTCTCGTCCTGTTACCCAAATCAGTTAGTTGCCTAGTCTCTCCCAATTTACCTTCACCACATCTCTCCCATCTCTTGTCTTTGTTCTACTGTCAGAGCTGCCGCCCTGTTTCAGACTCCTGTCACCTCTCCTCCAATATTGCTGATCAACCACAACAGCAACAGTTTGTGTTTCCCCGCAAGTCCTTTAACCTCTGAGTCTCTTCTCTGGTCAGATGGGGATGATAGTGGCAGCATCCAAAGCACTATGTAAATGTTAGCTAATATTGTGAAACTTGGGGTGTGGTGAGACCATTGTTTTAGGAATAGTAATCTTCAGGATGTAGGTAAAGCTTTTTTGAGTGCTTACTATTTATCAGGCACTGTACTCATGGATAGGGATGCAAATATAAGCAGGCCTGCCCCTGTCCTCCAGGAGCTTCCATTCTAACAGGGAAAAGGCCACCCATAAAGGGAAGCTGGAAAGGAGAGGAGGAGGAGAATGGGGGCTGAAGGAGGCAGGATACTCATTGTGGCATGGTATGGAGCTGGCCTGCAAATGGATTGGAAGAGGGAAGGAAAGGTCTGGAAGACTGGGTGGTAATTAGTAATGTTGTCCTTGGGTCAAGTGATAAGGATGTGAACTAGAGTGATAGCAATGGGAAGGGAAGTTAGGAAAGAAAGGAGAGAAAGTTTGGAATATCTGTGTACCAGGACACAAAAAAAAATGGGTGAGAGGATTGTTGAGAGGCATCGAAGGGCCTTTTGTCATGATTCAGTCTGAATATATAGTGGGCCAGGATCTGCATGGTTTTGTAATTTTTTTCCTAGGCAAAGTTCCCTCAGTGATATACTAATCGGTCTTTGGAAGACACTTTCCTTATAGTGACAAAGGTACTGGGCAAGGATTGTCTTTCTCTCTACTTTCCACTAGAAAATGGGAAGTTGTGGAAATAGCTTTTAAAACTCTAAAGTGAAATTTTCCTGGGAATGGAGAGAGGGAATTACAACTTAAAAAAAAAGAGGTGATTAGGCTTGATTATGCCTGCCTGCAGTGTCTGATTTGTGTGTCCTTAGCTCCGGTTGGCCTTGGGGGGAAGTGGTTCCCTCCATGGACCAGTTGAGACTAGGTAAATGCCTTGGGGTGTGAGGAGGGCAATTAGAGTCATTGCTGCTGGAGAAATAATCCTGGGAGGGGAAAATGTAACAAGTCTTGGAAGAGTTCCTCTTTGCAAAGAACTACTAGGCTGCCTGGTGATTTGACAGACAAAGATAAAGACAGTTCCGGAGGGAGCTGGAGTGAGATCATTTGGAAAGGTTCCTGAGACACCCTTCACACAGTATTTATGCTTATAGTGTGGACTTGCCCATTACCACAATCTTGATCTTGGGGGGGAAAATGCTGTGTATTTTATCTGATTCTCTCCTACACCCTTTAGTGAGTGGTCATCAACAGCTACAGTGCTTGACTTCTAGGGGCAGTAGGAAAAGAAGTTAGAACCTCAAGGTAGGGATTTTAATGCTTCAAGCATTGCTGGAGGACAGACTCATTTGACTTCTCTTTAGGGGACTTTATAGAAGGGAACTGAGGTATGGTGGAAAGCCCACTCCCCGGCTCTGGAGTAAGGAGACCAGGGTTTGACTCCCACCTTTGACGTTTTGGGTAAATCACTTAGGATGGTCAATCCATCTGAAGGTGGAAGGGACCTCAGAGACCATCACATTTAATCCTCTCTTCTTTTAGGAGAGAAAACAGACATAGAAAAGTTAAGTGACCTGCCCAAGGTCACACAGTAAGTGTTTATGGTGGAATTTGAACCCATGTTTTCCTGATTCCGAGTTCAATGTCCTTTCCACTAATTTCCCTGGGCCTCAGTTTCTTCTGTAAAATAAAGTGAAAGGATTGAAGGTTCTTTCTGGCTCTAGGTCTGTGACACTTGTAGTATTTTCGTTTGTTTTTCCTTAGAGTCAAATGGGCTCTTTGCTCTTAGGACTACCTTATATTTTGGACTTTTTACTGTAGTCAGCACGGATGGTCACTGTTCTGACTTTCCTGGAATGGTTTGAATCCATAGCAATGGAATATTAAAGTAGATTTCTTTAGTTTCTCAGTGTTTTTTGTGTTTCTGTTTCTGTTGTGAAAGACTAGATTAAGTAAGTGGGATCTGTAGGGAGACATTTGCGGTTCCTCTGTGCTATTGCTGTTACCCGGAAGGGATGGTTCTAAATCTGGGAGCCTATGATGTTGACATTTTTCTGTTTTGTGAACATCACTCTCAGGCCCTCCTGCAGACAGCTTAGTAGAAAATAAAGCAGTATATTAGAAGTAGGAAGGATGCTCAGCTACTGACAGTGGACAGAAGGCACAAAAGCATTATAAAAGGGACAATTAGCCCTAATCACCTTGGTAGCCCCTAAATGTATCACTTTTATAACACCATACAGTAAGTAATACTCATGATGACAATGGAATCCGCAAAATTACTTGCTGTACATTTAGAGATGTGCTGGAAAAGATTTAACAACTGACTCTCTGAAAAAAAATTACGCATGGCATGCTTTAAGTAAGATTTTTTTCCATCATTCTTAAGTCTAAGCAATCAACAAAACACTAAATCAAGCCCTGATTATTAGCATTTACTGAATTCTGAGGTGTAAATGTTCATGCTGAAAATTTAACAATCAGCTCAAGCAGGTAAAAGCCGACTCCAGCATCTACCCGCCCACATTTTACTTTGGCCAGTTATTTTGTCTTCCTTTTGTCTCATTGTGGCAGGAAGGTGACTTTGGATTCCTGAAGGACATGCTGACAAAGTAGGAGCCCCAAGCTAGAATCCCTCCATGTATACATGGGCCTGAAGATATACTATGTTTTGTCATGTAAGGGCAATGCTAGATAAATGGAGAGAGTGTCACTGCAGGAATGGCCAGTGGATAAGGAACTTTTTCAACCCCAACTCACAAAGACAATTAGTCTCTTCAGGCTTAGAGGGGCTTCATTATGTGTGGTGGTAGAGGGGAGCACTAATGCTGAAGAAATCACTGTTGCTTAAAGTATCAAAATGGTTACTCTTTCCTTGGGCAGGGAGATGTGACATTCCTGCCCCCCACCCCCCAGCTTGTTTCCATTGATGGCATAGTTTTAGTACATAAATTGATCTAGAAAATCTGTACATGTGTAATACCTCATTTCCTAAAGGTTCAGATCATTGAGATGTTACCATATATTTCCTTTCCATTTATTCTGATTGATTTAGTCATTTGACTTGATCTCATCTGTCTCTTTCATTCACCATTCTTTGGTTATTCAGCATAGGGATAACTGCTCAACTTCAGTCTACAAATACATAACTTTGGGGTTCATCTGTGTGCATGTGCCAGCAAAAAAAAGACACATTTTAGGTTGAGGGCTTTCACTCTCCTTGACTGGACAGATTTTCTCTTTTCTTGTTTCGTTTGCCTTTGGCGACAATTTTCTCCCAGGACACTACATTCTTGGCTGTCTTCTGTACATTACCTGTGGCCAATAGGGAGTGCCTTGCAATGAGAAGTCAACTCGGGCCTTCCCTGTGGTAATCAAATGTGGCATCTCAGGTACACATTTGGTTTCCATAAAGCTAGCAGACGATGGCCTATGCTTCATTTCCAGCCCCAGCTCCCTCTCTAGTAATTCATGCAACACTGCAGACCCTTCACTAAGAAGCCTTGTCTGAATGTTCCTGTTGTCTTTGCCTGAGAACAAATGAGAAAAGAAATGATTCTCTTGAAAGCTCTATTAGGTAAAGAGATTTATGTAAATGTGAACAGAACATAATTTGGGAAGTGATATTCTTCACAGTTTAGTCATCTTTACGTGGAATTGACTTGCTATAACCCAAATATGAGATGTGATGGTCTTCATTAAAGTTAACAAATTGTCTCTCAGGGCTTAAAATGGACTTAATTCACATGGTGTTTATTTCCCTGTTTATTTGATCTTTTCCTTTTGTACATTTTACGATTTTGTTAATTTTTTTTAGGTTTTAGCTTATTGGATTTCTTTTTTTGTTTGTTTGTTTCCTTTTCTCATCAGGATGGCACACTTCTAGAAGTTACACATCAGCTGCCTGTCATCTCCTAGTTAGGTCAGAGGATAGCTGATTGCCATTTGTTTTCTGAAAGTCCTCAAGAGGTAGTTGGATTTAGAGACCCTATAGTCCAGTGTTTCTCAGCCTGTGGGTTATGTTCAATTTGTAACAGTGAAAATACATCCTGCATATCACATATTTACATTACGATTTATAACAGTAGCAAAATGACAGTTGTGAAGTAGCAACGAAAATAATTTTCTGGTTGGGGGTCACCGCACCATGAAGAACTGTATTAAAGGGTCACGGCATTAGGAAGCTTGAGAACCACTATTATAGTCAATGTTTCAGTGCATTCAGAAGCATCTGAATCTATCATTGGGTATTTATTAAGCCGCCACCATGGGCCAGGCACTATCCTAGCTGCTGGGGATACAACAACAAATGAAAATAATCCTTCCTCTCAGTGTACTTACATTCTGATGGGGGGAGATGATGAGTGCATTCATAAATATGTATGGAAGAAATACAAAGACATTCAAGGTATTTGAACAGAGAAAATCCACAGTTGGGGAGAATCAAGAAAGGCTTCATGTAAAAGATTGTACCAGAGCTGTAGCTTGAAGGGGGACAGGGAGATGGAAATGAGGAGGAACCGCATGGCATGGGGGAATGGCCATTACCAAGGCATGGAGGGAGACAGGAGATGGAGTGCTATGTATGAAGAGGAGAGAGGAAACCTGTTTGGCTAGATCACAGAGTGTGGGAGAGGGACCTAAGTTCAGTCAGGCTGGAAAGGTAATTTGGGGCCAGATTGCAAAGAATTGGTAAAAGCTTAACAAGTGAATTAGAGTTTATCTTAGAGGCACCAGGGAGTCACAGTACTTTATTGAGTAAACAGGTGATATGGTCACATCTGTGTCTAAGGAAAATCACCTTGGCAGCTATATGGAGGATAGATTGGCAAGGGGAGAGAGAGACTTAAAGCAAATCAGTCATGAAACTTTCATGAAAATAGAAACTGAGAGTTGATTAGGTCCTGAGGTGAAGTGTTTTTCTCCTTTACAGAATGAGAGGATTGTTTTGTTTTGTTTTGTTTTGTTCTTTTGTTTTTGTTTTTGTTTTTACCTCTGAGCTGCCTTTTAACTTTAAATCTCTGATCCTATGAACTCTATACCATCCAAGATCTAATATTTTTATATTCCTGGCTATTACACATTATCATCTTACATCAAACAGTAAAACCCCATATCTTTTTCAGAGTCCTTGGTAGCTGTGCCATCAGCTTCCATGTTGACATTTCCTCCCATCGTGTACCTGTGAAAATAATTGTTTTGGACCTAAGTGTGAGACTTTTTATTTGTCTCCATCAAATTTTATCTTATGGGATTTAGCCCTAAATTATATCCTGTCAAGATCTCTTTGAAACCTGATTCACTGAATATATTAGCTACCACTCTTAGCTTTTTGTACTGGGCAAATTTGAGTGGTATGCAATCAGTGCTTTTATCTGAGTCATTGATGAAAGTGATCAACATCATTGAGCCCTGGGGCACTCCATTGGAGAACTTCATCAGACCATTGGTGACCAGCTACTCCTCGGGTTCAGCTGTTCAGCTAGTTTGGGGTCCATGCACTTATCCTTTCTATTGTCTTTCACATTTCTAGGCTGACCAGAACAATAGCATGTGAAACCGTCACGTGTTTGGATGATCCCTAAATCTATAGCATTCCCCTGATCTAGTCTCAGAACCCTGTTACGAAAGGAAATGAGATTAGTCTGGCATTACCTGTTCTTTTTTAAAAAGTTGTTGATATTAATCAGTCAATGTTTATTGAGTACTTACTATGTGTCAGGCACTGTGCTAAGAAGTAGGGAATAAGAAAAGAGGCCAAAGATAGTCCCTGTCCTCAAGGAGCTTACAATCAAATGGGGGAAACAAGATACAAAGACATGTATACAAAGCAAGCTATATTCGGGATAAAAGGGAAATAATGAACAGAGGGAAGGCAGTAGAATTGAGAGAGGTTGGGGAAGACTTTCAGTAAAAATGGGATTTTAGTTGAGACTTAAAGGAGGCCAGTGAGGTCAGTAGTCAGAGCAGAGGAGGGAGAATGTTTCAGGCATGGAGGATAGCCAGAGATAACGCTTGGAGCCAAGAGATGGAGTGTCTTGATAGTTAAAACAGCCACGAGGCCAGTGTCCCTGGACCAAAGTGTACAGAGAGTAAGGTGTAAGAAGACTGGAAAGGTAGAAGGGGGCCTTTTTATAAAGGCCTTTGAATGCCAAAAAGAGGATTTGGTTTTTATATCAACTTCATTTCTGTGTGTATGCTTCCCTCCTTAATCTGTTCATTATGTCATCCACTTGTAACAAAAAAGAAAAAAGCAGTTCAGTAGAACTAACACATCAGCAGTCTGATGGTATATGTATCATTCATATTCTTCCTACCTATTCTATGCCCTCTATCCCTACCTCTCCAAGCCCAGAGTTAGAAAGACCAGAGTTCAAACCTGGCCTGAGGCATTTTCTAGCCATTTGACCCTGGATAAGTCACTTACCTGCTGTTTGCTTCACTTTCCTCATCTGTAAAATGGGAATAATACCAATACCTGCCTCCCAGGGTGGCCATGTGGAGCAAATGAGATAATACTTGTGAAGTACTTTGCGAACCTTAAAGTGCGATTTACATACTTATATACGTGTGTGTATACACACACACACACACACACACATATATACATATATATGCACATACATATGAACACATATACACACAGATATATGCATATGCATATATTGTTGTTGCTTTTCCTTCATTCTCAAAGAGGACCATGGCATCAGGGAGGTCATGCCATAACTTGCAAGTGAATTGGATTTAAGTGAGGCAGGGCTGTGCAAAGTCACCAGCCTCACTTTCTCCTCTGGAGCCAATGACCAGATATAAATCAGGACATCTGGAGATGGCCCTGGATGCAGTGGGAGACCATGGTCTTTTAAAAATTTTCCAGCGTCTCGGTTTGACTGAGGAAAAGCTCATTCAGTGATAAAAGCTAGGTAAGAAATGAAGCAAAGAATGGCCCCTTCTACTTAGTCAAAAAAACAGTCGATCTGGGAGGAGAAGATCCTCAGGGTTTTTGGCCCAAACAGAAACAATTGCTATTTACACTCACTCTGAGCCACCAGAGCCCAAAAAGAGACCCTGCTGGCTTGGGCTGGAACCTGTTGTTGGCCATTCAGTGAGAGCCAGAGTGATTTGGGTTTAAGGCATGGTCCTTAAGAAAGAAATCTATCCTGTAAACCCCAAGAGAAAAATATTTTGTGAGGTTTCAGGGATCAAAATTTATGTTCCTTTGGGCAGAGTACCAGCAGTAAAGGGTTTGATACCCAGTATGGACAGAGGGAGAGAAAGGAGGAAAGGAAGGGAAAAGGAAGAAGGAGCTATGTTGCCCACCTGGGGAGATGGCCTCCATATGCATATATAGTTCATATATGTATACATGTGCATATATATTGTGTTTATCTATCTAGGTACACACACATGCATATACATACATGATATTTCCAGCTTATTTCTCTCTACCTGGACCAGTTCCAATTCTGTGCCTCCAAGAGCCTGGGGAAGTTAATTTATTTAGCTTTAGACCTCCCAACCCTGAGTTGGAACCATCTTGATTGCCCACTATATTTATCTGGCCTCAGGCAACAGACCATGCTTCTCATCCTTCATAGCAGGCTCCATATCTTCTCTTCTGTCTCCATGTATTCTTCCCCACCCCAGTCCCCATTCACCCAAGACTTTCCATCTCTTGCTCTGGGAACAGAAATCAAACCAATACTACCATTCATTTTGGAGCAGGCAGATCTAAAAGGTATGCCATTGACTGCCCTGTGACTCCCCAGAACAAAACTCCCTGCTTTGGAGAACAGTCTTATCTGTTGTCTTCCTCTCTCAGTACATAAACTCCTTGGTGAGAAAGACTGAGTTTTTCTGTGTCTATTCCTAGCACATAGCATATGGTAAGCCTTTAGTAAATACTTTTTATTCATTCATTAATTCATTTCATTTCTAGAATTCCCCCTCTTCTGTAAAAAAACAAATATTCTGATCTCT
>CM053602.1:27312630-27340876 GCA_028646575.1 Pseudocheirus occidentalis | reverse complement strand
TCTCCAGTCCTGCTAGAGCTCATCCTCTTACCTCTGACCTTCTTAAGGTTCCAGACATTTGCTTACCACCTGTATCTCCCTGCTATTTTATTCTTTTTCAAAATATTTATTTATTTAAAAAATAATGAAAACTAATTTTTAAAGTAAGCATGATTATATTTTTCTCCTTCCCACTTCCCTCTCCCCCCACTGGAAAAAAATATTCATAGTCAAGCAAATAAATTCGTATGCTGGCCATATATCAAAATCTGCCTCATAGATAATAACAGACTTTTAAAAATTTATATAAACCGTTCACCCCTTGATAAATAGTCAAAAGATATGAGCACATAATTTTCAGAAGAAGAAATCCAAGTTATCAATAACCATATGAAAAATGCTCCAGATCATTATTAATTATAGAAACGCAAATTAAAGCAACTCTGAGGTTCCACCCCCATACCCAACAGATTGGTGAAGTTGACACAGGAAAATGACTAATATCTGCACATTTTTTCAGTACTCTAAGATGGAGTTCATCTGGATCAGGTGACTCAAATTCACCAAGGGCAGCTACACCCATTCTTCCAATATCCTTAATTGTCTTGGGTACCAACTTCCTTTTAGAGCCGTTTGGCCTGTCCTTTTCAACATTTTAGCTCTCCTTTTGAGCTTTCCATCTTCATCATCTTTTATCAGATTGATAAAAATGTTGAACTGTAGGGGGAACCAAACCCAGATCCCTGAGCCACTCCACTAGGGACCTCTTTCCAGCATGACATCAAATCATTAATGACTACTCTTTGAGTTAAACCATTGAACCAGTTTTAAAAGCAGTTTGCGCATACTGTCATGTGACTGACAAGAATTCCATGAGAAACTTGACTTGGGGGAATTGGGAGCATAAGTAGTGCAATTCCCTCATTTCCCAAATGAAAACAGGTACTTTTCTTGTCTTACCCACCTCTAAGAATGCCAGAAGTAATCCTGAAGATCATGAGCTAGATAAAGTGTCTTTGTTAATGTCTCATCTCTGAAAGTGGGGAGGACCAGGAAATCAGGGCCCAATACCCCTGGTAAAGGTATATACAGCTGTGGAAAGGTGATGGTTTCCATGGAATCGCATAATCTCTTTGGTTTTATTTTCATGCCTTCTTGACCAATAGATAACTTCTCTCACCTCTCATCCCTCTTTGTCCCTTTTTCTTATGATGGTGAGGAATTGCAATAGTTCATATCCTGGATTAGTTTAGGATTGTGGCAGATGAGGACACTGCTTGTCTGCCCAGACTGCTCAGGAATAGACCTAGACAGAATCCCACTGGATTCCTATATGTTGTCAGTTTCATTTCCTAGCTGCAATCAGTGAGGCTAAATGCAAGGCTTAAGGGCAGCTAAGAGGCTCAATGGATAGAGTGCTGACCCTGGAGTCAGGAGGACCTGAATTCAAATCCAGCCTCAGATACATTACTGGCTGTGTGACCCTAGCCAAGTCACTTCACCCTGTTTGCCTCAGTTTCCTCATATGTAAAACGAGCAAGAGAAGGAAATGGCAAAACTGCTTCAGTAGCTTTACCAAGAACACCCCAAATAGGGTCCCAAAGAGTCAGATGCTACTCAAACAACTCAACAACAAAAACCTAAAGCTTGAATGCACATTCCTCAGGCCCAAGAATTGAGATCCTCCTGTATTTTCCTAGCTGGGGCATGTGTTCGTTTTAGTCTCTGAAGATTATAACTCTTCTGCTACTTTACACTTGTCATATCAGATTTCCTGACTGTTTCTTGCCAGCCCTACAGGACCCTTCCCTGGGCTTGGAGTTTTCTCACTTTGCTCATGACACAGTTCGTTTTCAAGGTTATTTGCTTAACATTTTGCTTCTTCTTTGGGAGCTAAACAAGCTCGTACTGTGCTTAACCTTGATTGGCTCCAGGGTTCTTTCTGAATGTTGTGTTTAGGTGGTAGAATGAAGGAGTTTTCGCAAGGCAGGTCATTTCATTCTGGGCATCTTATTTAATATATCTCAAGATGATTTTTTAAATTTTTCAATTTAATATTATTGTTTTTTTCAATTAACAAACATTTATTTTCTCATCCTCTCACCTCCTACCCAATTAAACAACAACAAAAAAAGAAATCCAAAGTCCTTGTAACAAGTATGTATAGTCAAACAAAGCAAATTCTCCAGTTGGCTGTGTCTAAGAATGGCTGCATTCTGGGTCTTTTGCTTCTCTGATTCATTTCTCTGTGGGCACTTCTTTACGTATCTGCTTGCTTTCTTTGTCTGTGAATACTGCACGTGGAGTCCAAAGACCAGATTTCAAATCACATAGTTTCTGTGTGACCTTAAACAGGTCACTTTACTTTTGAGTCTATCTCTTTATCTTCAGAAAATGAGGGTAACACTTGTTCTTCAGACTTCCCAGGGTCATTGTGGGACTCTAATGAGACCATGGATGTTGGTTATTTTGAAAACTGTACAATATAAGCCATTTTTCTGCTAATATTAACAGAGGGCTTTTACCATGGTGTCTTATTCTACCAGGTTCTTTTAAAAATGTAGTTGTAACTAAATTTTTGGGACCAAACCAACAGAGGCAAGATGACATGTTGTTCCCTGCTGCATTGTTTGACTTATTTCACATAATGGCCTGGTGATATGAATGAAATTAGGGGGCCTTGGAAGGACCATTTTCAGGGTACTTCCTGCCTTTACCAGTCAGCTCCATTTCAAATTTCTTGAGTCATTCAGTTCCCTGAGAGTCCTTTTCAATTTTCAGAAATACCATTGTCCTCCAGAAGAACATTCAGACTAGGAGGAAAGGTCATAGTCCAGGGTGTTTGTCAGTAAAAAGCAGCATCTTGCAGCATCTGGAAAGATGCACAGAGAAGACAGATGGTTTTTTTTAAAGCAGCAAACAATCAGGAGAAAAGCACTCCCAAACTCAGAGTTTTCCTGTTGGAAGGAAATTCATAGAAAATTTAGCATGAATATAAGTTTTATAAGACATTTCTTTTCCTAGTGACTTGATATGACAGCTTTCCCTCCATTTATTTTCTTTTCTGTATTGTTTGTTCTTGACATTTGTTCAGTTTCTGACATTAGAATCAGAGTTTTATACTAATTGTCTCCATTTCCTCACATCCCACTCATTTCTCAGTCCCTGGCAATCTGGGTTCTGACCTTAGTTTTCACTTGAAAACTGTTCCCTCTAACAGTGACCTCTCTGATTCCTCTGAAATACTGAGTCCAATGACCTTTTCTCATTTCCCATTCATCTCTACTTCCTTGTGGCTTTTGACACTGTTGCCCAGCCCTTCTTCCTGGATACTTTCTGTTGGAATGTTTGAAAAAGCTTTTACTTACCTATGTATTGTGTGTCAGGCACTGTGCTTAGTACTGGGGATACAGACATGATGGAAGGAACTAATCCCTCCCTTCATGGAGTTTCTATTCTAATGGGGAGAAGAAGGCATATAAGGGAGTGTTAGCTAGGGAATAATAAAGTCACTGGAACAGTGAGGGGAGCCAAAGAGCAACCCAGTGATATAGCCGTTACAGAAGCAGTAGTGTTATTGATGTGATGATGATTCCCAGAGCAGTATCAGGAATGGTCTGGAGCTGGAAAGGGGCAGAGCATGAGATGGGGCTGCTTAGATGTAGTGAGCTCTCACCAATCATAATGGAATGGGGAACTGCAGGAAGCCAGGCAGCAGACCAGAAAGATTCTCCCTTAGTGACTTTCCTCTCTCCTAGTTCTTCACCTCCTTGACTGACTTTCTTCTAAATCTCCTGTGTGGGATAATCATCCATGCCTGTTCCATAACCCTGATTCCCTGACGTGGACCTCCTTATCTTCTCCCTCTCCCTCTCTCTTGATGATCTTAGTTCTTATGGCTTTTAATACCATCTCTAAACAGATCACTCCCAGATAGATAACTGGCCTTAATCTCTGCCTTAAACCCAGGACTGGTATCATTGTTGACTTCCTGGGAATATGATAACATCACCACCAGCAAACCCATAGCTGTCTCAAACTCATTGTGTCCATCATGGATTCATTTTCTTCCCTGTATCTCTCTCACTCTTCCCTCAAACGTCTCCATTTCTTTGGTGAATGCCACCATCATTCCCATTACCCAGATTCTAAAATTGGGGTTAGCTTCTACTTTTCCTTCTCCCTCACATGTCCTTACCATATCCAGGCTTTTCCCTAGACTTGTCAGTTCTACCTCCATAAAATCCCTTAGATCCATTTCCTTGTCTCCCCTCACATGACCTTCATCATCTCTCACCTACAATGATTTTTAAAAAATACTGATGTCTTTTTTTTGTTGTTGTTGCTGGAATGTCTATTCCACGAACTATCCCTTATAACAAAGAATAAAAAAAGAAAGAGGGGGAAAAAGCAGTTCTTCAAAACTAATATTTCAACTGGGTCCTAGAGTATCTGCAGTATTCTATACCCATGATTCCTAGCCTCTGTAAAGAACACAGGAAGGTACATTTTTTCATCCTTTCTCCAGGGTTAAGCTTGGTCATCAGAATTGTAGAGCATTCAAGGTTTTTTTTTTTTTTTCATGTGCATTTTTATAGTCCTCTGCACCTCTCTGTGTATACATACCCATACATACATGCATACATGCATGCATACATACACACATTGACACACACATGATTTTCCTGATTCTGCTTACTTTACTGTCACTTCATAGAAGTCTTCCATTATTCTCTGAATTCTTCATGTTAATTTATTTTTAAAAAATACATTTTATTGATCTTTTGTTTTTATATCACCTAAATTTCTTCCTGTTTCTCATTCTCCCACGGAGCTATCCCTTATAAGAAAGAAAATTTTTTAAGAGAAAAATTAGAGAATTAGCAGAACTAATTGATACATGGGGGAAAAGTTGACAATATAGTCTGCTTTCCACACCTGTGAACCTTTTCCTTTTTCCAAAGAGTTAGGGGAGGTATATTCTCATCTCTGTTCTTTGGGGCCAAATTTTAATTTTTTTACATGTTTACAGCATGAATCTGAGATTTTTTTGGTGATTCTTTATATTATTATAGTCATGGTGGTTATCATTTTCTTGGCTTTTCACTTTGCATAAGTTCATGTAAGTCTTACCATGCTTCTCTGTATTCTTCAATCACTTTTGCCTACTGTGCAGCAATAGTGTACTTAATTCATGTATTCTGATATGTTTAGCCATGCTCTAATCAGTGGACATCTACTTTGTTTTCTGTTCTTTCCTCCTAAAAATGTTGCTACAAATAATGCTGCTGCAAATAGAGGCTTTTTGATCTTTATTTTTACCTCCTTGGGGTATATGCTTAGTAGTGGTGTAATCTCTGGGTCAAAGGGTACGGGCCTTTTAGTCACGTTTTTAGTGGATTTCTAGCTTGCTTTGCAGAGTAGTTGGAGCAATTCCCAACTCCATCAATGGTGTATTAATATGTCTTGTCTTTCCACAACCCTCCTAACATCAGTTATTTCTACCTTCTGTCATCTCTGCTAATTTGCCAGTGTTCTTTAGCTTTGTGTGTCTCTGTGAATAATGTGGAGTGAAGTTTCACATGGTTGTGTTACTAGTTGTGATTCTGTTGTTGAGAATGGTTTTTATCATTTAATCAGTGGAGAATGACTTTGGTCTTGAATATTTGCATTACTTCCATGTATAATTTGGATATGCGAATCTTAACAGATATCTGACATGAAGATTTTTCCCATTAAAAAGTTTTTCTTCTTGTCCCTGCTGTATTGAGATTTGTGTGTGTGTATGTATGTGTGCATGTACACACACGTGTCTGTGCAGAAGCCTTTCAGTTTCATCGAATTGACATGATCTGTTTGGTTTTCTGTGATCTCCTGTTTCACTCATTTGGTTAAGAATTCTTGCCTAATCATGATGTGAAAGGAACCTGATCTAGTTCTCTTCTAATTTTCATTTAATGAAATCACCATTAATATGCAAGTTTCCTGTTCATTTTTATCTTATTATGGTATATGGTACAAGATGTTGCTCTCAATCTCGTTTCTGTCAAACTTTGTTCCAGTTTTTCCAGGATTTCTTGTTCAATAGCTAGTTTTTCACCAAGTAGTTTATGATTTTACATTTATGAAACACTGTGTTATTGAGTTCAGTTCTTTCTGAGTCTTCCTTGTCTAGTCTGTTTTATTGTTCTTTTCTATTTTTTTAAACCACTGCCAGGAAGTTTTGATGATTATTTCTTTTTAATCTAATTTGAGGTCCAGGAATGCTATTTGCTTTCTTTCTGTGTGTTTTGTTCCCATAATTTCCCTTGTTCCTCCAAATGGATTTTGTTATTTGTCTGACTTTATGAGTTATCTCCTTGGCAGTTTGCTATAGTACTAAGTCTGTAAATTAATTTAGGCAGCATCATTATTTTAATTGTATTTGCATGGCCCAGCCATGGCCATTTATTTAAGCGATGCTTTATTTCTTTAAAGACTGTTATGTAATGGTATTCATAGAGAAGTCTTGAGTTGGTCTTGGCAGATTGACTTCCAGATATTTTATGCATTTTCCAATTATTGTAAATGGAATTTTCTTTCCCATTGTTTTTCCCCTGGAATTTGATATTGCTCTATAGCAATACTGACTTTTTATTGATTTATTGCATATCTAACTACTTTACTGAAGCTAATAATTTTCTCCAATTAGTTGATTCTGTGGTTTTCTTTTGTGTCCCCTTTATTTTCTTGCTATTTTTAAAATTTTGTCTTGAGAGAGGGAGGAGAGAGCAAGAGAGAAAAAGGAAGAATGAGAGAGAACTTGTTTTCACCCACATAGCAGAAGACAAAAAAGAGATTCATTATGAAGCTGTGAATCTCCTTTTCCCATTGTTTCATTTTCCAAAAACTCAACAATAGGGGCGGCTAGGTGGCGCGGTGAATAGAGCACTGGCCCTGGAGTCAGGAGGACTTGAGTTCAAATCTTACCTCAGACACTTGACACTCACTAGCTGTGTGACTTTGGGCAAACCACTTAATCCCAATTGCCCTCCCTTCCCCCTTCAAAAAACAAAAGTAAACAATAAAATCAACGTTTTACTTGCAAAAGTACCCTACTGGTGTGTGCTTGCTTCTGAACTTCTGTCTGTTTTCTTCTGAGCATTTAAGTAGGTGATCTTTACTCTGCATTTTGCAAACCCCATGATCTCTCTGGGTCAGCCAAGCTAATCTCAGCAATTCCCACCTGACTTTATACAACTGCCCAACTCCCTCTCACATAACTTTTTGAAAACATTTTGGAAATACATTTTGAAAACTTGAAAGCCATTAATTTGATCCTCCCCCTTTCTATGGCTCTTGAAGGTTTACAGTTAAATTCACTTGAGAGATTATTATAAATAATAATACTCAAGCTACCTCCACTTCCTGGGATATTGTGAAGAAAGCACTTTGTAAACCATAAACACATTACCTCCGTTGGAGTTAACTATAAACCTTAAAAAGCTATAAAAATGGGAATGTCAAGTTAATGGCTTTGAAAATTTCAAAATGTAAAAATGTGAGGGAGAGGGGAAGGTAGATGGGCAGTTGTAAAATTATTTTACACATAGGTAAGGAGGGAGTGAGGTGGGGGAGACTTGAATTCAACCAGAAGCTAGGAAATATTTCTTAAGTGCTCACTATGTGTAAAGGACACAGAGAGAAAAATGAATAATAAAGAAATAATAATAAATAATAAATCAATAAAATAAATACAGAGACAAAAATAAAATACAGTAAAATAAAAAGTCCATGCCTTTGCGAAGTTTACATTCTGCTAGAGGAGATGCAGCAGATATACAGATTAGTGCAGGGCAGGGGTTGAGGGGAGGACCTGCAACCTCAAGGCCACATGTGGCCCTCTTAGTCCTCAAGTATAACCCTTTCAGTGAATCCAAACTTCAGGACAATACTTCAGGAAGACCTAAAGGGCTACATGTGTCCTTGAGGCCACAGGCTCCCCATTCCTGGATTAAATAAATGCCAGGTAGTTTAAAGTAGAAAGGGAACAGTACCAACTGAGGCAGAAGAGATGAGGACTCCAGTGGTCAGTAGCACCCAGGTCATCTGACTTTTGATCCCTTCCTCTTACTATCATATCCTAGCTGCCAGGTTTATTCTGAGTTTTTCTTCTTGTCTTGAAAAGAAAAGCAAATTAATGGCTTGAGAAGCATGTTAATATTTCTTATTAGACCAAACATTTGATCTTGCCGAAGATGAGACTCAGTTGAGGCTTTTGGAGCAGCTGCAGTTGGCCCTTCAGCATGTCATCCGTCATTCAAGTTGCATGTTTATGTGAGAATAGGAAGGCTCCAGTGAGTTGTAATTCCTAGGTACAGGGCTCTGAATATATGGCCCCTACCCATGAGGAACTCAACATCTGGTTTGAGAGATAATATGTATGTGTACATGCAGAAGACACCCAACCAAGTTACAATTGCCACATGTTAAAATCCCATTAATTGGAGGGAGGTTAATTTGAATGGAAGATTTTTTTAATGTAATTTTTGAATTTCAAGTTTATGTGGTAGCTAGAGCTAGAGTAGCAAAATATTTCCTAGGAAGGTCCCTAGGGTACTTACTTAAATGAAAAAAAGGAAGTATGGTTTTTGATAGGTAGATTGCATATTTTTGTGTATATGGGCATTTTTCATGGTCTTGAGCCAGTGGAAAAGTAGTTAGTTCTTTTAATTAGTTTAAACATTCCTCTGGTACTCCTGTTTACCGTGTTATTCTGTTCTCTCTGAAAAAGAAAGATTTCTTAAGCAAAGATATACTTGGGCTCACCATCTTTCTTTATGACAGTTTGTAGTAAATAGAATCCAAGTGAATAAGGCAGAATACATTAGTTCTGCAGAGAGGGAGGCTCCTGGAGCAGTTGGCATTAGAAAGAGCAAAAGCCCCATCTGAGCCTATATGTGGTGTGGCAGCCTGAAGAACCAACCACATGTAACCTTTGGTTGGGTTAGTGGAAGCACAGTCTTCAGAAGGAGAGAAAGTAATAGTCTTTGTCTAAACTACTGGATAGCTGGCGTATCGGGCTCATTTCTGAGATGTAAATTGCTTTATAAATTGCACGGATAAGCTAAAGCAATTCTACAGAAGGGTGACCCAGAGAAGAGGGAACTAGAAATTGCATCATTCAAAGATTACTTGAAGGGAGCTGGGGGTGTGGGGTTATTTGACTTAGAGAGGAGAAGACTCCTGCTAGGCTGGAGTGACCTTGATAATTGTCTCATGTACTTGAAGAATTGTCATATGGGAATGTTTTTTTTCTGCTTAGTGCTAAAGGGCAGAACTAGTAGATAGATTTCTACATTTTACATAGGGGAGAACTTGTTAACAAAGCCATCCACAAAATCGGACTGCCTCAGGGGTCAGAGAACTAGAGATCACTAAAGGTGGTCACACGGAGGCTGGATGACCACTAGCCAAGACTGTTGTAGAGAGGATTCCTATAAGTTTGATTAAATGACCTTGGAGATCCCTTTAGTTTCAGAGATTCTTTGCTTCTCGGGTGGAAGAATGAAAGCAGATTTTATTAGGACCAATCGTTCCCTGCTCTGGAAGAGCTCACTGTCTGGTGGAGGAGACAGGACTAACATTTAGTGATAATATAAGGCCTCCTAAAACAAAATACTATTCTTCATGATATGGAGTAATGGGGCCATTGGCGTTTGAATGCTTCTCTTTTCCTTTACACAGAGTATTTGGGGATAAAACAGCTGCTATCTTTGTGTCTGGCTATGCTTGCCTTGTCTCCTAACACATGAGAAATTCATATTCCAACCTTTTCATCTACACTTTAAAGAAACTAGTGACTCTCCTGGGTGAGTAAGTAAGCTAGAAGGAAGTCAGACAGCATCCAAAAACCTTCACCCACCTAGTTTACTCTTTATCGTTGAGTGCCTTTACTAAATTAAAGCAGATGGGATGGGATCACCTATGGGGTTATGGAGCAAGACCTCACTTCGCTCAGCACACTGTCATGACGTCCCGGGCACAATAAAGTTGATAGGTCAGGATTCTTAGGTCTAGGCCTCATGTACACAGTGGTATACACCAACATCTCGGTTTTTGAGTACATTTCAAACTAGTCACATTTAACTTCATCTAACAGTGACAGAGAGAGTGCTTCAGGACAGACTTTCCAATTTCCTGATTGCTGCTCAATTCTTTTCATTGCAGTGAACATTTATTAATCAGTGACCATGTGTAGACCACTATTGTATAGACTGGAATCACATAATATGTGCAGTTAACTTAAGGAAAATCAACTATGTCTGCTGGGCAAAAGAGAAAAAAAGATAGTGGGAGGGGATTGAGTGTATCTATTATCCCACTTAGAGTAACTGTATTAATCAAGCAAGAATCCCAGTCAGTGTGGAGAAGTATCATTAATCTACATTGAAGCCATTTCTGAGAAGAGAGGAGACAGAGAGAGAGAGCAGAGAAAGACAGAGAGAGAAAGTGACAGAGAAAGACAGAGAGAGAAAGACAGAGAGACAGATAGACAGAGAGAGGAAGTGACAGAGAAAGAGAGAGAAAGTGACAGAAAGACAGAGAGAGTGAAAGTGACAGAGAAAGACAGAGAGAAGTGACAGAGAAAGACAGAGAGAGAAAGTGACAGAGAAAGACAAAGAAAGAGAGAGAGAGACAGAGAGAGAGAGAGAGAGAGAGAGAGAGAGAGAGAGAGAGAAAGAAAATGACAAAGAAAGACAGAGAGAGAGGTCCAGATATGTCCTGTCTGGGCTACTCCCCTATGATCTCCAACATAACTCTCTTCCCCAAGGAAATTTGAGCAAACCCTTATAAGGTATTGTAGACAGGAAGGCTCACAATGTTAAAAACAGTTTGAAGTTACCATTACAGGATGGCTGAGTACCCAATCCCATTTTTATTCCTATCAGTACTCATAGAACCATGGGACTCCTTCCAGAGAGAAGGAGAGGGAGGAGGAGGAAAAGTAAGTAGTAGCAGTAGTAATGGAAATGATAAATATGGCTAATATTTGTATAACACTTTAAGATTTCCTCATAGCATTCCTCTGAGGTAGGTGCTACTGTTATCTCCATTTTTACAGATAAAGAAACTGAGGCTGAGGATATTAAGTAACTTCTCCAAGATCACAGAGTAAAGCAAACATGTGAGACACAATTTGAACTCAGCTCTTGCAGATACCTTCATTTGAGTCTCAGTGATGGAGAACAGTTCTGAATTATAGAAAAAAAAATGCTTTCCTTACAGTAGAATAGGGCACACTTTCCTTGTATGGCTTTTAATATAATCCTGTATGAGGTTAAAGAAGATGTCCTTATATGGACTGATAGCCCAGTCACTTCAGGTGGATGAGGAAGGTAAATGTCTTAATAAGCTGAGAGTTATTCCTTGTTCTGAGTTGTAGTTACTAGTCTTCATGCATTTCCTTCTGAAAGGCCTTTTTGTTCTCCATGTGTCACTTCCCTTTTCAGGAGTCTGAAACGAGCCTTTTAGACCAGAGCAAAATAGCATTCTTCATATTTCACATATGCTTTTACTTATGCAATGTTTTCAATGTTTCCATGGTCGTTTGGTGCCATCACATTTTTCCTGCTGAGAATGAGTCTAGAATCTCTTCTTCATCATAACTCCAGCCAACTGATTCATTTTGCTTTTGCCATGACATCTGTTAAAAGGATCATCCTGAACTGGCTAGAAAGGCCCTGGAGTGTGTGATCTAACTTGCCTGGATCCTCTCTTGCCTGGGGGGGGGAATGTCATGCAGGAAGAAGAATCAGTTTTGTGGGTGCTCTAAATTTATTCTTATCAAGGCAACAAGCATTTAGTGAGTGCCTTCTGCATGTTGGACACTTCTCTAAGTGTTGCAAAACCCATTTTGAAGAGTACATTTTTTTCTCCCTCATTATCAGAATTATTGTGTGCCTAAAAGTCTAGATGATCTGGATGAATCCAGCCACACGCCCTCATTAGCTGTGGATCCTGAGCAAGTGACTTTTTTGGGTTTTTTTTTAGATTTTTTTTGTTTTAAAACTAAGTTTCTTTGATTTGCCTCCTTTTCATTATATATTTCAAAATGGATAGATAATTTGCTTAGTCAAATAATCATGTTTATGTTTTTTGGAAGGAAAATGAAAAAGAAATGACAGTTAAATAGTTTTAGAAAGTTCTCTCCACAGTAAGAACAAGTGATGAGATGAATATCATCAGAAACTTTATTTTTCGAATTGGAAAAACCATTAAAAATGCAAGAGTCAAAGTAGCCAAAATTAAATTCTAAAACCAGAGAAGCTGGTTTAAACTCTTGAATGCTGGGTATTGCAAAACCACTTCTCACAGAAATCCTCAATTGCCTGCTGAAATCATCAAGTCACAGCAGCCTCCAGACAAAAACCTGATGATGTGATTTCACTGCTGATTCTGCACCTCTGTGCCTCTCCGGGTCCCTTGGATGGAAACATCCCGATCCCTTTGTTCATGCCGGGGAAATCACTTTCCCTTTGTCTTTGTGCTTCTTAAGAGAAAGATGTTACAACCAGTGGCCAGAGTAGGTGTGCTTCATGCCAATTTTTGGTCCTTTGAATCAAAACCACAATTTTGGAAGCCTTGGCTTATTACCACATACTGGCCACGTATTAAGGCTTGGAGTGATTTCATTTTCATTTCGCATGCTCTTCCCAAGTTTCCAGATATCCTTTGTAGTTTTTATTTAGTGCCTAATTTTTAGTTTCAAAAGGAAGAAATACAAACATAAGGGGAAATTTTTAAAACATTGAATTGTGGAATGATAGAGACAGAGAAGCCCTTAGAGATCCTCTAATGTAACTCCCTTATTTTATAGACATGTATATGATATATTTGTATTTATCAATACATACACATATATGTTTCTATGATACATTTATACATGTACACACAGATTTATATAAAACACATATTAAAGGAGGGACTTAGAAATGCCCTTCCCAATTCCTGTGAATATATGGGTACTTTGGGGTCTGCTTAGAGCCTTGTACAGTGAGGTCACAAAGAATCCCCTAAATGGCTACTGATATGAAGGAGCTGATAACTCAGCAGAAGTAAAAAAAAAAAAGGGTCCAAACCATGCCTCAACTCAGTGACTCTTGCCTTCAGGCTCAGCAGAAGAGAGAACTGATTTAAGTCACTTCTCACATGGGCTTGTGGGATAATTTGACTAGAACAAAGAAGGACATCTCTGAGCCTTTGTTACATATAGATGAAATTGAGGTTTAGAGAGATCAAGGGAGTTAACCAAGGTCACACAGCCAGCACTAGAATCCTCATTTCCTTACTTCCTTTCTAAGAGAAGGGAAGAAAGCAAACATTTCTTAAGCACCTGCTATTTGCCAGGCACGGTGATGAACATTTTACCCATATCTCACTTTTTCCTCACAAGTTTTAGAGGTAGATGTTATTATCTCCATTTTACAGTTGAGGAAACTGAGGCATAAGAGGTTAAGTGGCTTGACCAGGTTCACACAGCTAATAAATGCCTGAGATCAGATTTGAGCTCTTCCTGACTCCAGGTTTGACCTTCTACACACTTTGCCACCTAGCTGCCTCTAGAGCTTTTGATAGTAGTCCACATGGCAAAAAGCCATTCGATAATAGTTGCCAATTCAAGGTAGTTGGATAAACTAACTTCATCTCACAAGGAAAAGCAGGAAGATTTCTCAACATAAATGCTTTCTTGGCTCTCACTCAAGTGAACAGATTTGATCTATTGTATGTGGGTTGTATTTTCTCACATGTGTACATGTCCTTGAGAGCATGTATTGTATTGTTTTGGCTGTCTAACCACAATGTCTAATATGTAGTAGGTGCTTAACAAATGCCTGTTGATTGACCGACAGACCATTGCCGTAATAATTCACAAGAGCAATCTACCATAAGACTTGGCTATAAGAGCTACCAAAAAGACAGCCTGAAAATGTATTTATCTTTCAGGAAGTATAAAGGGAAAGGAGGATTTTCTGTTGACTCGAAACTCTGTTTCTCCAACAGTCTACAGTGTTCGACTTTCTGCCATGACCAGGTTACTGCTAGGTATCAGATGATCTTCCTCCTCAAAAAGAACATGAAAAAGGTTGGACAGCATGTCTCCATTCCTCAAATGATCAGGAAGAATGGAATTTTCCTTTTTAAAAAATCAAAGAGCCTAAAGGTTTGTTTGTTTCTTTTTTTAACAAAAAAGGAGAAAAAGATTTAAAGAGAGAGAAGGGAATCCTGTCCTTTCCTAAGATCATTTAAAGAAGATGAAGTGCTGATCATTTGGCATTAAACAACATGGATGGAAGGTAACACAACTGCATTTCATCCAAAGTGGAGGGAGAAATAGATGTGTTGTTGGCATGAGAGCATAGAAGGAATAACTAGATGGATCCATTTAGGAAAACCCCAGTTTTTCAAAATAAGCATAGCCACAACTCAACTCATTTTCTTACCCATCCCTCTTTCTGTCAAGGGTACTGCAATCCTACTACTCATCTAGATTGAACTCTTTGTAATCATCCTTGATACTTCCTTCTCTTTGAGTTCCCATATCTGATTCTTCACTTATACTCCTACATCTCTTGAATTCATTCCTTCTCTCCACTTGTGGCCACCCCCTAGTTCTAGTCCTCCAACCCCAGTCTAACCTGGACTATTGCAATAGCCTTCTGATTGGTCTTTGTGCTGCTAGTCCCCTGCCCCTCTGATTCCTGGGGTACACAGTGCCCTTGTCCATCCATCCACCATAATGTTAACTAGCAAAGTGATATTTCAAAAGCATGGATCTGACCCCATTATTCCTCTGCTCAAGAAGTTCCAATAACTTTGCATTACCTCTAGCATAAAATACACACTCTTTGCCAAATAAAGCCCTTCAGTGACTGACTGTCTTCAGCCTTTCCAGATTTATTACATATCACTTTATCCATTCAACATTCTAGCCAGAATGGCTAAATTGTTTGCCAGCTCATCTCTAGCTTCTGTAGCTTAGTGTAGGCTGTCCCTCTGCCTGGAATGCACTCCTTCCTTATCTCTGCCTCTTACAATCTCAAGCTTCCTTCAAAGCTCGGTGCAAGTACCACTTGCTATGTGAGGCCTTTCCTGAGCCTCCTTCCCCCAACACCTAGCATTTCCTCCACTAATAGTACCTCTCTCCAATTAAATTGTATTCAATTTTCATATATGTCATGTTTGCTTATCTGCATGCATGATGTTTTCCCTTATAGAATGTAGATGTGAGGCCAGATACTGTTTTGTTTTTTATTTCATGTTTTGAATAAATAACCTGAATGGGCCAAGTATTGGTTTCATATATACTTGAACATAGATGATCCCGATGAATTAAGGATGGTATCTACGGACCATTTGTATAGAGGCAAACTTGTTTACAAATGATCGTTTGTGTTGGACCATATTTGGAGGGAAAGACATTTCTAGGACAAATGCCCATTGACCTCTGGTAAATAAAAAAGTAAAGAAAAATAATCCAACTGAGCCCCATTAGAAGGCATTTGTGAGATAAGCTTGGAGAATTCTTTGTTGAGCTGTTGCCTTTGAAAGGGGGTCATTTGGCCAAGGGGGTCATTAAAGCCGCTTTACCGAAATGATACCCAATGACCCTGATGGTTTTGAGTGGCATTTGGTTGTTTTCTGATTATTTGGATTAATACTGTTATTTGTGTTTATATGATATCCTTTTACTCGTTTGTGAATTCCTTGAGAGCCAGTGTCTTATTTGATCTCTTTCTTTTAATTTTCCCTAGAGAAGAGGCAGTATAGTGTAATAAATTAAGTGTTGAACAGGAAGACTTGGCTATGTCACCTTTGATCTACTGTACTAAGACCTTTGAGACACACTGGACGGTACAGAAAAGGTTCTGACATGCATTGATACTGCCTTCCAGTGTTTGCACATAGTAGTTGTTTAAAGTAAGTGCTGAAGTAGCCTTGGAACAGAGTTTCTGTAATCATTCACACTAGCCAGTCCATTAGCAGGTAGATTCTGTATGTAAACTGGAACTTGGAGCAATTAGTAGCAGTATAAAATATTTCCTTAGGGCAGCTAGGTGGCCCAGTGGACAGAACATTGGACCTGGAGTCAGGAGGACCTGAGCTCAAATCAGATCAGAGACACTTACTTAGCTGTGTGACCCTGGGCAAGTCACTTAACCCTGTTTGCCTCAGTTTCCTCATCTGTAAAACAAACTGATGAAGAAAATGTCAAACCACTCCTGTATTTTTACCAAGAAAACCCCAAATGGCATCAAGAAGAATCATAAATGACTGAAAAGTGACTCAGGAACAACAAAGTATTTCCTTACTGCCGTTGAAATGATGATTTTAATTCCTAATAGAAGGTGAATTACAGACCTTCAAACAGTTGCTTGTCTACCTCCAATGGTCGCCTCTTTCAGGTTCCTTCCCTTCCCAGATCTGCAGCTTACATTGGGAGATAGTACTATCTATCTTGAGACTTCTTCCCTTTTCCAGGAGCTCAGGTAAGCTTTGTTGCTCAGTTGCTTTGCTGATTTATTGGCTGATGTCAGAAGGGGCCCTGGAGGGATCTCTGGATCCTAGTGCACATTACTGGTGGTTTAAAGGGCTCCTGATTATGTTCAAGTCAGCACTGTAAGTTATAAGCTTTTCAAATTGCTTGGGAAACAGTCTTGAGGTGAAAGCATCATCATATCTTGAGGTTATCAAGGGGTATCAGCTTTACCACCACCACGTTGATTTAATTGGCCCAGTAAGCATGCCCTAGGTCTTCAGAATTGTAATTAAAAGCTGCAGGGCCTGGAAAAAAATCAGAACAACAAATTTCCATATTATTATTTGTTGGTTTTTTTCTAAAATAAACTCTCCTAGCTTACCAAACATTTGGGTCTAATTGGAAACTAATTAAAGTTACTGGATTCTATTTTAAAATCTGCCCACTGAGCCAAAGCATCTAGGCAAGAGAGAGCATAGTTTTAAAGTGACAGTTCTAAAAATACCTTCCATCCTGCTACCCAAGCCAACCAAGCCCCTCTGATTAAGGCATTGATTTATCTTCAATGGAAATGATGGCCTGCCTTCTTCACTGTGGTCCTGCTACCAGTGCTCACTCTAATTTAGCTGTAAGAAATGATTTGTTTATTGAACTAGATGACCCTTTGCCATTCACTCACCAGATGCAGTCTAACCATTGAGCTCTGGGAAGAGATTCCATCAGGAAAAGACCTGTAGCAGAGTCCAAGGTCCAGAGTAGGAAGTAAAGACTCAGAATTTGGGCAGGGCCCATCTGGACAGTGCCACTTGTCTTTTTTACATATGGGAAGCTCTCCCTATATAGGCAGTAACATTTGATTATGAGAAGTCCCTAGAAATATTCCTGTCACTCAAGTTGTTGTTTTATGGGCCTTTTAACCATTCGACAAGTATTAGGTGCCTAGTGTATACTTGTTGACAGAGATACAAAGGCAAAAGCGTCCTTACCCTTATGGAGCTTACATTGCTTCCTCATTTGACTTCTGATCTGTGATTTCTGGCCCTTTTACTACTCACTTAATTTCCCATAAAGTGGAAATAATGATTAGCATTATTATTTTTTATAATACTTTTATTTATATAATATAAATTATTATTTGCACAGTACCAAAACATATTATTTATTTAATAATATAATTGAGACATTTAGATGGTACAGTGGATGTAGGGCTAGGCCTGGAGTCGGGAAGACTTGAGTTCAAATGTGGCTGCAGACCCTCATTAGCTGTGTGACTCTGGGCAAGGTTCCTCATCTGTAAAGTGGGGATGATCATAGCAACCTACCTCCCAGTGCTGTTGTGAGAATCAAATGAGATTTATTTGTAGAATGCTTCCTTAGCACAGTGGCTGACACATAGTAAGTAGATGCTTAAGAAATTCTCATTCCCTTCCTTTCTGTTTACTTTGTAGTGTGATGCATGTTCATAAGTGTCTTCTCATGCATTTGTTTTGGTCCTTTAACTCCTAATCAACCACTTTTCCTTGTATGATTAGAGTTACTATATATTCCATTCTTCAAATTGTGCCCCCCCTTGCATGATTACAAAGTCTTTCCTGATTTTGTTGTACTCCTCACTCATTTCCATTTTTATCGATATCCTAGTATTTTATTATGCTACTAGACCATGATTTCTTGATTTCTTTAACTAGTCTCTTCTTATTGGCCATTTAGCATACTTCTAGCTTTTGAACTGCATATAATGTTGGAGATATATGTGTATATATATATATGTGTGTGTGTATGTATGTGTGTGTGTATGTATGTATATTGATGTATTTGCCTTCCAAATTCTGTTTGACTGAAGCTATTGAAATATGAGCTAGTAGAATGAATTTAATTTCTGTGCACTTTAAATTTCCTATGAATGATCTCACTATATTTATTTCATAGGGCTATTGTGAGGTTTAAATGAAATATGTAGGTAAACATAATTTATGAGACTAATATGCCCTTTAGTTATCACTCAGATAATTTTGCATTCTAAGCCCAGATATCTATGAGAAGGCACTAGAAGCTTAATGGGACTTAATGGGTATATAGTGGTGTGGTTAGAATTCATGAATTCAGATCTTGGCCCTGCTACTCACCATTTGTATGATTTGGGGACAGGCCACTCCCTCTTGACCTCAGTTTCCATCTCTGGGAAATAGATCACTGGACAACTCTAAGATCACAGCTGTGATTTTGTTAGTATCCACTCAGTGTCTAACACTGCGCTAATTGGTGTAAGAGATACAGGAAAGAACTCTCAGACAATAGTCCTTACTTTTGGAGAGTTTATAATCTAGATGGGGGGGAGGTCAGCGCTAAGTATTCTATCTATGAAGAATGTCATGTGTGATTCAAGATTATATAAAGTGGTACAATACTGAACCAAGGCTCTACGGGCTCAGAGAAGAGCAAAAGATCAGTGGTAGTCAAGGTAAGGGAAAGCTTCCTAGAGCAAGTAGGGCATGAACTGAACCTTAATTATTGTTGTTGTTGTTGTTCAACTGGTCAGTCATGCCTGACTCTTTGTTACCCCAGACCAGTGCTGTTTGTTCATGGCCTTTTTGGACTAAGATACCAGAGTGGTTTGCCATTTCCTTCTCCAATAAACTAACTTTAATAACAATCACATTTAGATGGCACTTTCAAGTTTTCAGAACATTTTTATATCATTTTTGCTTCCTGTATTTCCACATTTGTAAACTTCATAGAGCACTGGTTTCAAATTATTTGCAGTTCTTTTTTATTAACTTGGGATCTCCTTAGATCCTTGTTTTATGATCTGGAAATTCAGTGTATCTTGGGCACATTGGCTTTTAGTGGCAGTCCTGAACTTGGAAATAGGCTATGTGACAAAAATTTGCAGAAGTTGGTTGTTTGGAATTTATTTGCAATTTCCCATAGAAATCATGATTAGCTTCCTAGCCTGCCCCCCCCACTAAAAAAAAGCACCTATTCAGAGCATAATTTAATCCACTAATAGGATGGTAGGATATGGAACTAGATTAGATACAGTGTGTACCTACCATGTATAACATTTCTGTGGAAAAATGTGTTTTATTCAGCTTGGAATACTAAGAGTACATCTTTTCCAAATTCCACAGGGAAAGCAGGAACTAGCACTCCCATTATCAACCTTCGCTGTAGGAGTTGAGACTCTGCCAGTGACCCAAAGGACAAGGGCCCCAGAATGAAAGGGGGGGAGTTTGGGTGGTGACTTCAGTGTGGAGGCGGCATCTAGTGATAATGGCCCTTTGGTAATTGGGTCCTCTTATGTTGAGAACTGCCTGCATTTTTATTTTAATCTAATTTCTCAAATCCTGTTGTCACAGCAACCGAGAACATAACTGGTAAGCATTGTCTCTTCCCTCAGCACCTTCTGTGCCAGTCAGAGTTCGGATTGGGCTTCATTATCTAATCTAATAGCCTGCCTGAACCCAAACGGCAAGGTTCTTAATAATGTGACATTTTTATATTCTGTATTCACCGAAAGACTTTTGAAAAAAATCTTTTTGTACAGACAAGGTTACTGCCTTTCTTGGTTTAAATACTGAAAAAAATAGCTTTTTCCTTTTGATTTCTAGTTGCCTATTTAGTCTTACATAAATTGTTGTTATTAAGCCTGTAGTATAGGAGTTTTTGAATATGGAAATAGGAAAGGCATGATTTTTCTGTCTTCTATCTTCCTTCCTTTTCTTCTTTTCTCCTGCACCTCAAAAGCATTTGAAAGCATAACAAGTATCATTGATGCCTTTTATTTTTATGACATTGTCATTTCTTTTTAATCCTCATTCCCTGAGCCCCCAGTTAAACCTAAATCTAGTGACACAACTCAACAGCACTGGCAGCATACTGTACCTGTAGTCCCCCACCTTCGTACCAAATGATGGATGGAAATGTATGGCTTGGTCTCAATTAGTGTAAATAATGAATACCCTGAAGTGGTTCCATTATTCAAATTCACATTGAATATTTCCTTTGGGTTGGAACCAATCACCATATTTTATATAATAAATTTGAGTTGTGGTGATTCGAATACATGGGACCACTTCAGGATGATTCTTTTTCTCACTAATAAAGATCTAGCCAGTATTTTCCTCTTCTCTTCTCTGGGGCCAACGCTGGCTATGATACTTATTCTCTTCTCTTCCACATTTTGCTAATGGTGGTGGCGATGGTGTTGATGTTGGTCTAAGCCTCTGATTTCCCTAAGGAAACCCCTTCTCCCAATTCAGACTAGCCTCTGTTCTTTAATTTATAATCTTAGAGAGTTGCCTTGTGCAGCAGTGTTAAGTGACTTACTATCACACAGCCAGTGTGTGTCACAAGCAGTATCTGAACCCAGGTCTTCTTGGGCCATTGTTCATTATAGTCTGTGCCATGGTGCTCCATCCTTTAGGATTGCTAGGAAATACTTTCATATGCAGTCATCTTTTTGTGTGTGTGCCTTACTTTGCATATGGAAATGCTCGTTTTATTTGGAATTCGATTCAGGAAAAAAAAACAGCTAAGGACGTCTAGGAGAAGAACTATGTATTTAAGCATGTGTGCAATTTCACTCCCTCTTCTTTTTACTCTAATTTGGGTTCCCACCCCCACCTGTCCTGAAGTAGAGCTAGCACACCATTTTCCTCCATTTCAAAAATGTCTTTGCAACCCTTTGGGTCCCCTGAGAATTATGGGCAAAATAATGCGTAGTTGTCATTGTCGCTGTTTCAGAATGGAACAAAGAAGAACTCTTCGTGACAGCCTGGGAAGAGAATCAGCAGGATAATTGTGAATCTTAGGCATATCTCAGGGCACTTGCTCCCCTGCCTGTCCAGGATCAAAGAAGCTATGGAGGAGAGAGGGATGCCATGATTCATGGTGACACCAGCTCCCCCTTCCTAGCTGATCAAGCAGAGAATAACTGTTCCCAAAGTTGGAGACAGTGGAAAGGAAGAGACCATTTTGAGCAGAGTTCCTAAAGCAAATTTGTTAGAATTGTTAGAACTCCCCAGGGGTTCTGGCCCTCTAATTTTCTACACACAAGTTCTGAAACTGATGAAGGTTGTGAGGCAGACCCAGCATGATGATCGGATTCGCTGCACATGAAAGGACAGAGGGTGCCCTGCCCTGCTGACAGTGCTACAGGGCTCCTGGTATTCAGTGATCTCAGTGGACATTTGGCACCTGTACATAAGGAATGAACAAATAGAAGCTGAACCCTTTTTCTCACTGGGAAATTTTAAAAATGATTTAATATTTGGGGTTTCAAATTGGTCATTAGGGTAGACTAATTAGACCTGCTTATTTGGGAAAGAATAAGACAATAGTGCTACTGTCCCTGGTTTTTTTTAATGACTAGCCTCATTACAGCACAGTAATCAAGGCAAAGTTTTCCATCTGGGCAAAAACTATGGACCTGACATGGATGAATTCCACAGGCAGTTTATCAAGGTTGGTGCTTTGAATTCAGGGCTTTCTTTCTGTGCCAACAAAGCTATTGGAAGCCTTTTTTTTCTTCGAAAGTGGGAAGCATATTACTGAATTCCCTCTTTGATGTTTAATTTACACTATGTCAAAGGTGGAGATCAAACTCTAGCTCTTTCATATTTGAGGGGAGAAGGGAGCACAGGGGAAGAACACTGAAATCCTCCATTGATCATGCAGTCCATTTATATACCTACCACAGAGTTATCCCTTCCCTCATGGTAAGCAGTACAGAGCATTTCATTTGGGCCACACTTGTCTACTTAACTGGAATGCTAAGAAAGTGAACTATCATAGTAACCCAGTCATAAAAACCCCAGCATTGAAAGGGACTCTAGAGGCCATGTAGTCCATCCAGTCTAGATGCAGATGGAGGACTGGGCCTGGAGTCAGAAAGACCTGAGTTCAAATCTGGCCTCCAACACTTTAATAGCTTTGTGACTCTGGGCAAGTCACTTCACTCTGTTTGCCTCAGTTTCCTCATCTGTAGAATGAGCTAGAGAAGAATATGGCAAAGCACTCCAGTATCTTTGCCAAGAAAACCCCAGATGGGGTCACAAAGAGTCAGATATACCTGAAATGACTTGACAACAACTTTAATATGTGAAATAACCTGTGCATTCATCAGTATGGGTCTTCCTTCCATGATAGAAACTGTGACCCCTGAACTTCTAGTCCTTGTAGATATTCTTCATGAGTTGGCCATCACCTGGTGGCCACGCTTACTGCAATGACTGCCTTTCAAGTTAGCCACCTGTCTCACAGGCTTGTTGGGAGGAAAACACTTTGTATTTTAAGGAAAACGTTCAAAGGATGATAGAAAATGTCATTTTCTGATTGTTGTCATTTCTTCCTCTAGACTGGATGACAGAAGCTTAGTCTCATGGCCCCACCCTTCAAACCTTCCCAGCTTGTTAGGAGCTGCCAGGGCTTGGCTTTTGCTGGCCCAGCCTTCCAGATCCCAGGGGCAGCACCACATCATAAGAAGGCATTGAAGTAGAACTGAAGGGGAGAACATTGGAATTGAGGTGAGATATTTGTGAATCTGCTGTCATTTTTTGCTTAAAATTTATTTTTTCTCACTTGAGATAATGGTTGGGAATGTGCTATTCCGGTAGGGAGAGGAGGGGACCTTTTGTGAACAGAGGCTGAGAAAGGCATGATGGAACAAAAAGATAAAAAGATCTTTGGGAATTTCTCCAAGCAGACAACATCATACACTGCCAGTGGAAAGTAATCATTTGCTTCTTGGTTATTCATTGCTAGTATGCATTTTAACACAGATAACCAATCACTCTTAACAGTTGTCACACCAGTGATTTAGCCAGTCTTTCGCATTTTCATTTACTTATATTTGTGCTACGCCTGAAATACTAGTAGACCAGGAAAGATATGATGGCAAATGAGATACCAACTGCTCAGGATTTTATAGTAATACTCCTGCCAACAGGGCTTGTGTGCATATCTAACAATTGATCAGTTCTGGGCCCAGCTCATTGGCCATGGGAGGCAAAGGGGAGAGACTTGGTGAAAATGGTGTAGGATATAACTACTGGAATTGGTTGGTGGGTGAGTTCAGGACTTGACTTGAACAATTTACATAATAAGTTTGGAAAGGATAGATAATTGAAGCAGGTAGGCCAAGGACAAGTCTGTTGTGATAATCTAGGTGAGAGGTGATGAGGGTCTGAGCCTTGGGGATTGTTAAGTGAATAACAAGATGTGATTGAGGTAGAAACGACAAGATTTGGCAACTGGTTGGTTGTGCTGGGCAAGAGTCAGGAGGTAAAGATGATACTGAAGTTTCAAACCTTAGGGACTAGAAGGATAATGGTACCCCTGAAAGTAATAAGGAAACTGGGAAGACAGTGAGTTTGGCAGAAACGGAGAAAGATACTGTTAGTAATGCCTACAGCACCCCTTGTTGGAAATATCTAATAGGCTCTTGGTAACGTGACTGGAGCTCAGGAGAGAGAGACTGAGGCTGGACATATAGGTTGTTTTATTTTGTTTTATTTTTAATTTTCTTTTTTCCTCAGTTACATGTAAACAAAATTTTTTAAACATTTTTTTAAATTTTGAATTCTGTCTTCTCTCCCTCCTTTCCTCTCCTCCCTCCTCTTGAGAACACAGAGAATTTGCTATAGATTGTACATGTACAGTCTGGATATATAGATTATAGATTCTTTGTAGTCACAATAACTAAACCCATGGGAACTGATCAGGTCACCAAGAGAGAGTATAGAAAGAAGGGGGAAGAGGGCCCAGTTCAGCATCTTGGGGGAGTACCCTATGATGAGTGTGCATGACCTGAATGAAAATCCAGCAGAAGTGGCTAAGAAGGAATGTTCAGAGAGGTTTGAGTTGAACCTAGAATGAGCAATGACATAAAATTCTTGTGGAGTTTTCATACTAAATCTTGACATTCTGTTAACATAGCTCCATTTGCTGAGTGTATTATGACCTGCTTGCCAGCAGAGATGTAAAACACATCATCAAGGATATGGATGAAGAAGGGAGGGATGTTGGCCATGTAACAAAAGTGGGACATAGCAAAGGCACTGGTAGCCGCAAAATGTTCTGAGCCCCTGTGGCAGGTATCGCATGTTGCATAGCTACTCCATGGATGATTTATGGAAGAAGGTGGATGATGAGAAGCCAGAGATAGGCTGTGGCCTGCTATGATGGACGGAGTACCGACAGTGAGGAAATCAGATCACCTTAAGTATTAAAGTCTGGAGTGTTTACATAGGATTATTTTGTAGAACGCCAGATTTGGAAGGGACTTTATGGGTTATGTAGGCCTGAGCTCTCATTTGATAGGTGGAATGAGTCTGAGGCAGAGGGAGATGTCTCTCTGCTTAGGTGCATTTAGCAAATTTGCCCTGGGGCAGTAGCTGGGATGCCGATATTCTGACTTCCAGTCTTTCCCCCAGAACAGCAGTAACTTTTCATCCTAAAAGCCCATACCAGAAGCCAGGACTAACTCACCCTTTTACAGAACAGATAATTCACAATTGCCACCTAAGGCAATTGCTTTGCCACGTAAAACAGAGTCTCTCAGGACTGCTAAATGTGAACAGACAGCAAGAGGAAGCAGTTTCTAGGAGCACTTTGGAGCTGCCACTAGTCTTGGAAAGTACAATTGCTCTCAGTGGTCTTCAGTCATCACTTACCTGCTACAGTCGAAGAGAGGGGTGAAGAGGTGATCTTTCAGGGAAGCAAAGTGCTCCCCAGACCATTTGCTGTTCACGAATGACTCCTCAAATGGAAGGTTCAAGCATCCTTTGGGCCTTGGCTGCAGATTGACATGATGGAGCTGCTGCAATCCATTTTTTCAATGATCTGTGTGCTATAAAGTGAAAATGTTAAATAGAATGAAAAATAAATCACAAAGGCATCTGAACAGTGCCCAGTAAGGTGCCAGCTATCACGTGAAATTGCAATTTCCTTCTCCATTAGCTTTTGTCCTTTTTCAAAAGAGGTAAATAACTCCCAGAAGGATGTTAGCCTTTTGTCATCTTTTACCAAGTGTTGGTTAAGCACCTACTGTGTGCCAGGCATGGTGATTGGTGTTAGAGATACAGAGACAAAAGCCAAATGACCTTTACCCTAAAAGAGCTTGTGTTCTATTGAAGGGAAATGGCATGGAACCGAAAGGCTAACCAGGAAATTCATACAAAGTAATTATAGTTGAGAAAGAGAACTAGCAACAGTTTCAGGAATTCTTCCCCCTTTTTTGTGTCCTGGACCCCTTTGGCAGACAAAGTGGTGATGCCCATGGACCCTTTTGAAGAGGAGCCCAAAGACGGTTAGGGCTGCCTGAGACCCCAAAATACCAACATACCGGGTCCTGCAGAAAGAATTCCACTCAAGTCTTCTCAGCCAAGGAAAAAGTAAAGTTTATTAAAAGTTCAAGTTCACCACGTGGGGTGCTAGGCCATTTAAAGGTGCTCTCACAGAGCAAGTCTCTGCTAAGCTATTCTACAGCACTCTCACTGAGCAAGTATATACCAAGCTATTCCATGGCGCTCTCACAGAGCAAAGTCTCTACTAAGGCATTCTAAGGCACTCTCACACACGTGGAGGGAAGATGGGGTTCTCTATACAATAAGGTTGTAGGAGGAGTCTAGGGGTGGTCCAGGGGAGGAGATTGGGGAGGGTCTTCAGGAGGAATCAGATGAGGTCAGACTCCAGTAATGAGTGGTTCAGGGTGGGAAGTTGCTGGAGGCTACCTGGAGACCATAGACAATGGTGGGCCAGGCCAATTCAAGGGTGGGAAACTATTGGAACAAAGCTAGCTAAAGACTTGGGCAGAGCCACATCTCAAGGCCCATGACTGCATGCCCCCCACTGAGTGATATACCCTCCCTCCCTTCAATTTGTAAAGCTGTTAAATGGTATATTATCTAGCCATACCATCTTACTTAGATCTAAAAGAGATAGAGTCCGTGGTCTTTCCTTTTAAAAGGTGACATTACCTGAAATGATTAGATACTCTTGGGACGAGTCCTGGCCAAGGCAAACACTTCAAAATATCAAGCACCCAAATTCTATTTGGAATTCTGTTGAATGAGTATGCTACCCCTATCTGTCTCTAGTTATTTTAATTTGTTAGTCGGTGAGAATTTTGGACACCAGTACTAGTTACTGTAGCCTAACTTTTCTGGTTTTTGATGAGAAAACCATATTGGGGTGGGCTATGACATTATTTTAATCATAAGACAAATGAAACTCTGGATGTGTGAAGTGATTCCTAACAGGATTTTATTTATATGCAGATTTGATCATTTTTTAGAGTAATAATTAGACAGAGGATGGATAACTTTGTTGCTTTCAATGATGGTGAAGCGGTTGCGAGCCTTGTGGATCCTGTTCAGCATAGTTGCGTTGTGGTCAGGCCTTGGGTATCCCAGCAGCCTCCATGTGTATTCCCAATTCTTACCACAGAAGAAGACGAAGTCCTGGTATATTGAGAACAGCATCTGCAAACAGAGCTTGTACATGAAGATAAAGATGACCCCCTTGCCAGCCTGCAGGCTGTAGTACAACAGGATGTAGGCACCAGTTGGGATGATGGAAAGGTTGTAGGGACCCACGTATGGAGAGAGAACTCGCCTCAGCATACTGATTTTCACCTGGAGAGTCAAAAACAAGCAACAGGACTGAAACTAATATGTGAGGCCCTCATAGCATGAGCCTTGTTGAAGAATCACCCTTTTGAAGGCTCGAGGAAAAGATGAGACCCTTTATTTTAGGGCTTCTAGTACCCACGCTTTGGTCTTTGACAGGCCTGGGTTCAGCCATCAGCTTTTACCCCTCCATCCAGTGTGGTGTTCCTGTGTGTAGTGGGATGAGTGCCTTCCTAATGGTCAGTGATGTCACTGTCAGGGCTTTTATGACATCATCTTCCAGGAGGGAGCATTATTACTTAAAATGGACAGAATGAAGAAAATAAAAGAGAGAGACACGTTCTTTTATAGTACAGGAAACTGTTTTTTGCCTCCTATGTGACCTTGGAAAAATATTTGACCCTCTTTAGGCCTTGATGCCGTCCTCAAAAATGAGGAGGGAATGTAAGAGATGATCAGTAAGGCTTCTAAGTCCAAACCTGAGTATCCAGACTCTAAAATCTAAAGCATTATTTTTCACCCAAAATTTGTTCACCCTCCTAACTGGGCTGTTTCTGCCTCTGCCACCATTTATTTGTGCTCCTTCCTTGAGTATGCTGTAATCAGATAGGCAAATAACCATCCCTCTTTGCTGTCCATTACCATGTCACCATGCCCCACCCATCCTGCCAAGCCTACCACAGTCATCTGCCAACCTGTGTCTCTGCCATTTTATGTTTATTTTTTCTCTAATCAATCTTTACTTAGGCCCAGTCTAGTTGTAATCATCCTCTGGGTTTTGCTTTCTTGCCCTCTTATTGATTATCAAAAAAAAGTTCAGGGGCGGAGCCAAGATGGCAGCGTAGAAGCAGCAAAGCACCACAGCTCCCACACAAACACGCTAAAAAACTCATAAAATGGGACTCTAAACAGATTTTCAAGCTCCAAAACTCTCCAAAAGACAGAAAGCACGTCTGTTGCTACAGGCAGCTCAGCAGGTGGGGCTCTTCGCAGCAGTCTGGGAGCCGCGGCCGAAACCCCAGCCAGGTCAGGCCCTGGGGCATTGGGTGGGGAGCCGCGTCTATAGGAGAGCAGATTGGCTGCACTGGAGGCACAGTTACCACATTTATCAGGCCAG
>CM053602.1:27248116-27312130 GCA_028646575.1 Pseudocheirus occidentalis | reverse complement strand
ATAGCACAATAATATTCCATCACATTCATATACCATAACTTGTTCAGCCATTCCCCAATTGATGGGCATCTATTAAATTTCCAGTTTTTTGCCACCACAAAGAGAGCTGCAATAAATACTTTTGTACATAAGGGACTCATTCCCACTTCTATGATCTCTTTGGGATATAACCCCAAAAGTGGTATTACTGGGTCAAAGGGTATGCTATTATTTATAGCCCTTTGGGCATAGATTGCCCTCCAGAATGGTTGTATCAGTTCACAGCTCCACCAACAGTGAAAAAGTTATGTTTCTGACAATAACAACCCACTCTTATATAGTACTTTATGATTTGCAAAACATATTATTGTCATGGAGATCCTGTAATATGGACAATGCCAACTTTATGTTTTTTCATTTTAGAGATAAGGAAACTGTGGATCTGAAAGGTGAAGGGAATTGTGTCGGGTCACCCTGTGTGGGGGTGGGATCATACTAAGCAGGCTTCATGCTGCCCAGGGTCACTTCATAAGTGCCTGAATTAGGATCTGAGTGTAGATCTATGGACTCCCCAAACCAACAAACTCTGTGATCTTATATCCTCCTATCAGTGCTTCAGTTTGTTGTAGTTGCTGCACCCATCTGGAAGATGGGAAAGGACCATGGCTTTCCTGTTTATTCCCATGTTTCCACCCCAGCCAAATGGATTGTCAGCAGGAGTTCTTCTCCTGTGAGCTGCTGCGTGTTAATATGCAGAACCAAACTTGTGGAAAAGCATTTGAGATATATGGGTCATTTAACTGCAACAGCAAAATGCCAGTGAAAAAGAAAATTGCTGACATCATTAGTCTAAAACATTAACATCTGCAGGTTCCACGTGCCAGATGCATAATATCCGTTAGTTATCATTGCAATAAGAGACCATTGGGATGGTGAATCAGGATTTATGGGCAAGTTTAGTACATTTAGAATCGCTCTATTCTCCCACTACTGTTCAAATGAAAAGAATGAAAAAAACTCCACTCTGGAATAGAAATGCAGGTCAATCAAAAATGTTTTGGCATAAATGTATTCTGTTCTTTCTCGGCTCGCCTCCTTTCAATAACATTTTATTATTTCTTAATAACAACGTGGAAGCATAGACAATGTCTATTCTATTGTTCGAAAAAGACAATGAACTCATAAGTGTCATTTGGTTGAAAATACCTGGATGATTCCCTTCTGTTACTTTGTTCCAAGCCTTGTGACAAATGAAATATTGTTCCTTAAGCCCACATTGTTTTGTATGAAGATGTTACCAAAATTGTTTCAGACATTTTTTCTCTGCTGTGCTCCTCCATCTCCTTTTCCTTTATTTCTCTCCTCTCTTGAACTTTACTGCTCTCTGTAGACCTCATTTCATCTAATACTCCAATAGAGTCCTGTGGCCTTCTCAGTGTTAGGGAGAAACAAAACCCAACGTTTATTTCTTTAGTGGAAAGAATCTAAAAATTAGAAATCGAGTTGGGAATATTTGGGACCATGAAAATCCCTCCAGCCCTACGTGACTAATGGTTTTCCCTGAATAAGACAGAATTGCTTATGCTGTCCCAGGTCCTGTTTGTCATGGAGGCAGATAATAGATGGCACATGGTGTCTATTTTTTATTGCACTGCAGTTGACAAGATATAATGAAATCTTTCAAATGTTTTTTTAAATACAGGCTTGATGAAATTTGAACTATTGGTTATAAACTGTCTATGTGGATTTGTAGTGCATTCATTGTTTCTCATCTTTTATCTTCCAATGATTTTTTTGGCCATGTTGACTCATGGGGGATGTTTCCAAGTCATGGAGGGGGTTACAGACTGTGTCAGTGGAGGGAATAGCCACATGTCTTACAGCATTTTAGCCATATGATGTTAGATTATGGATTCTCTGAAATCTCTGATTGCGTACAGTGAAAAAATGTACTTTGAAGGCAGTTTCCCCAGCTAATTGTGATTATATTTAGACTGAGAGGAAAAGAACAAGAATGAGCAACTGAAAATTAGGGTTGATAATAATGAAAGATGACCAAAGTAATGGGTTAAGATGGGAAGATTTGAGTGTCAAGGAAATAGTCCATCAAATAAAGTAACAGCAACATTTGTCAGTTGCCTGTGCACTGTATATTCTTGGGCCACTTGCTAAATTTCTCTGGCCCTCAACTGTGCTGCTTACTATCTGTGTGCCCTTGGGAAAGTTACATATCTTCTACTGGCCTTCAATTCCCCAACTGTAAAATGACCGAATCTTAATGGATTGGCCCACTGTCTTCTTGGTCCATGTGTATACATAATGTGCCAGATAATTTCTTAAGACTTGTCAAGCCTGAAGAATGCCATCCATTTCTGGTGATTCATGGAAGGACAAATGATGGTGGCAGAGATAATCTAGAAATCATTACTATACTCTGCTAGGGAAGAAGGGTACCTTCCTCTCAACATTCCCATCACATTTCACTCCAGCAACCCGTTCCTCCTCATTGGCTAGAATCAAGTTCAGAATAGCACTTCTCTCCCCCCCCCCCACCATCCATGCTTCCAAGTTTTAGAAGAGAAAATTATCATTTAGGCAAAATAGCACCTCTGCTTGTATGTTCATGTGGAGGGGGGGGGAAGACAGGGACAAAGACACAGTTTGGAGAAAGGAATGGCAAGCCACTCCAATATCTTTGCCAGGAAAACTCCAAATAGGGCCACAAAGCGTCGAACATGATTGAAATGACTGAATGAGAAGATTTCAGTTATTCAGACATGGATTGGAATGCTCTCTCTCTCTCTCTCTGTCTCTTTTCTTCTTTACCCCATTTTTCTCTGTCTCTACCTCTCTCTATGTCTTTGTATAAGTATATAACACATTCTACATTTTTAATCCATCACCTCTAGGTCAGAAAATGGGGAGGATTCTTCATTCCTGGTTCTTTCTAATCACAGTTGATCACTGTATTGATCACTTCTTAAGACTTAAAATTGTTTTATAATTTTGTAGTTATAATATTAATTGTTCTCCTAGTTCTGCTTACTTTTCTTTGCTTTGTTTTGCTTATCTGCATCAGTTCATACAAGTCTTCCCAGGTTTCTCTAAAACCGTCCTTTCCATAATTTATTATGGTCTAATAGTATTCTAATACATTCATATGCCATAATTTTTTCAGCCAATCTCCAACCGATGGGCACACCCTTAGTTTCCACATATTATTAGTTTTGTGCAGCATGCAGAAATGCTTTATCTATGCTCCCCCAACTTCCTAATTTTAGTCAGGCCTCTGCCATCTCTTAGCTGCCGTTTCATGGACAAACTATGAGACCATTCTTGGCTTCAGCTGGTTCATTTTTTAAATTAATGTATTGGACTAGAAGATCTGTAAGATACCTTTCAGTTCTTTTGTTGAAAAAATCTCTAAATGTACCTGAGGTGATTTGAAGTCATCTACATTATCACTAGGGCTTCTGAGGGTTTCACACTTATTGATGCTCTCCTACCTTTCTGTCTCTATATGAAGTCCTATATCAGGGTCCTCTACATAAGGCAGTCTAGTCTAATTGACATGGCTATAGTGGTTTCTCTGTTGTTTGATGATGGCTGGGTATAACTAAATAATGTTTTAATTTGGGGTTGTTTGAAGTTGGACAGTTTCTCAATTTGATGATTGTACCAGGGAGAAAAAACCCTGATCATTTACTAGCTAGAGAATACATAGAAACATAATATGACAAGCAGGGAATCAGAGAACATGGGTTCAGATCCCAGCTTTGCTACCCAATGCCCATAGGGCCTTGGGCAAGTTATCTACCCTTGTTGGGGCTCAGTTTCCTTATCTGTAAAATGAAGCAATTTGATTTGATGGCCCTAAAGTTCCTTTTGGCTCTTAATCTAGGATCCTAAATTGGACAAACAGTACATTGTACATTCCTCAGCTGGAAAAGTAATGGACTAATCTCAGGATAGCCTGCTGCTCTCTGTATGTGCAGTGATGATAAAAAGGAGTGAAATCAAGTTTCCATTTTTACTTGTCTTAGCGTTGGTTTGCTTATCTAGAAAATGGATGTTATGAAATGGCCATAAATAACCTTTGCACTCCCTCCCTGACAGGGTGGCCTTGAAGAAAGAGGCTTGACAACTTTGAGTGTTCTTCTCACTGTGCTGCATGGTGGTGTCCATATGGACACTGTAATTGGGTTCAAGTTTTTATGTTCTTCACCTTCCCTCTGAAACTTCTTGCATTGGATCCAGAATCTTCATTCTTTGGATCTCATTTAACTCTCTCCTCCGTCTTTTTGTTTTTCTATTTACTTCTGTAAAGCAACTTGATGCAAGGGGTGTCGTTTGAGTTACTTTTAAAAATGTGCAACTTGGGGCGGCTAGGTGGCGCAGTGAATAGAGCACCGGCCCTGGAGTCAGGAGTACCTGAGTTCAAATCCGGCCTCCAACACTTAACACAAAAAGCTAGCCGTGTGACCTTGGGCAAGTCACTTAACCCCAACTGCCCTCCAAAAAGCAAAAAAATAAAAAATAAAAAATAATAAAAAATAAAAATGTGCAACTTTGAAATTATCCCTTCACTTGGTTTTATTTTGGTGGTAGCTTGACAATAATCTCCAGTGGAGAGAACAGCTGGTGAGTACTTTCATTATGGTCGCCAGGCACACAGAGAGGCAACATGGCATTGTGGGTTGTGGGGGTCTAGCTTCAGAGCTAGGTATGCCTACATTCAGGTTTTACCATATATAATAACTGGATGACCCTTGACAAGTCACATAACCCTTCACTGCCCTGACAACTCTCTCAGACATTGCAGGAGTGAATGCTGAGCTTTTGCTGTACATTGGAGGAGAGAATTCCAATATCTGGTGTTCCCCAAATCTCATGAAATCACAAGCTTCTTGGGAAGGGCCAGGGGAAGGCCTGAACCATAAAGAATCCCACAAATTTGGGGAGCAAAATTAGACTGGGCCCACGTTGCAGTATTTTGGTGCCACATAGTACAGTTTAAATCACTGCAGTGTTTTGGGGACGAACAAATCTCTGGGAACAAGTGTATCCATGATTACATTAGCTCAAGATGAATTAAAGCCACAGACTCCTAAGGAAAGCCTTAAAGCAGCAGTTCTCAACCTGTGGGTTGCGACCCCTTTGGGGGTCGAATGACCCTTTCATAGGGGTCACAGGGGTCGCCTAAGACCATCAGAAAACACATATTTATGATGGTCTTAGGAACTGAGACACCCCTCCTCTATCCATCTTCAGGTGGGTTCGCCCACATGCAGATACGTCCGCATACAAATATTAAAGGGTCGTGGCATTAGGAAGATTGAGAACCACTGCCTTAAAGGAATCCTGTGAAAATGACAGTGGGTGAAGAATAGTAAGGCACAGTCCCATTTTCACAGCTCTGACCATTTGGGGAGATATATGGTACAAAGGTCGTTAAGTCTTCACTGTTAAGCACTCAAATTTTCCTTCTCAGAGCTATTCCACTTATGTATATTTGAAACAAATGTTAAATTAAAGCCTTCCCAAGATAGCACAATAGATTGGCCTCTTGGCCTAGAAGGCTAAGTTTGACAATATGGATGACAGTGAATTTTTGGAAAGCATTTTCAAGTAGTAGCTGATTTTGTTGTCTTGTGATCCTGAATGCCACGTTCAGGTGATAGCTACTTTGTCAAAATGGACATCCTGTATCATGGCATTGAAGGTCCCAAGAAAGCCAACTGATATGGGAAGGCTCAGAGGTCAGAGCCAAGGCCGAAGTTGGGGCTGAGGGGACTATCAAGCCCCAAATACCTCCTGCCCTCTGTACCACTTTGTGGTACTATAGCAGGAGGCCTCAACTGGTTGCTAAGAGGCGTAGCTCTGTTGTTAATTTCCTGTATGATCAAAGACAGGTGCTTTTCCTTGTCCAGTTGGAAGAGGGGTCCAGCTCAGTGGTTTCTAAAGGCCCTTCCAGCTCTAAACTTCCATAGTGCTAATCTGTATGACTTCATGCAGACTGTCTTTCAGCAAAAATGGAAACTGACTTCACCCCTTTTTATCATCCCTGCACACATAGCCACTTCCTTAGGAAGAGAGCAGCAGGCCATGTCCTTTACTTTGCTAGCTGAGGGTTGTGCAATGTGCTGTTTGGCCACTAGAGGACTCTCCAGCTCCCCCTCCACCCCCATTCTTACTTGCCCTTTGTATTTGCTCTGAGAACCCTCAAAAGACAGAGCTGGCCCCCAGGTTCAGTAAAGATTTTTAAAAATCATAGATTTAGATCTGAAAAGAACCTCAGGGTGGTTC
Source organism: Pseudocheirus occidentalis (assembly GCA_028646575.1). Taxonomy (NCBI): domain Eukaryota; kingdom Metazoa; phylum Chordata; class Mammalia; order Diprotodontia; family Pseudocheiridae; genus Pseudocheirus; species Pseudocheirus occidentalis. Next base: position 27,305,845 of record CM053602.1, on the reverse strand, counting down.
AGACCAACTGTGTCAATTTACAGGCAGGGAAAGGGAATCCTAGGGAGCTCTAGACTTTCCCATGGTCGCCTGGATAAGTAACCTCAGTTCTTCTGACTCCACATCCATCTTTCATTTCCTCTGCATCGTGCTAGGGAAATGATCAGCACATCCCCTGAAATCATGGAAACCGCCCCCCCAATTTTTCATTGCATTCTCACCCTGAAGACTGGATTCACTTACCTCAGTCATAGTAGAAAGCCCCATTATACAGATTGGTGTTATTTCTTTTGCTAGAACTGAATTTTAGCACCAATGTGGCAAAAAAAATGTTTCAGAAAGCTGTTACATGCCTTGGTTCTCTCATTTGTAAAGGAGTACCTACCGCTCAGGGTTATTGTGAGGACAAAATGAGATATGTTTAAAGTACTTTGCAAATCTTAAAGTACCACATCAATTCTAGTTATTTTTATTATTATTAATATGCAACTAAATTGACAGGTCTCATCAGTATGCCTCTCCTGTTTTCACTCCCCCTCCATGTACCACTTTTTGAAGGTGAGGAAGAGGTGAAGAGGGTTAAAATTTCTGGGATGAGTGAGTACAAAGGCAGAGAGATGGGATTTAAAGTGTTTTGTATGAAGAACAGAAAGAAGGCTGGTTTGGCTGGATTTCAGAGTGAAAGAGGTGGAGGAGTAAAGTGCACTGAGGCTAGAAAGAGAGTTTGTCTTCGGTTGTAAAGGGCTTTAAGGGCAACAGGGAGCCAATGAAGTTTATTGAGTAGGGGTGTGACATGATAAATCTCTGCTTAAGGAAAATCACTTTAACTGTAGTGTGAATGGTGAATAAGAGTGGGGAGAGACCAGTTAAGAAACTGTTGCAATAATGTGGAGGCAGCTGGGGAGTAGAGTATTGGACTTGGAGTCAAGATACCCCGAGTTCAAATTCAGCTTCAGATAGTTGTTAACTGCATGATCCTGGTAAGTCACTTAACCTGTATCTGCTTCAGTTTCCTCATTTGTAAAATTGGGATATTAATAGCACCACCCCAGGGTTGTTGTGAGGTTGAAATGAGATAGCCTTTGGAAAGTGCTTGGCAAATCTTAAAGCAATGACTATATATAATGCAGAGAAAGCATCATTCGTTAGAGATGTCATCAAGGTAAACGTTAGCAAGGCTGGCAACTGACTGGACACATGGAGCATGAGAAGTAAAGGATAATGCCAAGATTCTGACTCGGGGAGAAGGGAAGATTAGCCATGCCTTTGATGGAGATTCTGCGGTGCTTTGTTCTTGATATATTGAGACCAAGATGTTTCTGGAATTTCCAGTTGGAAATGTCTAATAGATAGTTGGTGATGGCTAGATCTATAAAGCTGGCAGATGATAATGCCACTGAGAGAGGGAGGGAGAAGGGAGCTTAGGACAGCCTTAGGGCATCCCCACGATCCTGGGTGGCTCTACTACCAGGGAGATTCACTGCTGAGCTGTGTCCCGCAAGTTGCTCCTAAGGTTAGTGCTGTGGCCTCACTGGGCTAAGCTGTTTTTGCTGCTGCTGCCTACTCAGGCTTGGCTCTGGACTCTATTTTTTGGCACTCTGGTGGCTGCAGGGTCACAGCCTGGTTCATTCCATCTGTATATTCATTCACCTAAAAGCATGAAAAATCAAAGAGACAAAGGTCAAAACTAGATGTGATTTGAGTGAAGCCCTGACCCATACCAAGTAGAAACAGAGGATATTTGGTCATTGGGTGTCAGAACTGGAAGAGACCTCAGATTATTCACTTCATTTTACAGAGAAACATGCTGATCAGGGTCAGGCCCTGAGAGGAGAAGATGAAAAGCCCAAGCTCATACAAGTAGTAAAGAGCAAAGCTAGGATTTGAACCCACATCTTTCAACGACAAATGCAGTGTTTTTTACATGACAACATACATTATTTCTGGATCCTTTTATGCTATACTACAGTTCATCCCAGGAGGTTTGGTAGTGCAGGGAAGAGTGTTGGGCCTGGAATCCCGAAGGCCTGAGTTCAGATTGAGCTTCAGATATACTCACTAGCTGTATAACCTTGAGCAAGTCACTTAATTGCTGCCTGCCTCGGTTTCATCCACTGCAAAATGGAGATGATAGTAACAACTATCTCCCTGCTTTATGGTGAAGATCAAATAAGGTATTTGTAAAATATTTGGGACAGTTCCTGGCACACAGAAGGCACTTAATAAATGCTTGTTTCTCCCTTTTGCTGTTTCCAAGATCATAGATTTGGGGATGTAAGAGACCTTATTTATTGATTATCTCATCTGGTGCCCTCATTTTACAGATTAAAAAATGAACCCAAGATAGCTTAAATGTCTTGTTCGAGGTCACCCATGAAATGAATGTTGAACCAGAATTATGAATTCACATCCTTTGTTTAAAATCCAGCACTCCTTCCACCTGTACCTCATGGTATGTGTTCAAGGGTGCTTGGGAGCACACCAATGACTCATTCACACATATAATAGTCCCACTATGACTTCTAGGACATCTTCTGCTCTGCTGCAGTCTGGCCAGCATCCAGCCCATCTCCGACTTCTGTTTTGCTAGGTACCACCCCCACATTATATATGTATATGATACAACATGATGTACATTGATATGTGGAGATTGCTAGACAGGTTTTGGTTTTTTCCAACTCATAGGTGAGGTGTTTTGTTGTCATTAAAAAAATGTTTCTACAAAGAAAAACACAAATGTTGCTTATCTTTGTTGACAATGGAAAATGTTTATCCAACGTAGCCCCAAGCAGGCATTTCTGAAACTGCTGCTTGTGTTGGGGTATTGCCACCTGGTAAGTGATAATCTGCAAAGTTGGGAAAACAGGGGGATGACCAAATTGTTTTGAAAAAAATGACACAGTTGCTGAGACTGGCATCCAGATTCAATTTCCAATCCTCTATGATTCACAAGATGTGAAAGTTCAGGAAAAAAAGCCCTCTGAATAAATCCATCCCTGGGCACTGAAACAGTCACCATGTTCATAGTGCTCCCGAAGTGCCACCTGTCATAGCCATTTCAGGGCAGACAGCTATAAAATCCATCTCATGTTGAGTTAAAAAGAACTATGGAGACAAAGTGCATTGCTAAGACCTAAGAAGTAGCACAAGCAAAATATTTCAGAGGATAAAGTGAAGCTAATAACAGTCATTAGGGAACAACATTCGACTCTGAGATTCCATTTGAACTCAGATTTGTGGAGCCCAATTATCTAGGTGGTAATTTTCTAGCTGCATAAGATTATTGAAGAGAGCCCTAGAGCAAGATTTCACTTTTTAGAATCTAATACTGTTCTTATCCCACATCTGTGTGTTTGTATACATATATACACAATTCATATATATATATATATATGTGTGTATATATACATATACATATATATCATATAGGTATATATAATCTTACAAACATGAATAGTATCTCCTTTTTCTCCCTTATCCCTTAACTTTTTAAAATAACAAATCAGTTAGTGAATTTAAACAGAGGCATAGTATTATCTAGTGGCACAATGCTAAGGCCAAATCTCCCCCAGTCAAAGGCTGAGGAGAAAACAGTGGTAGAATTATTACTGTACACTCTTCAATCAACCCATCAATCAACGAGCACATATTAAGCACCCATGGTGTTCTCAGCACTATGCTAGGTGCTGGGGGCTGCAGGTTCAAAGAATGGCACAATTCCTACTCACAAGTATTTTTTCTAGTGGAGATGACAAATGTGTATGAAACATACATACACATGTATGTATGTATGTGTATATATATGTGTATATAAATACAGATACACATGAAATAATTCAATACAACAGAATTTGAGAGGGTGGCCTTCACCTGAGAGCTGACTATGGTGGTCTTAGGATTCACAGAGCAGAACTCTATTGGGGTGAGATCTCATGATAGTTTAAGTCTTCTAGTCCTTGAACCCCCTTGTCTAGGAGATGGACTCATTAGTATTCTGAATTAGGCATCAGAGCAAAATGTAAAGTAGATAAATAGTCCTTGTAACAAAATAGGGATTAGAGTAATAATATTACAACATTGGTTCTTTAGGGATAGGCCTAGGCTGTGATTTCAGTGGAATGGAGATCTCCTGGATGAGGACACTCCCTAGATTAATGCAAGTTTATACCTTCTCTGCAATTCCTCAGTCCTCTGGCATGGGCTGGGAGTGTGTGTGGGGTTACCATATTGGTGTCATGCTTAGTGTGGCCTCCCAGATTGGTTTGAGTCTTAGTGTAGCTCAGAACTCCCTCACTCATGCAACTCACCAGCCTCAGCTTGGCCACAGCAGGGACTATAGGCCAACCTGACCCAACCTGGAATCAGACAACAAGGGTTCTCGGCCTTTCTTGTGTGCTGTTACAGTCGTCTTGGTGTCTGTGGTATCTTTCTTTTCTTTTCTCTTCTTTTTTTTCCATTTTCTTTGGGGTTTGTGGCCAGCAATGGAATCTCTGGGTTGAAAGATGTAGACATTTTAGTCACTCTCTTAGCATAGTTCCAAATGACTTTCCAAAATGGTTGGGCCAATTCACCACTCTCCCAGGCATGAGTTTTCCTCTGTTTCTTCATCCCCATCAGTGTTGAGTATTCACATAATATTTTTCCCCTAAAATTGCTCAGTGTGAGATGAAATCCCAGAGTTGCTGAGATTTGCGTTTTTCTTCTTATTAATCATTTTCACCATTCTTGCATATAGTTATTAATAGTTTGGAACTCTTCTTTGGAGAACTGATCATTGATATCTTTTGACCACTGTTTTATTGGGTAAAAGCTTTTAGTCTTATTTTTATTTTCATTAGTTTTCTATATATCTTTGATATCAGAACCTATCAGAGATATTGGATACAAATATTTTTTCCAATTAGCCATTTCCTCTGTGCTAACTAGTTACATGAATTTTGTTCATGCAAAAGTTTTTCAATTTCATGTGATCAGAATGATCTTTTTCTTCATATATAATTAATTCTGTCCCGTGTTTGGCTACATTTTCACCCTCTAGCCAGAGAAGTGAAAGTTTCTGGATGTGGTTATCTTCTGTCATCAAATCATATATTTATTTTCAGCTTATGGTACTATCCAAACTAAGATGGAATCTTTTTATGTCATTGACTCCCGTAATAGTCTTAGTGAAGTCTATGGGCCCCTCTTCTGAACAGTATTCTTTAAAAACATTCATAATTGAAAGACGTACTGAATTTCAGCTAGAGGATAGTGAAAATAAAGATGTATTTTTCCCCATTCAAGTTTGTGGACCCCCTGAAATCAATCTGTGGATCCCAAGTTAAGAACCCCTGGCCTAGACCTAATTTCTACCAAAGGACTTTGCAGTTTTAGAGCAATTCTTTTCAAATAGGGAGGTCTTTTCCCGGATAATTTATACTTTCAGGTTTATCATACACTAGATTATTGAGTTCATTTATTTCTGATTCTCCCTTGTGTTGTCTGTTCTACAGATCTCTTTTTCTATTTTTTTGACCAGTATCAAATAGTTTTTCAGTTACTGCTTTATAATATAGTTCAAAGTCTAGAAGTGCTATATTCTATTTTATTCCTATTTTTCTTTTTCCTTTGAAATTGAAATTGGATTTGAAATTTCAGGGCTTTTGTTCCTAAAAAGGATTTTTGCTATTATTTAGTTTAGCTCTGTATATTATGCCTTTGGTAGTTGGATTGTTGTTGTTCAGTCATTCAGTCATGATCCTCCTGTGCACCAACTGTCCTCATGGAAAGCTTGGCAAAGCTACCAGAGTGTTTTATGCAGGCAAAGGTTAAGTGATTTGCCTATGGTCACAGCTAGTAAGTATCTTAGGTCAGAATTGAACTCTGGTCTTTCTGACTCCAGGCCAAGTGCTCTGTCCACTTCATAAGCTGGCTTGGTATAGCACTAACTGCCCATGAGGTGGATTGGTGTAGCACTGGTTCTGTAAAGTAATTTAGCTAATTTAATTTTTATTCTTATTGGCATGGCCCAGCCACGAGCAGTGACTTAAATAACTTACAGTTATTTAAGTTTTGTTTTTCTTTAAGTGACATTTGTAATTGTAACTAGACAGGTATTGAGCATCTTTTGGTATATTGACTCAGATTGCTTCTGCATTTGGTAGTTATTTTGTGTGGGACTTCACTTTCGATTTTTGCCTACTAGATTTTGTTACTGCTTTATTTATAGAAATACTGGTGGTGTTTGTGGATTGGTTTTGCAACATGCTCCTGTACTGAAGTTAATAATTGCTCAATTAGTTTCTTTGCTGATTTCATAGTATTTTCTAAGTAAATCATCATTTCATCATCAAATAGGAATAAATTTTGTCTACTCTTTGCCTTTTCCTTTATTTTCTGTTGTCTCATTGTTATTACTAGCATTTCTAGAACCATGGCAAGAAAAAGGGGGCAACCGTATTTTTTTCACTACTGGATTTATTGGGAAAGATTTGTATTTCTCCATCACATAATACTGCTAACTTTGGATTTTAAATAAATACTTTTTGTCACATTAGAAAAATTCAGATATGCTTAGGCCTTGTAGGTTTTTTAAGAGCAAAATGGCTGTCAAAGGCTTTTTAAAAAATATTAATATAATCGTATGGTTTGGGATAGTTGTGTTTTTAAAGTGATTGTGTTCATTGTTCATCTGATATTGAACCATAATTGCATGTGTGATATAAATCCAACTTGATCACAGTGAATCTTTTTTTAAAAGTAAATCATATTCTTTTTACCAGGATTTTATTTAAAATTTTATTCATTAATGGAATTGGTCTGTAGTCCTCGTGCTTTGCTTTATCCTTGTCTGCTTTAGGTATTAGAACGATATTTGTCTCATAAAAGGAGTCTTTTAGAGAGCTTTCTTTTTCATTTTTAAAGATTAATTTGTTCAATGTAGGTATTATTTGTTCTTTAAAAGTTTTAGTTCTCCTCTAAATCCATCTAGATCTGAGTATTTGGAAGTGGTGGTGGACAATTCAGACTGCCTTAACCAGTGAATAACTGGTGAATTCAGTTAAACAGTGCATAGTGAAGGGTTTATCTCTTCACCAGTTCAAAATGGCCAAACAAATTGGGTAGGTAGATACAAAACCTTAAGCCCTAGCTCTAATATTATTCATTCTCTCACTCATCCTAATAAATTTTCCAACATCTTCATTTTAGTAATTCCTAACTTCAGTGTTCCCAGTAACTGCATCAGATGCCCAAGACTCACCTCCTAGAAACCTTCCCCAGCTAACCTCATTGCAAAGTGATTATTGTTTTTGCCTTGGCCATACTGGCTCAGATAAACACTTAATATGTTATCAGCTGTCATTTGCTTTGATTCTTGTTGTTTCTTGTACTTTAACTTTGGTTGCTCTACCAGTTTGTCACCTTATTGAGGACAAAGACTGAACTTTCCACTGCTTTGGTTTCCCCTGTGGAGCTTAAGGCAGTGCTCTCCACACAATAAACGTTTAATGAATGCCTGGTTGCATGAGGAACCATAATGAGCAGAGCACTTGTTGAAATGAACCTTTAGCAAGTACTTGAGGCTATTCCTAGAAATACATTTTTTTTCATTTAAAAAAATTAAAAAATAGAATGAAGAGAAAAGGAGACAGGCAGTAGATTGAGGTGCTTTGATTCTACCACTTCTGTTACAGTATTGTTTCCATAACTCGTGATAATGTGGAGGTGACCCTGGAAAGACTTTAAAGTTCAGTCCCTTTGAGAAAATTTATTTTTGACATCCAAGGACTTGACCATCCAAGGTCAAAGTAAGAGAGACTTGTTATCACATTGGCTATAAGGTTATGGATTTTTTAGCATAGAAATCCTTGAAGAGTATAAACTGTGATCTGCAGTTGGGTGGCAATCTGTCTTTGTGGAGATAATACTCATGATGGCAAAATTGTCACACATCCCTAAAGTCCTGAAGTAAACTTTACAGTCGATGATGTATCAGAATATTCTGTGCACTACACATAATGGTCAGCTGGGTAATGACAAAGATGTGATCTCCTGTAGAATATCATCTGCAAAAACTCACTTATTCCCTTCTTATGTTTTCATCTCCCCTAGTCTCTCCTGAGCTCCAGTTCCCCATCACTAAGTGCCTATTGGATATCTCAAACTGGATGTCCCATGGGCATCTCAAATTCAACATGTCCAAAACAAAGCTCATTGTTTTTATCCATTCTAAACTTCCCTTATCAATGGTCACCTTCCCCTTATCATGGGTTCCATGGTCCTGTCAGTCACCCAGGCCTATAAACTTAATGTCATTCTCATCTCCTCATGCTCACTCACCCCATAAATGCATTCACTTTCCAGCTCTTGTCATTTCTACCTTTATAACATTTCTTGTATACATCCTCTTTCCATTTACACAACCACCAACCTTGTTTGGGCCCTCCTTGACTCCTTCCTGGACTATTGCAGTACCTATCTAGTCTGTCTTCCTGCTTCATATTTCTCTCCGCTCTAATCTCTTCTTTACACAGCTGCCAAAGTGATTTTCCTAAAGTTTACACTTTATCCATCACTTTGAAAAACTAGTGACTCTGTTACCAATGTAATCAAATATAAAGTCTTTTGTTTGACATCTTAACTCCAATGTGACCTGGTCCCTACCTACCTTTCCAGTCTTCTTACATGTTATTCCCTTTTATACTCTCTACAATCCATGTATACTGCCTTATTTGTTGTTCTTTTCCCATGAAACTCCATCTCCCATCTCTTATCACCCTGCTTTGGTGCTTGCTGTTCTATATGCCTGGAAAGCTCTTCCTTTTCACCTCTGCCTCTCAAAGTCCCTAGATTTCCTCATTTCTCAGCTAAAATGCCAGTTTCTGCAGGAGGCCTTTCCTTACTCCCAGCTGTTAAGGGTCTTCTGCTCTCAGATTTCCTTCCATTTATTTTCAGTATGTATAGGTTTGGATGTGTTTATACATAGATAAATATACCTCAGTGGTTTAAAGCTATTAAAGCTTAAAACTATACTAACTTTTTGTACAGCCTGCATATATCTATATTTCTCTATCTCTAGATACACATATAGAAAACTATCATATATAGTTATATGTCTATAGATGTACACAGAGACAGAGCTATCATATATGTCCCTAGTTATTTCCCCATGTTGTCTCCATTCAAGATTTCCCCATTAGAGTGTCAGCTCCTTGAGGACAAGGACTATTTTTGCTATTGCTTGCATCCCCCATATTTAGTACCTGATACTTAGTAACTTCTTCATACATGTTTGTTGACTGCTGACTAAAGCAAGTCTAGAACAGTGCTTCATAAACTGTGGGTCACGACCCAGGGTTGCACCCCACAATTTAAGGAGCATTTGAAGGGGTCATGAGTGGGAAAAGTTTAAGAAACCCTGGTCTAGACCATTCTCATAAAGATTTTTATAGAGGCAAGAAATCAATCATATGGGTTGACTGGCTCTAAGGTCAACCCATGACCCTAACGTCATTTTCATCATCCTACCGACTATGTAAATAGATTTTTGTCTTTTTTTGAGCATTTGGCATTTCCTAAACTCTACCTTTTTACTATAATTTGGTCAGTTCTGTATGTGTATTGGCATTACATGTAAGACATACTCGATGGCGAAATAACAGTAGTGGAGAAGATAGACCAAAACAACAAACAGACTGCACCAGATACATTGAGCCATGAAGAAGACCTCCCAAGGAAGCTGACCCAGACTTCCATTTGCCATCACCATTTTTGATTGATTTCGCTTTGAGTCCCATGGGGGGAAAAGGTTGGAAGTCCTGCCAATTTTTACCCTATTTCCTTTTTCTGTCTGTTTTCTCACACTGGGACCCCAAAGTGTCAGAGAGCCACTGTGATTTGGGGCTGTAGGAAGCAGCCCTGAGTCATCCAGCCAAATGTGTGAAGCTGAATTGTGTGTGAAAGTGCCACCTTTGGCAGGGAGAACATTACTCCTGTGGCTCCCCTACCACTGAGTAGCTTGTAGTCTTCCTCACTAATGATGAGCATGTAAGAGTATCCTTAATGACGAAGATGAGCTTTGCAGTGAGATGCCCACCTTTGGGTGCCTAGAGTTAGGAATGCAGGCAGTCAGGGGAGGGGGCTGCCTCCAATAACTTCCAGCACCAGAAACAGGGTACTTGAAGAAAAAGCTGATCCATCCAGTGTGAGGTTAGTCAGAAAGTTGGTGAGATGGCTCCAGCTACTGCTGGGAGGCCTAAGATGCTTAAACTTGGTCTGGGGCATTGCAAGTATGACTAAATGTCCCAGTGGAGGGAATTGGGACCTCCATTTAGTCCATTGTGTTAATAAATGAATTGGTTCCCCCAAATGGCCATCTAAGTTGGTGCTCGTGCTCTGTCATCATTCCTGTCATCAGTTAATTTGAATGTCCTTTTTTCAGGAGGAGGTTTTGGGGGCAATTTGTGTATATAAATAGTCAATTCTATGCCATTACTTTGAAAATTACTCCTACCTCCCATCGTTAGCCATGCCTCAAAGAAAATAATCGATTAAAAGATGTCTTCGTTTTATTCATACCCCTGACATCACATAGTACCTTAGAATTTGCTAGGAGTTTGGGCCCTCATTGGAGGTTTAATCCAAGGGTAAGATTAAAGGTTCAAGGCCCAAGGCAAGTAGCCCAGCTAGGCTCTTGAATTGAGCCATTATTAAAGAGGTTTTGAGAATGAAAACTAGGGGCAAACACTTTGACTTTTCACAAATGGCATTTATTGACCTAATGCCTCTTAAATTCACTATTTTTGATTGATTCCAGAGCATTTTAACAGGAATCCCTAGAATTCTGTGTGACAGATACCCTAGTAATTAAAAAGGCATTCGAGCTGGTGACCTTTTCAAAATGTCCCTATTTCATAGACATATTGATTGCCAGAAGTGGAAAGGACTTTGGGACTCATAGTTCAGTCAAGTGCCTTACTTGGCATGTAGAGGAAGTGGAATCCAAGAGAACAGAAGTCATTTGCCCAAGGTCACCCACACCAAATTGGTAGCAGAGTTTGGTCCCTAATTCCCACTCCTAGGATGCCATACTTAAGGCTGGAAGGACTTTAGCAGACTGTGGAGTCCAGCTCCTTCATTTTACAGACGAGGAAATGACATAGAGTCATAGCTAAGGATAACATTTTAACCAATGTCACAGGATTACAAGATTATAGATCTCAAGATGAAGGAGTACATAAAATCCATCAAGTTCAACCTCCTCATTTTACAGATGAGGAAACTGAGGCACAGAGAGGGGAAAGAGCTTTAACCAAGATAATAGAATTACGATTTAGAGCTGAAAAGGACCTTAGAGTCCATCAGGTTAATTTGACAGATAAAAAAAATTGAGGGACAGAGAGATTAAGTGATTTGCCAGCATCATACAGTTAGTGGCTAAAGGGGAATTTGAATTCAGGTCTTCCTGACTCCAAGTATGTGTTATCACAGAGGGCCATGCTTTGCTACCCTGCTTTCACCTTGTACACCATAACTGCATCTAAGCTGACAATAAAAATGTGCAGCCACCTTGAGGTTAAAATAATCAATTTCTTCACTGAAAAAAATTCTGCCTATTTCTCCATGGTCATCTAAAATCAGGAAGTGATTTAGAAATTGTTTTTCAGGCATCCGAAGAACTGCAGTGACCGACCTAGTCTTAAGGCTGGGGGAGGGGGTGTTGATGAGAGCCCAGCTGGAGCAGAGGGTTCCAATTTACTGCTTCTCAGTTGATTATATGCTTCCCCATTTCCTGAAATTGTGGGAAGCTGTGGAGGGTTGTTAGACAAATAGAAGACAGACAAGGGAGTAGATTCTAGCACTTGGGCAATAAAAGGAAATCTGCTAGCTAGTGAGTGAGCATGAGATAGATATTGCTGCCCCGGAGTGTTCAAGGGATGTTTCAGCGTTTGGGAATCTATCTAGTAACTGTATTTTCCTATTAAACTTCCCACATTCGGAGGTGAGGAGTTGGGCACAGCTGGTTCCTGACTACCCAGTAGAATACAGAATGGAAAAGAAGTTGCTATATTGAATGTCACAGCTTTGTAGAAATTATTTAAGCAAGCTTTTAACAAAAAAAGTCTCATTAATGACTTTTCCTTTTACATCATAGTCATTTCCTGATATACCCGCCCCATCCCATCCCCCCAACCCCCATGGATCCCACTAGTGACAAAGACAAAGAGTTAATCAAAACCCTCTGACCCACTGGCTACATCTAATGTTATATGCAACATTTAGTTCCCCACATCTTTGCCGAAAGAAGGTAGATTGGTTTTGTCTTTTTTGTGGGCTCCTGTCATCTGTGAGAGGTGAGGGCTTTTGGGAACCAGGCCATCACGACATTTCCTGTTGCACCCTCGGCATGCCGTTTCAAAGGGCATGCTGTATCAAAGGGCATGCCATATGGGCGTACCCCTTCCCCCGCTATTTTCCTGCACCATTGTCTTCCTCTATTTGAACATAAGCTCCTTGATGTCAGGAACTATCCTGTTTGCATTTATGTTGGCCCAGTGCTTAGCAAAATGTTTGAAATAAAATAAGCACTTAATAAATGCTTTCTATATCTCATCCCTTGTCCCTCTGGTATTGACCACTTCCAGTGTTTGTCATCATTGTCAGCTTGCTGGGTGTGCAGTGAAACTTAAATGATTTTAATTGGCATTTCTCTTAATATTAGTGACCTTGCAGGGACGGGGAATGTGTACTGCTTATGAACTAAGAATGGTTTTTACATTTTTAAGTAAGATTTTATTGTACTTTTAAAATGTGAAAACAAAACATTATTAGCTAGTGGACCATACAAAAAATATAGACCATGGGCTGGATTTGGCCCATGAGCTGTAGCTTACCCACCCCAGACTTAGGGCAATCTTTCATGTGGTTGTTGATAGTTGGCAATCTTTACTTTGAAAATTCTTTTGTCATATCCTTTGACAACTAATTGAATAGACTTCTATAAATCTCAGATGTTACCAATGCTTACTAGCCATGGTAACCATGGCATTATCAGTTGCTATCTGCTGGGCCTCTGCTATGCACCAGATACAGAATGCAAATGAAAAGAAACTGTCTTATATTGAAAAACATCCTGGTCTAGTGAATAGAGGCCTGGACTTGGAATCAGAAAGACCTTGGTTCAGATTCCATAATAGTTTTGTCACCTCAGACAGTCACTTAATTTTCCTGGGTTTCAGTTTCCTCTAAAATGGAAACAAACAAAAAACAAACTATAATTCCTACCCCAAAGAGGTATGGTTAAAGTCAAATAAAAGAGTTATGTAAATGTCATTTATTATTACATATAACTAATAAAGGAAGTAGAGATTTCTTTCCTTGGTAAGATGGATTTGTGCAAGTCAGGGTGTGTGTGTGTGAGTGAGTGCGTGGCTTGCATGCATATGATAGAGTAGTATTAGTAGTAGTAATAATAGTAACTAGCATTTATATGGTGCTCTTATGTTTGCAGAGAACTTTACAAATATTACCTTATTCTATCCTTACAACAATAACCCTATGGGGTAGGTGCTATTATTAGCCTCTTTTTATGGATGAGGAAACTGAGGCAGACAGACGGAAAATGACTTGCTTGGGGTCACATGACTAGTAAGTGTCTGAGGTAGGATATAAACACAGGTCTTTAAAGTCTAGCACGTTACCATACCATCTAACAAGCTGGTTTCTTGGGTAGAACCCATCACTTGAAATGTGCTGTCCCTTTGATTCCAAAATGAGCTTTCATTCCTCAAGCATGCAATACATGCCAGGCACTGTGCTAAGCACCTAGGATACAAATACAAGCAAAAAGAAAGCCAGCCACAACCCAAAGGAACTTACATGCTAAGGCATCCATCCTCTTAACCTTTTATGTATCCTCGACCCCTTTGGCAGTCTGATGAAGTCTATAGACCAGGGGTTGAGAACCTGTGGCCTCAAGGGCCACATGTGCCCTGCAGACCCACAGAATAGTGCTTTTAAATGAACAACATAAAATAGAGAGGATTACAAAGGAAACCATATATACAGAAATACAGCTAGAAAAAAAATTTGTTTTTGTTTTAAACCAGTACACAGGTACCGGCTAAGAAACTCTGTTTGTGGGATTATGCATCTGAATATTCACCATACAGCAACACCCAGAAGACAGCATTTGTGTCTAAAAGTTGAGTTTGATGCCAGGAAGCTGCTCGGAGTCATTAAAACCATGATCAATTTCCCAAATGTAATCCAGTCTATTCAGTGATTCTTTTGAATTAAGCTAGAGATATTAGGAATTAGAACTAACTCAGAAAGATTACTTTTAAAAAGAGGCTTGATAAATGTTTTGAATGTTAATAAAAATTTATTTGATATTTCTTTAATTACAGTAATAGGAATAGCAAAGGAGGTGGAAAGAAGAAATGCCAATTAGACCTTCCAAGGAAAGAGACTGAAGAAGATGGGAAAAAGGAAACACAACTGGACAAAAAAGAAGAAAAAGTTATTTTAAAATGTGTTTTTAAATCTGGGGGTCAGAGAGAATAATGGAGGCAAGCTAGAAAAATGGAAAACATTCTCGAAGAGTCATTTGAAATTATGCAACTGTCATTATCTGTGCTAGTGGAGGCCATTTGGGCCTGTTAGCAGCAGCATTATTATTGCTGTACACACACTGAGAGTGAGAAGTGTTTGCAAATGAGTAGGGACCCAGAAGAGAGACCACTCTGGGGCAGGGAGGTCAAGAATCATGGAGGAGGCTGGTAGTGATTACAACTGATGACCAGTATCTTCTGGAGTATCACTGAATCTGAAGTCTAGGTTTTTCTTTCACATATTTTGCAGTGGTGACCATGTTACCAATGTATCTAGTATGTCTACCCTGACTATTCTTTGGTAACTTCAGGTAGGAAATTAACAAGCCATAAAATATAAAGAAATTGTGGGATCTTTTTTCTGAAATCCCTGGCTTAGAGATCTAATAATCTTACTTTACCCCATTCTCATTTCATCTTTTATATATTTTTTATCTTTTTAATATGACAACTCAAACAGTCTGTTAAAATCTGACTAAGGAGTCATGAGTCTTTCTGATAGTAATTTATCACTGGATGAGTACTTTGTCTGAGTAACTGTGACAAAGAGACCTAGGCACTTGAGAAAATCAAGTGAAATTGATTTTCTGAGAAGCCAAATCAATGTCAAGATGCTGTCCATTTGGAAATAAACATTTAATAAATTTCAAGGCTTTTTATATGCAAAGCCTCCTAAAAGTGATCTCAGATTGTTCAGGGGAATCTGACCTGTTCATCCACATAAGAAATACCAAGTGGATGAAGAATATCTATTTCCCAATGTGTATTTGGGTGGATATCTTGTAAATTTATGCATTAATATATGTATCTGGAACAGGTCATACAGATGCATATTGAAGAGAAAGAGCAGCCTAGATGGACCTTGGGGAGAGGTGGGAAAGAAGAAAGAAAGGCAATAAAAATGTATTAAGCACCTACTATGTGTTAGACACTGTGCTAATAAGCACTTTATAATTATTATCTCATTTGTTTTTCACAGTATCTCCTTGAAAGTAGGTGCTGTTATTATCCCTTTTTTATATTTGAGGAAACTGAGACAAGAAGTTCCCTGACTTGCCCCAGATCATACATTTAGTGTCTGAGGATAGATTTGAACTCAGGTCTTTCTGACTCTATGCCCAGAACCTTTATCCACATCAGTGCTGCCTAGTGGCCACTGGGGAATTAAAGAGCTCCTTTACCAACCCTAAACTTGTTAATACTAAAGTTCTACCAACGTTGCTGTATGGCAACAAGATATAGAATACAGCAGTTTCCTCAGAACTAAAAATGAATGTCCCACAGAAGGCACTGGAGAGGCACATGGTAAGTAGGAGAAGGAATGAAAGACATCCTCAGGGGTTTGTGAGATGGGCTGCTTATGTGAGTAAGGGGAGAGCTCACAGATGGAGAACCCGTGTTCCACAGACATCTTTTTGTTGTTGAGGTGGGGAAAGCCCTCTAGCACATTACCTGGCCCCCTTATAGTAAATTATGGGAGGGGGAGAGTAAGAATTATACACAGGCAGGGATGGATGAGTCCCACACTGCATAATGGGTGGGGGCCAAGGACGGAGTGGGGTGGGAAACCTTCTGAATCAATGAGATCACAGATCCATTTGACAACCTAAATCTCACGCCTGTTTCAGTCCCAAATACTAAATACTAATCTAAATATCAATTTACCAAAAGAGATGAAATGGGGGTACAGTGGAAAAAATGCTAATTCTGAGGTTAGAGGTCTATAAACTTACTCTGTGACCTTGGGCAAGTCACTTAACCCTCTAAGTGGTGCTTCCTTCATCTATAAAATAGGGAGGTTGAATTATATGATCTCTAGGATCTTTTTTGAATCTATAAAACAACAATAATATCTAAAGCCACCACAGCCATTTCAACTGTCAAAGTCACCATCGCGATCTTGCCTAAGTCTCACTCGTCTCAGCTCTACTCCTTTCTGACAAGAAGCAAACAGAAGTCTGGGGACCTCTGAACCTCAACACTTATAATTTGTTTTAACCCTTTCGTAAGACTCGATCTTTAGGAGTCTGAATAGACTTTCTTGTCGTCCCAGTCAACAGCTAACTAATCCCTTGTTTATCGCTTACTAATATTCCTCTCATTTTCTTCACAGCCTCTTTCTGCGTTCTCCCCTTCTCCATTTCTCTCACGCCTTCCTTTTCTCAATCAGAGACCAGAACACACTTTCGAGCTGACGACTTCTGTTCAAGAGCCAACATTTTCCATCCTGATTCATTTTAATTTTTTTAACTTATTTGTATCTATTTTTCGCTTTTATTAAGACCATGTATATTTAAGAAACAGTATAGTATAGTGGAGAGAGGCTACCCCTCTCCCTTGGAGTTATGGATAAGTCCTGCTTCCAACACATAGAAATTGTTTCTCCCTGGATAAATCACTTAAACTCTTAACAGCCTAAGCAACAACTAAAATTTATAAATTGTGCAAGAGTTGTTGATCTATATCCTTGAAAATAAGATCTACCTTGGAAGTTTCCCATGTCTCTGCTCCCCTCCCCCCAGTGAAATCATAGGTCTGGACCAAAAAGTAGCAGCTTTTTAAATCTAAGTAGGGATAGGGGTGTGTGTGTGTGTGTGTGTGTGTGTGTGTGTGTGTGTGTGTGTGTGTGTGTGTGTGTGTGTGTGTGTGTGAGAGAGAGAGAGAGAGAGAGAGAGAGAGAGCAATTGACTAATTGATTATTGGAGTCCATAGCAACCTCAGAGATCATCTAGTCCCAACTTTACTCATTTTACAGAGAAGGAAACTGAGGCCTAGAATGGGCAAGTGGTGGCCCATGATGACATTGCTAATTAATAACAGAGCTGCAATTACACCCCAAGTCTCCTCCCTTAGTGCAGTTCTCTTTCTGCAGTACATACTGCTCTCCCAATTAGAATGTAATTAAAAATTAAATTAAGAAATCATTCAATCACAGATAGTCAACGTGCTATCATAGCTCACATTTCTATACAACTTTCAGGTTTGCCAAGTGCTTTATAAATATGATCTTGAGGGGAGGGAGGGACTGTTTTATCAGCCTCATTGTATAGATAAGGAAAGGGAAGTAGGTGAGGAGGTTAGGAGGTCAAGTAGCAGCAACAACAGCAGCAACACGCATTTATTTCTAATACAGTAGTAATAATTCTAGCATTTACATAGCACTTATTATGTGTTAGACACTGTGCTAGGTGCCTTACAAATATCTCACTGGATTCTCATAACAACGTTGGGAATAAGGCCCTGTTATTATCCCTGTTTTACAGATGAAGGAACTAAAGGAGATAAGGTTAAGTGGTGTAGCCAACATATATAGAGAATACAATAGAAGTAATCATAACAGCTAGCATTGATTCTGTGCTAAGCAGCTTCCAAAAATCAGCTTATCTGATCCTCACAACTACTACTCTGGGAGGGTGGTGCTGTTATTAGCTCTATTTTACAGATGAAGAAACTGAGGCAAACAGAGGTTCATTGACTTACCTAGGATCACACAGGTAAGAACTGTCTAGACAAGAACTCGAGTCTTCCTGATTTTAAGCTCAGTGCTCTACCCACTGTGCCACCTAACTGCTTTGATATAATGGGAAAGGAACAAGCATTGATTCCCTGCCTTATCTGTACTAGGCACCAGGCCAAGGACTTTGCCAGGATCATCTCATCTTATCCTCACAACAACAAATCTGGGAGGTAGATATTGCTATAATCCCTCTTTTACAAATGGGGAAACTGAGGCAAATAGAGATTAAATGACTTGCCCAGGATCACGCAGCTAGGAAGTATCTTAGAACAGACTTAATCTCAGCACTCTACCACACTACCTGCCTGCCTGTATAATAATAGTTTGCATTTATATAATGCTTTAAGTTTTACAAAGCACATTGCTCAGAAGATTGTGATCCATTGGTTGCCTCTTATATATCCTAACTTTGTGACTCTGGGTGAGTATTAACCTCTCAGTGCCCTGGGCTACTTTTCAGGACCACAAGTCATAGAAGAGTTGCACGTCTATATCAGTGGTGGTACTTTGCCCACCTGGAATTCCCTACCCTAATGAAATGACTGGTTCAAATGCTATAAATTATCACCATCATCACAAAGGTCTTTTCTGAATTAAAAAAAGTTTACCTCTCTTGAAACATACCTGTAATAGCATCTGATTGTTCCTTGTTGTGTTTTAAATGATATGTCCTTGACTGTGAATTTGGGAAGTTCAGTGAACATTTCAGAGGTTTAATTTTTCTGGGACCTGGCAAAATGGAATGATTTACAGCTGGATCTAGATTTTTTGAATATTTGGGATTATTGATAAGACAATATTACACCTTTGCTACATCCCAAGCAAGGGAAATTCAGGACTGGAATGATGGCTGGCCCAGTTCTTAGTGGGCCTCCTTCGGGAAGTCTGCAATTGAGATGTGCAATTAACTCCTGTTTCCCATTTCCCACTAAAACATTCCTTTTCTCAGAAAGCTAATTGTCTCTTGCAGAGGAAGATGTGACTGACAGTGATTGCTATCTGTGGGTAGGGCTGAAAAGATGTTCTCCCCTAAAATCCAGTGTGTATGTTTGGAGTAGACAGTGGCTGGATTGGAAATAACATTCTGTGTTACCTATTGAATGGAAGCTGTGACAACATGGTAGGATTTTAAACTTTTATGAAAGACATTGAGCTCTTTCTAAAGCGCTTAGGATAAATCAGCAACTTTAGCAAGTGTGATGGTGACTTTGTAAAGTTGCCTTTAGTTCTAATTGTGTTGAGTTAATTATGTTAAGCTCATATAATGAAGCATATTTTGAGGCAGCAAGATGTAAAGGGAACAGCACTGGAGTTGGAGAAAGGAGACCTAGATTCTCATCCCACTTCATATACTTAGGAGCTGTGTGACCCTGACCTCACTGAGCCTCAGTTTCCTCATCTATAAATGAGAATAGTACTTACCTCCCAGTACTGTTATGAGGATCCAATAATATGTATATGTGTGTATGTATATGATATATATCCGTAAAGCTCTTTGTAATAAAATTTGTTATTATCTTGTTCTCTTTTTCAGTGGCATTTAGTTAGAAATGGTCCTGGGATGAGTTGCATATATGTGTGTGTGTGTATACACACATACACACACACACACATATATGTCTCTTTTAGTATTCTGACAACACACCAATGATTGCTTTTTGCAATGGAATAAAGGCATTGGAGTGTGAGCTCATTTTCTTTAGGCTCTTTGGAGGCTTTGTTGAGATAACTTTAGGAACAGAGAGAATGACAAGAATGATAAATGGCTAATCCCTTCCCCACCTGATTTGGATTTCTTTGCTTGCTCTCTATGTTTTGAGACCTTTTCATTCCATGTAGTTTATAAATTATGATAAGTTGGTATGTGATGTCTCTTAAAAATGTTTTCTTAAATTTTTGTAGAATTTGTGATCAGGTAGTTGTGGCCCATGTGTTGTGTTTGCATTAGTGCACTGGTTCCAGAAGAATTTATTTATTGAATTCCTGAGTGATGATGATAAAAATTTATAATTGTTGTTGTTGTTATCATTGTATTATCTCCCTGGGTAAGTCACTTAACCACTCTAAACTGGGCAACTCTTTTTTTAGTTTATTAATTTCTTTATTTACTTTTAGTTTACATTATTCAGTTCCACAATCCCTTCCTTGAGTTTCAAATTTTCTCCCCTTCTCTCTCCCCATCCCCCCATGGTGGCATGCAGTCAAACATATGATCTACAAATACCTTCACATTAAACATTAGTCAGGTTGTAAAGAAGGATTATAACCAATGGAATGAACAATGGGAAAGAGAAAACAAAACAAGAGAAAGAAAGAGAGCAGGTAGTTTGCTTCAGTCTGCATTCAGACTCTTCAGCTCTTTCTCTGGATGTGGGCATCTTCATCTGAGTCTTTTGGAGTTGTCTTATAACCTTATATTGCTGAGAGGAGCCCAGCCTATTGAAGTTAGTCATCACACATACGTTGTGTCTGTGATTGTGTACAAAGTTCTCCTGCTTCTGCTCTTCTTGCTCAGTATCAGTTTATATAAGTCTCTCCAGGTTATTATGAAGTCCATCTGCTCCTTATTTCTTATAGCACAGTCATATTCCATTATATTCATATGCCACAGCTTGTTCAGCCATTCCCCAATTGATGGGCATCCCCTTGATTTCCAATTCTTTACCACCATAAAAAGAGCTGCTATAAATATCTTTGTGCATACGAATCTTCCTCAACTGGGCAACTCTTAACTATAAATTACATTCTGGTTACAGCCTGTGTTGGTTAAATCACAGGTCTTTGACATATTTATGGGTATTTGCAGGTAAATTGCCACCTCTCCCCCCTTATAAAAAGAAGATGTTCTTTTAAAACTTGGTGAAGAGAAAAAGACTGTAGTAACATAAGGAAAAGTGAAATAGAAGAAATTAAAAATACAATAATTAATTCAAGAAAACAAATACATCAGTTGGGGGACAAAAACAATTTTGGTACAAAACTCAGTATCTTGAGACCATTGTGGTACAGTATACAAAGTTCTCAGAGCCAGCAAGGGTTGGACTTTAATATAGCCGCAGACACTTCATAGCTGTGTGGCTCTGGGCAAAAAACTTGACTGAGCCTCAGTTTTCTCATCTGTAACATGGAGATAAAAATAGAGCTTATCATCATCGTTGTCATTATTATTAGCAATAATGATCATAACTAGCATTTATATGGTGCTTTAGACTTTGTGAAATGCTTTACGTATAATACTGAATTTGACCTTCGCTACAACCTTGTAAAGTTGATGCTATTGTTTTCCCCATTTTACAGATGAGGAAACTGAGGCTGAGTGATGTTAAGTGACTTGCCTAGGGCCATACAATTACTAAGCATCTGAGGCAGCATTTGGATTCAGGCCTTCCTGACCCCAAGTCCAGTACTCTTTGTACTGTGCCAAATGCTTTGTAAACCTTAAAAGTGCATAGAAATGTTAGCTTTTGTTTTTAGCAGCAGCAGCAACAATCATTTCTCCCCCCAACTCCACCACCCCTGCCTCTTTCCCATAACCTCCCTTCATCTGCTTGTCCCCAAAGAGTTGTGACTGTAAAGCACTTGGCTTTAAAAAAAAAGCTTTTAATGACCTTCCAAAGTGTCACCCTGAGGTGCTGTGCAGAGATTATAGTCTTTGCTTCTACTGTCTGGGGTGTCCCTCCTTGGTAACTGCTCTCAGAATGTTCATTACATTCCATTTTATTTTTTCCCTCTGGGACTTTTCCCAGGAGTGGAGATTTGACCTTGAGAAACAGTCAGTCGTTGTCATCTGGAGCCTAATTGGTGAATATTTGGAGTGATCCAATTTTAAGAAGTCATGGTCTGGCCCAAATCAGGTGCTTTTGTTGTGGGGGACGCACACTCAGAAACCATCTCCAAAGGAGGAATTCCAGCAGCCTCTTCCAGAAAGGACAGGACAGCAGGGTATGAAACCCTCGAGGGGCTTTCTCTGATAATAGTAATAGTAATACTTACTAGCTAACATTTATATAGTGCTTACGGTGAGCCAGGCACCACGCTCTAAGCCTCAATTTTAGAATTTCTTTCCAGCCTAGAGTTTTGTTGGAGAAAGAATTGAAAACAAGTCTGGTTCCTTTCTAGTGACCCCCTGGATGGCTCTGGTTCCTTGGATGTGTGATAGCACCTCCCCATGATGAAGAGGGTTGCTTCCACTCTGACCACTCTCAGTGTTCCTAACAGATCATCTCTTGAAAGCTTTGGCTTTGGGAGAGATTGGACCCGTTTAAAAGAAGAGGTTCAGAAGAGAGAGGCCACCAGAGAGGACGATGCAATAGGTGGTACAGGATTCTCTTCGCTCCACTCACTCAGCTCACAAAAGACCCGGGAATGCTTCCTGGTTGCAGGTCAGGTAAAAACCAACAACATTTTCTGAAATGCTGTTACTTTCTTGTTCTTTTTCTTACTTATGACTGTTTTTGTACTTGAGACACTGGGGTGATGGTGCTCAGCTGGTCTGAGCTTGAGTTCTATTTTCTTAGGCTTTTCCTTTGATTAGTCATAACCGTCACCTTAGTTGCTAATTATTTGTCTTCCTCATCAGTGCTGAATGTCTGTGATCTTCCTTCTTCCCTTACCAGAGGAGCTTTTGTGTACTTTCAGAAGGGAGGCCCTGGTTTGCATCTCTTTTAGAGTATGGGTTTAAGTTGTCTTTACAAAAACAACCACATTCCCCTAAAGCTTGGTGGCCATCCTAAACTTAGTTATTGCCAAGGGAAGACTCTCAGCTCCTTCCTCATAGCCTATAGGAGAAGGAGCTGCTGCTTGTTTGTATTGTCCTAGATATTAACTTGCCTGAGAAGCTTAGATCAAGTTCATTTTAATTACAGGCCATTAAGGTGCTGGACAGGGATACGATCAGAGAGGTGAGGCATGACGGGTCAAGCCTTGCTTACTGTCTACACACTCTCTTCTTCCTGCAGTGAGGATGTCTTTCTTGGTCTTCATTACACCCTATTGTCAGAGTCAACATGTTTTTAAATTGGAAAGCCAGTGAAGAAAAAGCAGTCCTGAGGTCCTTTGTCTCTGCTCAAGCTGCGTTTCCAATGACAGCAAACTTATCTTTGTTAGCAAATAACAAGGTGGGAGGAATATGAGGCAGTCATTGGGGTATAGAAATCCAAGGCCTCAAAGAAATGAGCAGATGGGTGGTTGTCCTTTGAGATAGAAAAGGAAAGAGATCTACAGCATACAATTAGGTAGGGACCAGAAAGAAAAACAAAGGTAACAGGGGAAAAGGGTGATGAGCCAAGTGAGATATCTCCTCCAAAGAGGAGAAGAACCGAAAGTGTGATTCTGGTGGCAGTATAGGTGACTCCAGAAACCAACCGAAACCCCTCCAGACCTATTTCTGGCCCCTCCCAGGTCCCAATTGCTTCTCCTCACTTATAGCTGACCAATGTCAGTGTTGTGGCTGACCAGTCAGGTCTGAGTATAAAAAAATATTTGAATGTCAGTTAAACTGGGACTGCTATAGAATCTAATGGAGAGTTCTATGGGGTTAATTTTCTGCAGCTGCTCTCTGGAACATATTATCTTTGGTTACAAAGTCTCCTACTTGCTGAAGGGTGGTCACCATGGGATGGACCTTTGAGTGACCATGCTGTGGTTGGGGAGAGGAAAAGGAAAGTGCACTAGGGGAAGGAAGCCTTTGGCGGAAGAGTTTCCTTTTCGCCATGGCTCTGCCCTGCCAGTTGATTAGGTGGTTAGGAGATGATGATGTGAGCTTGTCCACTGAGTCTGGTCACTACCAGTCCCATTATCTTCTTGTCCTGGTCAGTTCTTCTTGCTGTGCTACTGTAGGCCTTTCCCCAAATTATTTACCCTCTATATGGAATACCTCCAAGAGATTTGTTGTGCTGAACATTAAGAGTGAGATTTTGACCAGGAAATATTGTTTATTGGACTACATCCTGAACTCAGAGCCAGGAGAGACCTTGAATGGAATTGAATCCTGCTTCAGACACCCATTAGTGATGTGATCCTGGAGTTAAGTCCCTGCCCTCCCCCACTCCATCCCCAGATTTTGTTTACTCACCTGTAAATGGAGATAATAAGAACTATTATAACTGTCACATGCTTGTCGTGAGGGTCAGACATAATAAGTGAGTAAAGCTTAGCTTTGGAAATGTCTAGTGGGATAAAATCAAGTCAGAATTGGAAGAGACCCTAAAGATCATCCATTAAAAGCATATTTTATTAGATGAGGGAAGTGAGGCTCAGAAAAGATGAAGGATTGCATGTGGTCACAGCAGTGGTCAGTGTCACATGACACTGACAGTATCACATGTACTCTACACTGAAGATAGGCTATGTATCACCATAGTAGCTCCAGTTTTCCCCAACACACTGGGTTGCCTGGGAGTTCTCGTGATGTCATCAATTGTTTAGGTCATCAGACCTTCTGTTGGGTGGGTCTTATTGAGAGGTATGACCAAGGGCTTCAGTTGAGTCTTGTACCTGATTGGGGTCAGGCACTGAGCAGGCCCAAAGTGAGGCTCATTTCCCCGTCTTACCAGCTAAGGGGGTAGTGTCACCAAGAGCCTGAGCCCTGCGGCCTGAAAGCTGCCTTACATCTTTACATCATTCACACACGCCTGTCTGTTGCTTCTTCAAGACCAGTTGAGTGAATACCAGAAACTATCCTCAAACCTCACTACAACCAGCAACCATGGTAAACTACCTGCCCGTCCCTGTGGCCCATTTCTTCATACTGCGGCATTCTGGCCAGTCAGGCCAGGGACTGATCATCATAAGCCAGAAGGTGATCCCTACCCAGCAGACTTTGTGGCGCATACTGCGTATGGTGAGAGCCTGCTACCAAAGCTTTGTTCCACCTTTCCCCTGGGCCCGTGGTTACACCTTGAGGCTACTCAGACATCCAAGGCCTGAGCCAACATCACCAAGCCATCCACCAAGTAATAGACTTTGGTGGACTTATTATGGCCTTGTCATCTTCCTGCCTGAGAGTAGCTATGAGGCATCCTTGAGGGCCACTTTACAGCACCTGTTTTTCTCTGAATTTCCGAGTCACCTGAACAGACTCCACATTGTTGTGTGCCAAGGGTCATGGACTGCAAGAGGCTTCTATCTCTTGGCAAGTGCCAGGTTACAATTGAGTTCCAGCTCCCTCACGATCATCTTTGAGGCTTATGTTACTATCCAGTCTGGCCAAAGTACCCTTCCAAGACAGCACTTCTGGAGGCTGGGCATGTTCATCTTGGAATCCCTCAGCTTCTGCTTCTTGGCAGTTTACATGAACAATGAAGAAGGAGCTAGGTACTCCTGCATTGTTATCTCAGGAGGTCCCTTGACTGCCAGACCCCAGCATGGCATCAAGAAGAAGAGGGAAACGCCCTCCTTGCCATCAACACAGGCCCTTGAACAACAAGTCACGGATACTTGTATAACTGTCACCATATTCTGTATCCTTGCGGCTTGCCTCTTCAATCAGATCAGAAAATAAAGAGGCCCCAGTGTGACACGGCTCCAGCAATATACTTGTACTAGTGTTCTTTCTTGATGTGTGTAGTTGCATTGGGTTCATTCCTTACTGCCCTCTTAATCCCATCTCAGATGTCACTTCTTCCAGAAAGTTTTCCCTGACTTCTTCTGCTCTCTCCAGTTTATCTAGTACTTTGTACCTTTCTGGTGGGACAATGGGATGGAGGTGGGGGTGAGGAGAGGACCAGGGTCCCCCAAACAGTCAGAGACTGGGGGGGGAGGACAGAACCTAAATTGGGACTAGATTTCAGAGGGAGAAAGTATGGGACTACTCACACCAGTCTACACACAGACACAGCAAATAAAGTACCCTTTAAATTAGACTGAAGGATCAGTAAAACTTGCACAAACACTTTTGTATTTAATGGAGTAACAGTTGAGGCATCATATGTATATTCTGGTCACAGTTGAGGCGCTCAAAAATTGGGATAACAGTTGAGGTGACTGCTAGTTTCTTGGGGTAGCAGTTGAACCCCTCTTTGTGTGGAATGGGGTGACAGTTGGGCCCTCACCATATGTAGAAGGGTGGCAGTGGAGGTACTCATGGATGGATGGGAATAAAAGCTGCAGCACATATATTTTGTAGTAACTATTGAGGAATTCATGTGTTGGTGGGGTTATAGTTGAGTTACTCATATGTGTCAGGGATAGCACAAGAATCTAGTGGAATGAATATAAATGAAATTATAGTTGGAAAGAAAAAGAGGGAGAAGGGAATGAGGTCTAGAGGACAGACCCTTAAGGAAATAATCTCTCCCCCCCCAATTAAGAAAATGAGGAACCAGTGAACATTATGGAGGAGGTCTCCCTCTACCTAGGACTCCCCTCATATTTAAAAAGTCTCAGTTGACTTTGACCATCCCCTCACCGTCATTTTGGCTGCCAGAGCAACCTGGGTTTGTGAATTTCTTTCTGTCTGGTCAATATGATCTTTTCTCTGTTTTGCAGCCCAAATCCTAGGGAGTAGGAGTGAGGAATGGGAATGACTTTCTCTGACTCTTCTTGTCTCAGCTTCTTCATTTACTACAGTAAGAATCCTACTAGATTCATGACTGGGAGCCAGGAGCACTTCACCCCCCTCTGATCCTCAGGCACTTTTCTTAAGACTAAATTATAGCCCCAGCTCTGGTATTCCCTTGACCTAATGATGTAACCCTGCCTCTTCATATCTCCAGAGTAGCCTGGCGAGATAAGAGAGTGGGCCCGTGGGCCCCAGCTGTGCTGGTAGCAGGTGGAGGGGTCCCATTTAAAATAAAGATGACATTTCCAGGGCACCCTGTGTTATACAATTTAAGAAAGCAGTACTCAACCCCTTGGGGGTGGGGGGCAGCTTCCGAGACAGCTGCAGGAGAGGATTTCTGTCCAAAAATACAGTATTTGAAGAGGAGTTACACTTGGTGGAAAGGTGTGAAAAAGACACATTGCCCACACAACCAAGTCACATTTCAGCCCCTTCCTCGCTGTCCTTCCCTGGCTGCTTTGGCCCTCTGATGTAAAATTCTTGATGGACAACAGGATCTAGTATGTGTGTATATGTTTACATGTGTGTATACATATACACACATACATGCATGGAATATATATATATGTAAATATACCTTAACTTAAGCAGACAGAACCTCAAAGAAAGACCAAAACCAGACATGAGATCCAGAGAGCCCCAGTGTGCCTGAGCAGGAGTGACAGTCACATACTCTTGGAGCTGAGGCTCTTAGTCTTTGTTCATCAGTTTTGGACAGTCTTGGGGGGGGGGGAAGGAGAGTGCGTGTGTGTGTGTGTGTGTATGTGTGTGCATGCATTATCAGTTTTGGTTGATCTCTATGCATTTGTATGTGTGTGTATGTGCAAGTCAGTCTTTATCTGTGTGTATGGATATATCTGTATCTATATCTATATCTATTACTCTTTGCGTTTGTGCATACCTGCACATCAATCTGGGTATATGTGCATGTGTGTGTTTGTGTGTGTGTGTATGTGCGCGCATCAATCTTGGTCAGTAGCTGTGGGTACTGTAGTGTGTGTGTGTACGTGTGTGTGTACATGCACATCAGTCTTTGTGTGTCTGTCTTGATCTTTCAGGTCTGGGTCTCTCATTCTTGGTCTCTCTAGGACTCCATCACTGTGTGTTCAGCAGTTTGGTGTGTTGCAGGTTCCCGGGTCTGTGTTTGAGACCATCTGTCCATCAGTCTTGACTGGTCTGCCCCCTGGACTCTGAATCTTGTCTGTCTCTCAGTCCTGGTGTGTCTTGGTGCTCTGGGTCTGATTTTTTCCATCTGTGTCAGCCTCAATCTGTCCCTGGAGCTTGAAGTCTGTGCCTATCTGTTGTTCTTTGTCTCTAGGGCTCTAAGTCTGTCATTACTGGTCAGTCAGTGGAGCTGTAGGTCACATGTCTGTGGGGCAGGGATATATGAAGTCAGGCCTGGTCTGACCCTAGGATCTGAGTCTGAATCTGCCTGTCTTTCAGTCTTGGTGTGTTTACTAGTCTCTGGGCTCTGTGTCTGTCTTTCAGTCACTCTTTGATAGGAGGGCCATGGGGCCATGCCTGCCTGGCTGGCAGCTTGGTGTCTATGGCCCTCTATGTGTTCTTCAGTCTTGCTCTGTCTCTAAGGTTCTGGCTGACTCTGTGCCTCTCTGTCAAATGTTAATGAGGTTCAGCCACTGTTACTGGTGTCCTTCATGGGTCTGTCCCTGGGGTATTGGGTCATTGTCTATCTCTTAGTTTCCTGAATCCGTCTGTCAGTCCATAAGTCCTGGCCTGTATAGCGCTGGACTTCTGACTGGGTCTGCCCCTAACTTGCTGTGTGTCTGTCTGTCATTCTGGGCTAGCCACAGGCTGTCTCAAGTCAGTGTTGGGGCTTATGGGGCTTTTCAGGCCTATTTTTTCCACTTAGTTTCAGTCTGTCTGTCATCCCCAGTTAGTCTCTGTGTGTGTGCACGTATGCATGTGTAACTGTGTGTGTATCATTGTCAGCCTGCATGTGTATCTCTGTCAGCAAGTCTCATTCTGTCTGTCTCTTAATTTGTGTGTCTCTGGTCTATCTTTGTCTTTCAGTGGAGCTCAGGGTCTGAGGTTCTCTGTCTCTTAGGCTTACTTTGGTCCTTGGGTCTCTGAGTTTCTGGGTTCCTGAGTCTCTGGGTCTGGCTCTGCCTTTCATTCTTGGACTGTCACTGAAGCCCGGGGCTGTGTCTGTCAGGCTTGCTCCATGCCTGGGGATTGGTGTCTGTGTCTTTCATGCTGGTTTTTTGTCTGGGTGCTATGGCTCTTTGTGTCTGTCTGTCATTCTCATAATGTTGCCATGGCTCAGTCACTTCTGTTGGGTCTCTGGATGTTTCACTCTGTCTGTCACTCTCAGGCCTTCTGTGTATCTGTGTCATTCCCAGATTCTCTGTGGCTTTGTGTCTGTCACTCTTGGTCCCTGTAGTTTTATGTTGATGTCTGTCTGTCATTCTTGGTCTGTCTATTGCTGTGTGTCTGTATCTGCCTGACAGTTTCAAGCTCTGTGTGTGTGTGTGCACGCGCACACACACGCACGCACGCACGCACATAAAGCTCTCCTGTCAGTTTTGTTCTGTTGCTGGGGCCCTGGACCTGGGCTTGCCTTCCTGATGGCCTTGGTGTGTCTCTGGACCTCTAGGTAGACCTGCGTCTCTGTGTTTGCCAAACTCATTCTGTCTCCATGGCTCTGGGTCTGTCTGTGGATAGTCTTTGTATCAGTGGAGCTCAGGCTCTCTGTCCCTGGGATTCTGAGTCTTGCTCTCTCTTTTAGGTTCGATCTTTTACATGACTTCCTGGGACTGTGTCTGTGGCTTGTCTCTCTTGATTTTTCACAGGATCCCTGAATCTTAGTCTCTTCCTGGCTTATATGTCTGTGTCTGTCTTCTAGCCAATCTTGGTCTATTACTGGAATTCTGGGTAAGTGTCTGTCTTCCTGGTCATTTTGATGTGTCTGTGGGCTGTGTTTGTCTGTCTCTTTGTTACTGGGCCCCTGGTTCTGGCTTGCTCTGACCCTGGGACACTGGTTCTGTGTCTTTCACTCAGTCATTGTCTATTTTGGAGTCTCTGTGGATGTGTTTCTGTTTCTACTTGTATGACTGTCTTTGGTACACTGTCTCTCAGTCTCCTATCTCTTTTTTTTTCCTTTGTGGAGGGGGGAGGGCAGGGCAATTGGGGTTAAGTGACTTGCTCAAGGTCACATGGCTAGTAAGTGTTAAGTGTCCAAGGCTGGATTTGAACTCAGTTCCTCCTGACTCCAGGGCCAGTGCTATATTCACTGAGCCACCTAGCTGCCCCCACTCTCCTTCTATTCCTTTGCTTGTATGGCTGTATCTGTCAGTCTTAGTCTTTTCCCATGAGTCAGTTCTAGTGTGGCCCTGGGGCTCTGGGCCTAAGTCTCTCAATATTAGACTTTTGTTGGGCTCTCACTAGGAATCTTTTCTAGATCTCTTGGTGGGGCTCAGTGTCTCTGTTTGCCTATTGGTCTCAGTCTGTCCTTGGGCCTCTGGGTCTGTATCTGTCTGTCCATCAGTCTGGGCCCATCTTTTGCCATCTAGGATTGTGTTTCATTTGATTCCTGGGCCTCTGGGACTGTGTCTTTCTGTGTAATATGTAGTTCTTGGTCTGTTCCCATCTATCTGCAGCTGTTTCTTTGCCCCCATAGAGGACTGTGATGAAGGCATCTAGGTGGCCCTGTGGATAGAGGACTGAGCCTGAAGTTGGGGTAACTCAAGTTCAAACCCAGCCTCAGACACTCACTGTGACCCTGGGCAAGTTTACAGACCTTCCCTGAAGTGTACCCATGAGCCCCAGAGGTGTTTGTATACTCCAGGTTAAGAATCACTTCTATGAGAAGAGATTCCCTAAACAGAACCTTGGAGGGAATCCATAATTGGTGGATGTGACCTGGAGGGAGATCTAGCAAAGGAGACTGAATTGGCCTGTCGCCCATGCATGTCTATGTCTTCTGTATGTTAGCATTGGGCTGTTGCTGGGACTCTGACAGGATTTAGGGTTATGTGGATCTGTCTCTGGCTGTGACTGGCTGTTTCTGGGACTGGTGGTGTATTTGTGGCTGTGTGTTTGTGCATGGCTTCTCTGTGGTTTCTATCTGTCTCTATGACTGTGATTTTATTTATATGTGATTGTCTGTGGTGGGTGTTTATCTCTCCTGGTCAGCCTGCTTTTCCTTGAGTGTGGCTTTGTGTATTGCTTTCTAATTGTGGCTGTGGATTTGTGGCATTCTGGCTTGTTAAACCTAGGTGCTTGAGTATGTCCATCTGCCTGACTGGTATTTCCCTGTCAGTGTTTGTGTGTGTGTGTGTGTGTATGTGTGTGTGTGTGTGTGTGTGTGTGTACATGGGTGTGTGTGTGTGTGTGTGCCTATCTGTGCTCATGAATGTGTGTGTGTGCTTCTCTGTTGTTGTGTGTGCCTGCTCATCTGTGGTTCTGTATGTGTCTGCTCATCAGCGATCATGTGTGTGTGTAAGCCCAGCTCTAGTCATAAATGTGTTTATTTATTCCTTTCTGTTGTTTTTGTGTATAAGTGTACCTGTTAGTTACTACTGGTGTGTGTCTGCCCATCTGTCGTCATTTATGTGAGTATAAGTGTGTGAATGTATGTGTTTTTGTTTGTGTATGCCTCTATTGTCATTGTGAATGTGAGTATGGGTTTGTGTCTGTCCATCTGTGTGTATTTCTTTGTGCCTCTGTCTTGGTGCTGGTGGTGGTGGTGTCTGTGTGTGTGTGTATGTGTGTGTGTGTGTGTGTGTGTGTGAAAGAGAAAGAAAGAGAAAGTGTCTGCCCGTCTTTGGCTCTTCGTGAGTCTACCCATCCATGGTTATGAATGTTGATGTGTGTGTGTGAGTGTATGTGTGCCTATCTATGGCTCTGTGTATGTATGTTTCAGCCCCTCTATGGCTCTGTGTGTGTGTTTGCTTGTCAATGGCCATGTTTGTGTGCACCCATCTATGGTTGTGAATGTATGTGTATCTGTTCGTGTGTGTGGCTGCCTATCTTTGGTTTTGTATGTGCATATCTGTCATTCAGTGGTCACATGTGTGTCTACATATCGATGATCATGAGTATGTCTTTTTTGCGTGTACCAGTCTCTTGTTGTTATATGGGGAGGGGATCTACTAGTTTGTGGCTGTGAAGTATGAATGTGTGTTCACCTGTCTTTGGCTTTGTGTAAATGTGTTTGCTTGTCTGTGGTTGTATGTAAGCCTGCCCTTCTAGGGTTCTGAATGTAAGTGCGTTTGTGTACCTTCCTGATGTTGTGTGTGTGTGACTGTGTTTACTTGTCTTTGGCTCTGCGGATGTGTCTGCCAAGCAGTGGTTGTGTGTATGTTTGCTCATCTCTGGTCATAAATGTGTGTGTGTCTGTCTCTGGCTCCATGGATGTATGTGTTCACCTATCTATGGCCCTATGTGTGTCTGCCTATCAGTCACTTTGTGTGTGCCTGCCCACCTGTGGTTGTGAATGTGTGTTGTGTGTGTTTGCCTGTCTGTGCTTTTGTGTATATGTGAGTGTGGGTGTGTATGTAAGTGTAACGTGAGTATAGGTGTCTGCCTGTCCATGGTCATGTGTTTGTCTGTCTATGACCGTTTATATAAGTATGTTCCTTGTTGTGTGGGTGGGTGTCTGTCCATCTGTGATTGTGAATGTACAAGTGTTTATGTGTGGATGTAAATGTGGGTATGCATTAACTATGTGTGTGTCTATCTGTCCATGGTCATATGTGTGTGTGTCTGCCCATCTATGGTCATTTATATGAGTGTGTTCAGTGTGCTTCTGTTGTTGTTGTGTTGTGTACCTTTCTTTGGCTCTGTGTGTATGTCTGCCAGTCTATGGTCATGAAGGTGTGTATGTGTGTTTGTCTCTGGTTGTGTGTGTGTGTGGATGTAAATATGTCAGTCTCTATGACTGTGTATATATTCCTGTGTGTGCCCTTCAGTATCAGAGCATATGTGAACATGGTTTTGTGTCTGCCCATCTGTGGCTTTGTGTGCATACACACACCCATCAGAGGCACAGTTTGTGTGTCTGCCCGTATATGGTCATGAGTATGTGTTTATGTGTGTGTGTATGTGTATTTATCCATCATTGGCCATGTTATGTGCCTGCTCAGCAAGGGGAATGAATGTGTTTGTTCCATTGTGTGTCTATGGTGTGAACCTGTGTGGGTATGTGTGTAGTTTAGTGTCTGCCCATCTGTGGTTCTATATGTGTATGTCTGCCTGTCAGTGGCCTTCTCTCTGCGTATCTGTAGTGACACATGTGGTATGTCTGTGTGTGTACATGTGCCCTTTAGTGGCTATGTTTGTAAGTGTAGAAATGTGTTTGCTAATCTGTGTTTGTGAGCATGTGTGTGTGTATATATATATATATATGTGTGTGTGTGTGTGTGTGTGTCTGTCTGTCCATTAGTGGCCATGTATGCAACTGGCCAGCAATGAGAATGAAATAGTGTTTTATTGTGTGTCTCTGTATGTGCAAGCATGTACTTCTGTGGCTTCTTATATGTATGTAGTTTATGACTGCCCATCTTTGGTCGTGTGTGTCTACCTGTGAGTGGCCTTGTTAGTATGTCTGTCCATCTGTGGTGATGAGAGTATATTGGGTATGTGGGCGTGTATCTCTATGTGCCCTTTGGTGTGTGATTTTGTGCCTGCCCATCTATAGTTGTGTGTGTCTGCCCATCAGTGACCCTCTGTGTCTGTGAGTGCATGTGCTGAGTGTGAGTTCGTCTGCTCTTCTTTGGCTGTGTTTGTGAGTGTGGGTGTGTGTCTATCCATCCGTGATTGTATATGTGTATTCATGTGTCCATCAGTGGTCACATATGTGGCTCCTCAGCAGTGAGAGTGAATGTTTTTGTTTTGTTTTCTTGTTTGTCTTTGTGCACGTGCCCTTCAGTGGCTTCTGTGTGTGTGGTTGTGTGTCTGCCCATATGTGGTTGTGGGCATCTGCCCATCAGTGACCCTCTTTATCAATCTTCTCATCTATGGTTTGAGTATGTATTTAGTGTGTGCATGTGTGTCTTTCAGTGGCTGTGGTTGTGAGTGTGGGTTTCTGTTTTCCCATCTGTGATTGTATATATGTGTGTATAATTGTGTCCATCAATGGCCATGCATGTGGCTCCTCAGCAAAGGGATAGAATGTGTTTGTTGGGAGTAGGCGGTGCCCTTCAGTGTCTTGTGTGTGTGTATGTGTGATTTTGTGTCTCCCCATCTGTGGTTGTGTGTGTGTCTGGCCCTCTTTGTTTCTCTGCCCATCTGTCATTGTGAGATTGCAGTGTGTGTGTGTGTATGTGTGTCTGTGTTTGTTTCAGTGGCTGTGTTTGTGAGTGTGGGTGTGTGTTTCCCCGTCTGTGATTGTGTATTTATGTATAAATGTGTACATCGT
The DNA here is from genome assembly GCA_028646575.1 of Pseudocheirus occidentalis. NCBI lineage: Eukaryota > Metazoa > Chordata > Mammalia > Diprotodontia > Pseudocheiridae > Pseudocheirus > Pseudocheirus occidentalis. Next base: position 27,271,820 of record CM053602.1, on the reverse strand, counting down.
TGGTTATGCATGTGGCTCCCCAGCAATGGGAGTATATATTTTTGTTTTATTGGATATCTTTCTGCACGTGCCCTTCAGTGGTGTGTGTGTGTGCGGTTGTGAGTGTGTACCATACAGTGGCTTGTGCATTTGTTTGTGGTTGTATGTCTGCCTATCTATGGTTGTATGTGTGTCTGGCCTTCTTTGTCTCTCTGCCCATTTATGGCCAGTAGTATATGTTGTATGTGTCTTTGTGTCCTTTTCTTGACTATATTTGTAAGTGTGGGTGTGTGTTTGCCAATCCGGGATTGTGTATATGTGTATATATGTATCCATCACTGGCCATGCATGTGGTTCCTCAGCAGTGGGAGTGAATGTGTTGGGGGGGTGCCCTTTAGTAGCTTGAATATCTGTGTGTGTGTGTGATTTTGTGTCTACCCATCTGTGATTGTTTGTGTGTGACTCTGCCCATCTGTGGCCCTCTTTGTCTCTCTGCCCATCTGTCATTGTGAGAGTGTGTGTGTGTGTTTCAGTAGCTGTATTTGTCAGTGTGGGTGTGTGTTTCTCAATCTGTGATAGTGTTTATGTGTATAAACATGTCTAACAATGGTCATGCATGTGGCTCCTCAGCAGTGGGAGTGAATGTTTTTGGTTTTTGTTGTTGTTGTTGTGTGTCTTTGTGCTCGTGCCCTTCAGTGGCTTGTGTGTGTATGTGGTTGTGTGTCTGCCCATCTGTGGTTTTGTATCTGGTCTTCTTTGTCTCTCTGCCCATCTATAGCCGTTAGTGTATGAAGTGTGTGTGTGTGTCCTTTTCTTGACTATATTTGTGAATGTGGGTGTGTGTTTGCCAATCTGGCATTGTGTGTATGTGTATATGTGTATGTGTCCATCAAGGCAATATATATGGCAACCCACAATGGGAATGAATGTGTTTGGGGGGGGCCTTCAGTGGCTTTTGTATGTGTGTGTGATTTTGTGTCTGCCCATCTGTGGTTGTGTGCGTCTGCCCATGAGTGGCCCTCTGTCTCTCTACCCATCTGTCATTGTGAGAGTGTGGTGAGTTTGTGTATATGTGTGTTTCAGTGGTTGTGTTTGTGAGTGTGGGTGTGTGTTTCCCCATCTGTGATTGCGTATATGTATATAAATGTGTCCATCAATGGCCATGCCTGTGGCTACTCAGCAGTGGGAGTGAATGTATTTGTTTAGTTGTGTGTCTGTGTGTATGTCCTTCAGTGACATGTGTGTGTGGTTGTGCGTCTGCCCATCTTTCCTTGTCTGTTTTTCTGCCATCAGTGGTCCCCTTTGTCTCTGCCCATTTGTGTTTGTAAGTATTTTGTTGTGCATGTATGTCTTTATGATGCTGTCTTTGTGAACGTGGATGTGTGTTGACCAGTCTGTCATTGTTGTGTATGTGTATATGTGTCCATCTCTGGCCATGCATGTGGCTCCCTGGCAATAGGAGTGATTGTTTTTGTTTTTATGTTATTATGTGTGTCTCTGTGCACATACTCTTCAGTGACACGTGTGTGTGTGTGATTGTGTGTCTCCCCATTTGTGATTGTGTGGTTGTGTGTCTGCCCATCGGTGGCCCTCTTTATCAGTCTGCCCATCCATGGTTTTGAGTATGTACTCAGTATGTGTGTGTGTGTTGGTTTCAGTGGCTGTGTTTGTGAGTGTGGGTGCATGTTTCCCCATCTATGATTGTGTATAAATATGTCCATCAATGGCCATGCCTGTGACTCCTCAGCACTGGGAGTGAATGGGTTTGTCTAGTTGTGTGTTTGTGTGTGGGCAGCATTCAGTGACATGTGTGAGTGAATGTGTGTCTACGCATCTTTCCTTGTGTGTTTTTTCCCATGTCCTCTTTGTCTCTCTGCCCATCTTTGGTTGTGAGTGTATGTGTTTGTGTCTGTTTGTTTTTCAGTGGCTTTGTTTGTGAATTTGGGTGTATGTTAACCGATCTGTCATTGTTGTGTATGTGTATATGTATCCATCACTGGCCATGTGTGTGGCTCCCCAGCAGTAGAAGTGTTTTTGTTGTTGTTGTGTATCATTGTGCACATGCTCTTTAGTGGCTTTTGTATATGTGTGTGTGGTTGTGTGTCTGCCCATCTGTGGTTGTGTGTGACTGCCTATCTATGGCCCTCTTTGTCTCTCTGCCCATCTCTCATTATGAGAGTGTGGTATGTGTGTGTATGTGTTTCAGTGGCCATGTTTGTGAGTGTGGGTGTGTGTTTCCCCATCTGTGATTGTGTATATGTATATAAATGTGTTTATCAGTGGTCATGCATGTGGCTCCTCAGCAATGGGACTGAATATTTTTGTTTTGTTTTCTTGTGAGTCTTTGTGCATGTGCCCTTCAGTGGCTTGTGTCTGTGCGTGTGTGGTTGTGTGTCTGCCCATCTGTGGTTGTGTGCATCTGTCCATGAGGGACCCTCTTTATTAGTCAGCCCACCTATGGTTTTGAGTATATATTCCATGTGTGCTTGTATGTGTCTTTCAGTGGCTGTGGTTATGAATGTGGGTGTGTGTTTGCTAATCTATGATTGTGTGTATGTGTATATATGTGTCCATCACTGTCCATATATGTGGCTGCCCAGCAGTGGGAGTAATGTTTTTGTTTTGTTGTGTCTTTGTGCACGTGCCCGTTAGATGTGTGTGTGGGGTTGTGTGTCTCTACCCATCTGTGGCCCTCTTTGTCTCTCTGGCCATCATTGTGAGAGTATGGTGTGTGTGTGTATTTCAGTGCTGTTTTTGTGAGTGTGGGTGTGTGTTTCCCCATCTGTGATTGTGTATATGTGTATCAATGTGTCCATCAATGGCCATGCATGTGGCTCCTCAGCAATGGGAGTGAATATTTTTGTTTTATTTTGTTGTGTGTCTTTGTGCATGTGCCCTTCAGTGGCTTGTGTGTGTGTGGTTGTGTGTCTGCCCATCTGTGGTTGTGTGTGTACGTCTGCCTATAAGTGGCTTTCTTTGTCTCTCTGCCCATCTATGGCCATTATTGTGTGCCCTCTGTGTATGTTTGTGTCCTTTTAGTGGCTGTGTTTGTGAGTGTGGGTGTTTGCCAATATGTGACTGTGTGTTTTGTATGAAATCATCCATCAATTGCTACATATATACCTGTTCCACTATGGGAATGAATGTGTTTGTTTTGTTGTGTGTCTGTGTGTGTGCTTCTTACAGTGGCTTATGTGGTTGTGTTTTTGCCAATTTGTGGTTGTGTGTGTGTCTGCCTCTGCCTGTCAGTGTCTTTCTTTTTCCGTCTGTCCATCTGTGGTCTTTTACTTTACTGTGGTTGTGTGTGTGTGTGTTCCTTTCAGTAGCTCTGTTTGTGAGTGTGGGTATATGTTTGCCAGTTTATGATTGTGTATGTGTGTATAAATCTGTCCATCAATGGCTATGTATGTGCCTGCCCAGCAGTGGGGATAAATGTGTTTGTTTTGTTGTGTTTTTGACTGTCTGTGTGTGTGTACCTTTCAGTTACTTGTGTGTGTCCTTGTATGTCTGCCCATCTCTGCTTTTGTGTGTGTCTGACTGTCAGTGATCCTCTTTGTCTCTGCCCATCTATGGTTGTGAGTGTGTGTTGTGTATATTGTTGTATATTTGTGCCCTTCAGTGATTGTGTTTTGAAAGTGGATGTGTGTTTGCCAATTTGTGATTGTGTGTATGTGTATATATCAATCAGTGGCCTTATAAGTGGCTCCCCAGCAATGGGAGTGAATTTGTTTTGCTGTGTGTCTGTGTTATGTGTGTGCCATTTAGTGGCTTATGTATATTTGTTTTGTGTCTGCTCATCTGTGGTTGCATTTGTGTGTCTGCCTGTCAGTGGCCCCCTTTGCCCATTTATGGTTGTGAATGTGTGCTCATCTCTGACTGTGAGTGTGGGCATGTGTCTGCTAATCTGTGTGTATGTGTGTATATCTGACCAGGTGTGTGGCTCCCCATCACTGGGAGTGAATGTGTTTGTTTTGTTGTATGTCTGTGTGTGTGCCCTTCAGTGACTCCTCTGTGTGTGTGCATTTGGTTTTGCGTCTGCCCATTTGTGGTTGTGTTTGTTTGTCTGCCCATAAGTGACCCTCTTTGCCTGCTCATATATAGTTGTGAGTGTTTTGTTTGTGTGTATATGTTTGTCTGTTGTTGTACTTGTGAGTATTGCTGTGTATTTGACTGTGTGTGTATATATTTCTGTCAGTGGTCATGTATGTGTATTCCCAACTATGGGAATTAATTTGTATAGTTTTTGTGTGTCCTTCACTCATTGTGCACGTGTGATTAGGATTGTGTTCATGCCCTTCTGTATGTGTCTGACCATCAGTTATCCTACTGGTATGTCTGCCCCCTCTTTGTTCATGAGAAAGTGTGTGTGTGTGTGTGTGTGCGCTCATCTGAGGATGTGTTTTTGAGTATGGTGTATGTTTGATGATCTGTGACTTTACGTGTATGTGTGTCTCTCAGTAACCATATACATGCCTATCCAACTAAGGTAGTGTGTGTGTCTTTGTGACTGTGTGACTGTGTGTATGTGTGTCCATCTATGGTCATGAATGTGCATCTTTTTGTGTGTGTATGCCTGTGATCGTGCATATAATTGTGGTTGTTTGACCATCTCTGTGTGTTGGTCTGTCAGTTACTGTATATGTGTATTTGTGTGTGTTTCCTTGTCTTCTGCTGTGTGTATAGATTTGACAATGTGTGTGCCTCCACATCTTTTGGCTCTGTGGGTGCGTCTGCCCTTCAGTGTTCCTGTGTGTTCTGCCCTCCTTTAGTCAAGAATGTCTGTTTGTTTGGTTGTTGTTATTTTGTGTGAGTGTGAGTTTGGGTCTGCTCCTCAGTGGCTCTGTGTATCTTCCCAAGTATGGCTGTGAATGTGTGTTGTGTTGCGATTTGTGGTCATGTGTATATGGGTGCATGTCTGCCTATCTGTGTTTGTGTCTTCCAGTGGCCATGTGTGAGCCTGCCCAGGTATGGGAGTGAATTTATACTTCTGTATTTGTGTGTATGTGTGTGTGTCTGTCCATTTTTGGCTCTTTTTGTGTGTGTTTGTGTCTGCCTGTCATTAACATGTGTCTTCCCACCTATGGTCATGAATACATATGTTTTGCGTGTGCTTGTCTGTGGCTGTGTATGTGTGTAGGTGTGTATTTGCCAGTCTATGACTATGTGTGTGTATGTCTATCAGTGTCCATTATGTGCCTGCCTAACTATGGGAGTAAATTTGTGACTTTGTGTGTGTGCCTGCCCATCTACAGTCATAAATGTGTGTTTTGTGTATGTCTCTGTGCTTGTCTGTGACTATGTGTTTGTGAATGTGGCGTATTTGCCAGTCTGTGACTGTGTATGTCTGTCCATCAGTGGCCGTGTATGTGTTTACCCAGCTACTGGAGTGAATTTGTGTGTGTTTGTGTGTGTGCCCCTCAGTGGATGTGTGTACACGACTGTGGTTGTATATCCTCCCATCTCTGAGTGTCTGGCCATCAGTGGCATATCCCTGGTCACAAATGTGTGTGTGTGTGTTTTGTATGTTTGTACCAATCTGTTGCTGTGTATATCTCTGACTGTATATCTGACCTTAAATAATCTCTGTGGCTGACAATACCTAGTCATGAATGTTTGTGGTATATGTGTGTGTGTATTTGTGACTGTCTGTGGCTGTATATATGTGTGTATGTGTCTGCCCGTCAGTGGTCCTTTGTGTGTCTCCCCATTCATGGTCATGAGTATGTGTTGGGATTTTTTATGTGTGTGTTATGTGTGTGCCTGTGGCTGTGTGTGCATATGACTCTTTGTGTCTTCCCTCCAGTAGCCCATCCCTGTGTATCTGCCCATCCCTGGTCATAAATATATGTGTGTTTTCTCTGTGTGCGCCTCTCTGTGGCTCTGGGTGTCTGTCCATCCATAGTTAAGCATGTATGTTTGTGTTCTCTATTATGTGCCTCTCTTTAGATGCATAGAGGTATGTGTGTGTGAGTGCGTGCGTGTGTGTGTGCGCGCATGTGCATGTGTACCCTTCAGGGGTCCTTGGTGTGTCTGCCTATCCATGGTCATGATTGTGAGTGAGTGTGTGTGTGTGTGTTGTGCATGTGGGTCTCTCTGTGCCTTTGTATATGTTTGAGTGTGTTTATACATCTGCCCATCTATGATCATGAATATGTACATTCCTCTAGGTGACTATGTATACTGTCTCTCTGTGGTCATGAGTATATGTATGTTTGTGAGTGTGTGCTTCTGTGGCTGGGTGTGAGTGTGGGTTAGTGTGCACCTGTGTGTGTGTGTGTTTGGGCCCTTGTCAAGGTTTGTTCTTGTAGGCTCCATTTTTCCCACTTATACAAATGGTGGGCCTCAAGTGTTTTGTGATAGCCCAAGAGACCCACCTCATACCATAAAGGTGGTCTGAGCCATTTGTGCCCTACAGCCCTGGAGAACTCTGACAAGGCCACTTGGAAAGACTGAATCATCAAACCTTGTCTACCTCAGTGTCCTCATCTGTAGAATGAAGATTACCTCTTGCCAGTGTTCTGATAAAACGCCCTGATAATTGTAAAGCGCTTAGCAAACCTTAAAGTGTTTTATAAATGCCAGCTGTGATGGTGATGATCAGAGAAAAGGGGTCCAACATGGCATGCTGTCCACAACAATCCTGAGTGCAACTGAACCAGACTCAAATGTCATTGGGAAATGCTGAACAAAAGAAAAATACAGTAAAACATTAATGATGTCACATTTGCAAACCCAGTCGATATCCAGCCCCCAGGGATCACTGTGAATGGTTTATTTCTGTTCCAATTTAACATCACTGATGTCGACAATAATGATGAAACGATCAGAGCCCTTTTGGTGTAGCAGGAGAAAATTAGCCAAAGCACAGAAGATGAACAACCAAGAGCTGTCCAGGGTGGACAGTTCCCATTCCACTCCAGGCTTAGCCACACATTGGTTGCCCTGTTCAGTAACAGTGAGAACAGGAGGAGAGAGCCCTCCCTTATCTATGGTGGGAACCTAGTAGGAAAAGGTAGGTAGGAAGGCAGGAGCTCATGAAAGGGCAGAAAAAAGTATACTAATTAGCAAGAAAGCTTTTGGAAACATGTTTGGAAAATGCAAGGCATCATTTGGAATGTTTTCAACCACAGGGGTTCTGCTGGTTTCTTTTTTACATTTAATTTTTATCTTATTTTTTTCTCAATTACATGTAAACAACAGTTTGAACATTTACTTTTTAAAAAAATGGTTCTACTGGACAAAAGTGATGAAAAAGTGGGGAAGTGAAGAGGAGTGCAGATGAAACTCCAGTCAACCATTCCCACTTAGTCTGACTCTCCAACCGGTTGGTTGGTTTGCATCATGTGATGGCAATAGATGTTCAGTCTTCTACTTGAATGCAAGAATTGCCATCACAAGTGCATACTGGGGGAGGCTTGATGACGTCTCCTGAGCAGCTGTCTCAGAAGGTAGGGGTAAGGCTCCCCTCACTGGAGAGGCAGCATGGGCACCCATTTCTCAGCTAAGGTAGATGAGTCTGGTGATTCCTTTCTGGAATAGGTCAGATTCTGCTCAAAAATCTTGGCATCAAAGGATATATGATTTAGAAGAGGTAACATATCAGAGTATCAGCCACTTTGGATATTAATGGGGATGTCACACTCTAGTCACTTTTAGTTTTAGGGAATCAGAATCCAGGAGTCAAACGATGCCTTTGTGACCCCGCAGCCCAAGACAGGAGACTTTTTTGCAATTAGCCCTCCCCATGCTCCCCGCCCCACCTTGGAATATTTCATCTCACATTTCCCCATCATCAAGAACAGTCTCTGGCTGCCTAATAAGAACCTGTGGCATTTGTACTTTGGGGAAACAAAAAATGATTGTGTTTCACTTCCTCCCCTCCTTGTTTTGATAGATGTAGCATTTGCTTTTCTGGAAATTGATGATCGCTTGAGTCCCTGTAAGTGATATGAGGCAACTGTAATCACAGATGTCCTCTATCCTTTCTGGCATTCTCATTTCCCAGAATAGTATCATTGATCAGGTTTCATCATAAAACAGTTACTGTTGAGTCTTTGTGTTTTAAAAGCTTCATTATTCAAATATAGCATATCTTCGATCTTTAAGCCCTATTTAAAAAAAAGTGCCTGGATTTTTTAGATACAGGATTATTTAATTTGTTTGTGTCCCCACATATATTTTTGGCTCTGGGTTTCAGGCTGAGTCTAAGCTGTCTATTCTCATAGCCTTTTTATTCACATACGGCTAGGTAGCACAGTGTATAGAAGATCAAATTTGGAAACAGGAAGACCTGAGTTCAAATCTTGTCTCAGACCCTTACTATCTAGATGTGCCTGGTGGGAACGTAGCACTCCAGGGAGAAAGAGAAAATAAAGGGAAAAGGGGCAGACTGATGAACTGGCTTCTGCTGTAACTGGCCCATGCCAAATTCTCCTCCAGCAAAGATTGTCTCTCAAGTCATGTCTTTGTGTTTATGATTTGGGCTACTTTTTCTTTCCCAGGTCAAACTATAAAATAGAGTGTCTTTTCTCATTGGCCTGCCCCTTGTACAGCAGGCCAGGCAGGGCTCAGGATAAGGGTAGTTACAGACCTCATTAGAATGTAAGTTCCTTGAGAGCCGGGATTGTTTCTGTTCTTTGTAGCACCATGCTTCATACAAAGCAGGTATTGGAGACATGTTTGTTGATCTCCTGATTGCCTAACAAATCTCCAGGCCACAAAAACTTTTCTTTGGCACTCTGAACTTCTTGGTATGTAGTATTTCTTTAGAAAAGAGCATTCATTCAGAAGGATTTCAAAAGTTCTGGGGTTAGTGTATAAGTTAGAAATAGTTTGAATTCCCCTAATCTAAGAAATACCAGACTCCTTCCCTCCCCAAGGACAAAAAAAAGCCACTGGGACTGAGTAACTTCACAACTGGTTTATTGCATGAAGAGGCACAAGGCATAAAGATAGACAAGGGAAATAAATTCACAGAGGCTTTTCATCTGTCCAACCAGGTCCTGCTCTGCAACAGGTTTTCCTTTCCTCCTTCTTTCCTACCTTGTCCTTATCTTCTGTTTCCTCTACCTCCTCTTCCTCTTCCTCCTCCTCCTCCTCTTCCTCTTCTTCCTCTTCCACCACCACTGCCTTCTTCCTTTTCCCTCCTGACTTCTCCTTCATCTTTTCCACCTTTCGCCCTTTCTCTTCCTTTTCTTTTTCTACCTCTTCCTCTTTCAATTCTGTCCTCTTTTTTGCCTTCCTTTTGGTTGTCTTGTCTTCTTTCTTCGCTTCCTCTTTTATTTCCTCCTTCCTCTCCTCCTCCTTTTCTATCTTCTCTTTCTCTCTTTCCTCCTCTTTGACTTCCTTCTTTCCTCCCTTTTCCTCTTCTACTTTCTCTTCCTCCTTTTTCTCTTTCTTTTCCTTCCCCTTTTTTTCCACATTCTTCTCCTTTTCATCCTCATTCTTCTTTGTTTTCTTCTCCATCTTCTTTTTGCTGTCGTGGAACCTAGTGTTGAGAGGCACTACTGGAGTAAGAAAATGGCAGTTGCCTAGCTCCATACTAGTACGTGGTGCTGAGATATGATAAGTGGAGGAATGTCCACAAAGGTTAGATCGGTCAGGCCTCAAGAGGCACTGCTTCAGACAGGCATGACTGCCAAGGCAAGCACAGGCAGGTGTTTCATTCATCTCTTTCATGGATCTGCAGCCAGGATGTTGTTGTGTGGAGTACTCCAGAAACCAGAAAGCCCTTATGGTCTTTATTCTTTGAGAGATGGCTGTCCAGAGTCTCTCTGAGCAGCCCAAAAACAGGATAGAGAGGAGCTGAAGGATGACAGCCCTCAATATGACCTGATAGGCATTCTGGCAGGCAATGGCTAGGCCATAGTGAGTCCACCGAGCTGCATGATATAAAGCCTTGCCTAGTTCATTCCTCAGTTGATTCAGCAGCCTCTGGGCATTCCTCCGTGCTGAGTTGAGTACCAAACAGAGGATACCAAGGGACCAGGTTCTTCCAAGGGACAGGGCATCCCACAAAGCCTGGTATGTGGGAACCAATTGCTCCACTGGGAACTTCTGGACCAGTAAACGGATCAGCTGCCTGACTACCTGCAGCCTTCTATGCCATAAGAAGTAGAAAAAACCTGCCATAACAGTGAGGTACAGGGAGGCCAGGTGAGTCATGATCACAGCAAAACATAGCAGTAAGATGTCGAGTTTTGCCCAGAGCATCTGGAACAAGCAGTAGGCCAGGAGCACTAAACGTGAGGCAGCTGATGATTCCCAAGGATCGGGATCCATGGTGCCTCCCCCTTTGTCTGACAGATGGGGAATGAGAGCTCCTGGGTTCCTCACTGCCTACGATCTGTGCTCTGCTAGACAGAGCTAGGCTCAAACCCCCAGCTCATAGTAATCAGGCATTTATAACTGTCTCCCTATCAACACTCTGGGCAGTTGCCCAACAACCCATGACATCACAGAGGGAGAATGGAAGCCAAAGTAAGCCAACTGTTTCTAATCATTTTAAGAGTAGTTAAAGGAAAGTCTTTAGATATGTTCCTTCTTGTCTGGCATGCTCATCTCTTGTCCATTTTCATCATTCTGATGCAACACTTTCAGACCTCAGATTTCTTAATGGAAATTTCAGTGATAATTTATTCAAGGCAATAATTTTGATCATAATTAATGTGAAAACATATGAACTTCACACCCTAACATATTTTAGGGTAACATCTTTCTTCTCTGCTATCATGATGTGTTTATCCCAAACTGCCAAATCAGTCAATAGATTCACAACTTTATTAGAGGTCAGCTTTATTCAAGCAATCTATAGCACTGATTGAGTGCCTCTACTATGTACATAACCCTCTTTTAATTGTTCTTCAGATGGGCAAGAAGTTAGGAAGAAATGTGTTGGGTCACAGGTCACAACAAGCTCTGGTGGAGTTGTCTTGGCGCACAAACTCTTACCGGCATTCTCACTAAGAAAGACAACTTTTGTGTTGAGAGATCTGTGATCCAAATGAGTATTTTGGCCCTCACAAGAAACCCCCAAGTGCTTTGTCTGTCTAGGTTGTTTCTATTAGGAGTCAATGGAATGGAGTGGAGAAAATTTTAGTCATAATAATGTATCCATGAAATGCCAGGGAAATATGGCGTGACCTTTTGGCATTTCCTGTCTATACTAATATAAATCAATAAGGAAATCTCTCTAACATTCTCTTTGTCTCTCTGTCATTGTCTCTGCTGTCTCTCTATCTCTGTCTCTTTCTCTCTTTATTCAATTTATTGAAGGTAGTTTGCCCAACATAAATAATTTCTTTCTCAAAACTAGCTTGCAGAAATGATTTAACTTAGACAGGAACACCTACAATTTCAAGGCAACTCAAGGCCAAATAAACCATCTTCATTTGACAGATGTTACATAGGAAAGGGTTTATGGTACAGGATTCTCGATTTGGATTTTGTTGCCTTAACCAATCTTCTTGGCACTGGGGGAAAGAAATGGAAAAAGCAGCATAAAACTGCTAGCCCAGATTTGTGGTTTTGAATAAAGAACCAGGGCTAGAAACTGGACCATGGGCACCAGGCCGAATCCTATAAAGCCTCAGGGTAAAGATGTGTGGGTTTCAGACCTGTATTTGGGGGTTTTATCCAAGCTACTTCATAAAAACCAAATAATCCTTATAGGGACTAGTTAAGGAAAGTTTGACAGTATGTGAGGTTTTCCCCAAATAACTAGGGCTGTTAACATTTTAAAGAAACAATCACAAAAGGAAAAAAATAGTTACTTGAATCCAAAACAACCTTGGCCCACTTTGGACAATAAATAAAATGAATAGCTTGGTATTCTGAAGCAATATTTATCTTTTATTCTTTTACAAGTTACTTTTTGTGATGTCTCAAAGATTTAATATAATTCCCCTTTTTTATCCTTGAAGTCAATGGAAACTGATCCGTCTTATTGATCACAATCATTAGCTTCATTCTGTCCTTTTGGGTGGGAGGGGCAGGGCCTGTTCTACAGGCTCTCTGGTTTTCTGCCCTTCTTCCAGGCCTGTGGTAATGGAACATAAAAGGACAGTCCCAACCTTAACCCTTGCTTGACTGGCCTTTCTGCTTCCTGTGCCTGCCTACTCTCCTGTCTCCAACTTTCTAGCCCATGGGCAAAATCTGTTATTGAACAGGAGAAGAAAAGCACTGGTTCTTACAGCATTTGGTAAATGTTGATAACCTTGGGCTATGTATATGCAGCTAATGTGAGCAGAATGTTGAACAAGTGAAACAGAATGAACCTAATTCATGGAAATGGCCAGCCTGGCTAGGTCAAGCTCAAGACAAATATTTAACCCAGTGAAAAAGAGGAAGAGACTGTGGGCCTGCATGAGCTTCATAATTATCTAAAACCTATTTTTCTTTGCCCATAGAAAAGGAGCCTCTGGCCATGTCTGATTATATATCCCCATTGCCATAAAACCTGGGAGGAACTCTTCTTAATTGAAATGAATGTTTTTATGGACAAAGACTTAAATGGAAACGATTTATCTTTGTATATTTCACATTTTTACCATTCTAGTGACCTAGGCAGAAATACTTGGTGTTAATGAGCCCACTGGTGGTGATATTCCATCCACCACAGCAGATCACAGCCCATCTCCATCTCATCCTATGTGATTCCTATTGTGTGTTGTAGTAAATCCTCCAGAGGTTGCCAGTAAGGAGCTGTTTCTTTAACTTTCCAAGTATACCCTCAGGCTATCTGTTACCTTTCCTTCTTGCCCCATGAATGCTCCATCCTGACTAGTATATGACTTAGGGCCTTAGGCCACTTTTTTTCACTAGGTAGAGAAATGCAAATTAACTGATAAAAAAGATTCCACAAAAATCCGAGACCTGATTTCTTATAAATGTAAAATTACCAGTAGCTTGTAGCTATATAAATTTGATAATTGTTTTGTATATGTTTTTATTCAATCCTTAGAACTCTGTAGTAATTAGTGGATAAACAAATAGTAGGAAACAGAGGAATATGAGAGTCCCAGGTAATTTCCAGCTTGCTATGAAATGTTACTTAACACATATTATTATTGGCTTAGTAATGAAGGATAATATTTTGTTTGGGATTCGTGTTCTGAATTTTCCCTCCAATAATTAAATACCTGCTGAACTTGGCAGGACCACTTGGCTCAGGAAAATTTGGGCAACTTGTTCATGATGGGTGTTTTCAAAAGGTACTTGGGCACTATTGGTGCATTTGAAAAATGCTCCTAGTTCCCTTTACCCTCCTGAGTGGAAAATGTCACTACTCCCACCTACTGTTGATGTTCAGACCTAGGCTGTAGTTCTAGACAGAACCAAGATTTCCTGGTGCTATAAGGTAGACTGCTATGTCTACCTCCCAGGGACGGGAACAGAGAAACTGAATGGCTGGGCAGAGCTGATTGGCACATGACCTCATTTCCTTGTTGTGGGTACCATTGCTTGTTTATTATCAGCAAGCCATATAGAATTAGACTTAAGAAATGTGCAGCCCTTACTCTATTCCGGCAGAGGTAGTAGAATTAGACTAATCTACTATCATTTTGTATTCTTAAATAGCAATTTTTGGACATATGAAAGCTTGTGTAACATGTAATGACAGTAAACGTGATTTGAAAAGATTACTAGAATTGTCATTAGAGAGACAATCCTGTTCCAACACTTAATTTCTGTGTGACTTGGGTGAGATCATTTCACCTCTCTGAGACTCAGTTTCTTCCTCTGTTAAATGGGGGTAATAGATATTTCTACTGCATTTTGTGAATTGCAAAGCGGTAGATAAATGTGAGGAGCTATTCTTCACAATGATGAGGTGACAAGGTGTCTTTGCTTCCCAGAGCACGTGAGTTCAGGAAAACAGTGAGTGGGCCTAAGGATGTGGCAAAGATGCTTGTGCCCCCTTCATGTCAGTAGCAAAGGGATCAGGGATCCACCATTCTTGGCCAAAGATAATATGATGGCAGAATTGTGAGCTGCATCACACAGGTAGAAGGTGCCTGGCCCTGAAGTCAGTCAGAAGGCCAGGCTTTGAGTCCTGGCCTCAGAGCATCTAGCTGTGAGATCCCTGCAGCAACTTCAGCTTCTCTGAGACACACTTTCTTAGGTATATGTATTTCTGTTCCCACTTAACAGAGGTGGACTCTGAAGCTTCAAGAGAAGTGACTCATCCAAAGGCACACTGCAGTGGCAGATTTGAGACTTGAACCCAGGTCTTTCTGATTCCAAGTCTGGTCATTTTTATCAAATTTTCCCCATAAAATAGGAGAAAACAGAAGCAAAATAACAATTAAAATGTCTTAATACACTGTTTCATCTCAAGAAAGCAGCAGATTAATCCAATTCTAAATCTCAAGGAGAATCAGAACTGCCTACTCCCTGAGCAGAACTCTACAGAGCTAATTGCTAGGAAACAAAGCATTGGAGGGACAAGATAGGATCCAAGAATACCTATGCTAGTGAGCTCTGCCAGCCACTCATTCTCTGATTCCCAAGAGGGAGACAAGCCCAGGAAATCCTTACCCTGTCCCAAATTATGTCTGGGGAGCAGCAGTAGTTGGGGTGCTAACATTTCATGCTCATGAAGGCAAAGGGAGCTAGTGTCCTTAAAAATGCATCACCAATAGGGCCCAGACACCTTTTGAATGTCCCCATCATGATCAACATAGGTAAGGTAGATGTACCTCAGGAGACAAGATACCATGAATCTTTATTGGTCACTCTAGTTGTTTCTATCTCCTGTTCTAGTCACAGTCCAGCCAGATCTAGACAGACCTAGGTTGGAATCCTGCCTCAGATAGGAACTTTGGGATTCTAGCAAACCAGTGGACCTCTTTCAGCCTCAGTTTCTTCATCTGTAAAATGGGGATCATCACCTCCTCCCAGGGTTCTTGTGAAGCTCCAGTAAAATAATCTATTGTATAGAAAACACTTTGCAAACAATCTAAATACTAACAAGTATTAATGTTATCGAGTAGGATTTGGGCTTGTCATTGTTAAGAAGTCCCAGCACCCTTTTTTGTGAGGATGTAAAAGAAAAAAAGACAAAGTAAGAAAGCATCCCCGCAGTGGCCCCATCAGAGCACAGGTAACGGTATAAATTGCTCCAGCAATCACTTATCTCCCAATTGCTCTGTTCTCAGTGTTCCTCTCACGGCTTCCTTTGAAAATGAGAATATGATCCTTTTCCTTCTGGTCACTCATCTAGCACAGGCACATCTGGGCCTTGAGTCAATGGCTTGAGGGCTGAGATTATTCTATTTTGTGTTTATATGCCCGGTACCTGGCACATTTCAATAAATGCTTGTTGATGGGTTGACATATCAATGTCAGTGTATGTTATGGCACATACATGGCTATACATGTGTGTATACACCCAAGACATAGCTATATTCTGTGTGTATACTTTGGACTGGATCTATGATTTCATCAGTATAGGCAGGTACTTTCCAGTAAAGAACTCCCTCTAACCCTGTACTTAGTACTTTCTCTCTCACTAAGTCTTCAAGCATGGCCTCACCCAGTGGGGTCAAACTCAAATAGAAACAGGGGCCACTAAACCATGCAGAAAGAACCCTGTAGGCCACATAATGATTTAGAAAACTACATAGCAACATTATCTATGTTCTGTTGTCTTTTTATTTGTTTCGGGTTTTGGGGTTTTTTTTTTGTTTAATAAAGGTCTTTGTTTTATTTGATAACGTTGGATTTTTATGCCACAAGGACGCAGGCTCCACCAACACCCTTGATTTTTTCCTCTGCTCGCCTGCTGAAGAACTTTGCCTTCACGATGACTGGCTGCTTGGGGAGTTTCCCTTTTCTTAGGACTTTGTAGTAGCCCGGCCGCACAACATCAATGATAGGGGCAAGGCCCTCCTTGTTTTTGACAGCATTAATCCTGGTCTGCTCACTGACCAGTGTCCATAGCTTATCAAGGTTGACAGTTGGACAGTAGCTTTGGTTCTTCTTCAAGTGGTAATGCCTCATACCCACTTTACCAAAGTTGCCTGGATGATATTTGTCGAAGTTGATCCGGTGATGGTCCAGCCCTCCTGCATTGCCGCAGCCTCCAGGGTGCTTCCTGTGCTTGCCGATGCGCCCGTGGCCGTGGCTAACGTGCCTGCAGAGCTTCCGCGTGTTCCTTAGTCAGGAAGGCATGTTGCTGGCCGCCATGAAAGAGAAAAGGAAGCTGCGCCGCAAGTGTCTCGAGAAGACCCTTTTTATTTGTTTTGTTAAATTTCCCAGTGATATTTTAATCTGGTTGGGGCTACACTGGAAAGTGCTATGGGCCACATCTCACACCTCTGCCCTAGAACACTTAGACATTAAGTTACTTGCCCATGTCACACAGCTAATATGTATCAGGTAGGATCTGAACCCACCTTCCTGGTTGTCTGTTCACTATACATTCTGCCTCATATTTTACATATGTGTTTGTGTGGATAACAGCACCCTTATACACATGTTTTATGTATGCTACATATGTAAGTTATGATACATATGGAATGCGTTTACATGTCATGGCATGCATGTGTACCCCTTGTTATGGAATACTCATGTATAGGCATACACACAAAAATGTGTGTGTGTGTGTGTGTAGCTATATGGTAAATTGTGTCACAATAGGTTATGGTGTATATACTATACACAGAAGGAGATATTCCATTGTATACTAAAGCAAATAAACAGTATGTTTGCTATGGCATATGCACGCACATAAGCATATCCCTCTTCTTTTCAAATATACTTGAATCATTTGCAAATTATCAGAATAAATAAGTGCCCCCCAAAACATTTGGGGAAGCTAGATACCAAAACCCCACAAGACTCTTTATTCCCCAGCAAATTTAACCAATTTGAGGTACAGGGGTGTAGGTGGTGTGCTTAGACGGAGACTCTATGTTGGTGTCGCCCACCAATATATTACTTTAGCCATCTGAGCTCAGAGGCTTCATGACCTATGTACTGTTTCTTCAGTTAGTCTTTCATCACTGGCCCCAAAGGCTTCAGTTAGGTTGCCTTGGAAACCCTGAAACAGAATTCTTCTGTGTACAGAGTCACAAAGTGGTCCCAAGAACCAGCAGGGGGATTCTCTGGAAGCCTGGAGAAACTAGAGCATCCAAGAGGATGATGGGAACCCCTGTTCATATGACAGCAGCCCCCACCAGTAGCCTTCCTTTACTAAAGTGAAGAATTCAACATCATCTTGGGTCAAAGCTAGCACTTTCAAAAATCTAACTAGGCTAATAACAGGATGGGGATCAGAAGAGATTAGAAAAGATAATCAGTGGACACATAATTATTGATCTCTGACTTGTAGAGTAGTCTACCCAAGAACTGTTAGCCACACTGAATCAGGCCCAACAGACAACCATAAAGACATACATGTGCACAGGCAGGCATATTCCTGCGGATATTTATTCTTAAATATGTCCTTATTCTATGTCACATAGACATCTCAGTCTTAGCCTGTCCCAAACACGCACACACACACACACACACACACACGCATACACGCACACACTTATTGTCTTTGTCATTAGAATATAAACTTTCTGGGATGGAGTTCTTCCGTTCTTGTGTCCCTAGTACCTAGTATAGTTCCTAGAACATTATAAGCACTAAATAATCTTTATTGGTTGATGATGATTGCCAGCAGTTGCCAACAGCATGCCCAGTATATATGCTCCGTAGTACTACTGAAAAGGGGTACTAATGAACTTAATCTGGTATACTTATTAAGGGCCAGTGATCTCTCCCCTGTGCCTCATACTCACTGTCTTTATGGAGAGAAAAAGAATCCTATTACTTGGGGACCTAAGAAATGTAGGTCACAACCTACAGTTTAAAAAGCATCGAAGGGGTCATGAGTGAAAAAGTTTAAGAAGCCCTGCTCTAGTGTTCCAAAGTACAGACTTTTCTTGAGAATGGTTTCCAAAGGCTGCTGCTTTGATTGACAGTCTGATTGTTATATTTGAATTATTAAAACTTCAAGTGCCAGTGGGAAAAGACTGAGGGGAGATGGGCAGCAATTTTGGAAAGTGGTCAAAAGGTAATTCTGTATATCAGGGGATACTGAAGACTAACTGAGAATAATAGTAAAACCTACAGATGCCTGAAATTGCAATTGGAAAATCTTAAATTGTTTGTGAAGAAAAACTTTGGAAAGTGGATTTTTTTCATAGAACTCCCAGCTTACAATATTCATAAAACTTCCCAAGATTTTCTTTTTGTCCAAGTTGAGTACTTTTTATTGAATAATAATAGAAAGGATCACCCTAGTTATATATTTTCAGATTACTAGAACTATTGTAATGAAATTATAACTGCAACGATTAGCCTTTTTTAAGAGCTAGGGAGGAGTTGGCTATCATGGACAACGCTAATGCTGATATAGTGTACAAAGTTCATTTGCGGAATATTAAGGCAGAAAATACACAAGGTCAGAAGGGAAAACAAAACTGTAGAAATTCAGGTGAAAAGTGTGGATAATCAAAATCCTCAGAACAGTTCTAGATGGTACTAGGACCACAAAGAGAGATTGTGATTCTCTGATATTTGAATCTTATATTTAGAGACATTGGAACCCCCACTCTTGGACTTGACTGCTTTAGTATCCTGCCTACTCTGGGCAGAGATGGAACAGAATCACAGAATATTTCTGAGCTGGCAGGGCCCTTGGAATCCATCCAGGCTGAAAAACCATACCTGAAAAAGAATCTTCACTCCTACATATGTGAGAAGTGGCTAAATGAGCCTTTGCTAGGAACCTAATGCTAGTACACCTGTACCCCACCTCCCAGGGCACTCTGTGCCACTGATGGTACTAGTGATAAATCATTCACATTGGCCTTGTATCAAATAGGGTAACAATAATAATGGTGATCATCGCTAGTGTAAAGTGCTTTAGTTTGCAAAGCACTTTACACATAATTCATTTTAGATTCTCCTACTCTGAGGGATAGTACCATTATTACCTCCATTCTATGGATGAGGAAACTAAGTCAGGCAGAGGCTGAATGATTTGCTCAGGGTCAAACAGGCAGTTAGTATCTGAGACAAGATTTAAATTTAGGTCTTCCTGATTCTAGATTTTGTACTCTGTTATGCTGGAAGATTAGATGGCCTGGCTGGGATCAAGTATCCTCAAGATGGGGCAGATAGTCTGGGCATGGGATTTAGTCACTACCTCTGCCCTCTGTAGGTGTGGTCAACAGATGCAATAGGCCTGCATAAGCAATTCAAAGATTCTCATGTTGGAAAGTTACTAACCTCAACTATGGAGGAGAATTTAGAAGTTTTTTTTTTTTAGAGCTTGGGGTACAAAAGTAAAGAAGGAAGAGGGAACTCCTCCCAACCAAGAAGCTAGGGCGGGTGTTGGGGGGCTGGGGGAGGCAGGGCCACACTTGAAAGTAATCTGCTCAAATTGGGTGTCCTTACCTCTTGATCATAACAGCTCACATTTCTGTAACCCTTTAAGGTTCCTGAAGCATTTCACACAAACTAGCTAATCTGATCCTCATTTGAACCCCCTAACAGTGTTCCCTTAGGCAAAGAAGGTGAAATTCTTTTGCTGGTTTTACACATGAGACCAAGAAAGACTCAAAAGTCTCATAAGTTTCAGTGATGGGGGGGCGGGTGAGGGCAGCAAGGGTGAGAAGCATTGAACGTTACTGTTTGATCTGTTATATAAATGGAACTCTGCTGTATGGAGGTGCCTTCTAACCATATCATATTTTCAAGGTCTTGACAGTGGAGCGCAAGCTCAGACAGGTTTCTAGGACAAACCCAGTGATGGAATGTCTTATCTGAGCCCCAGATATTTGGGAGTTGGCTCCATAGGGTGAATTTTCATCCATAGTCACTCTCTTAGACTTTCTACTAAGTCATAAAGGGGGTTATAATCTTCATGATGGAGGGTCCCCACCCCACCAACAAAATGACTGGTTCTGTAAGTTGTCTCAAAGAAAGAGAGTGCCAAAGTTGCATGGCTATGATCTCTTAGTCATAACTCAGTCAAGGCCCAAACTCAAGCCTCCTGACAGCTTAGAACCAGTGGGCCTTCTAGTATGCATGCCCTACTGCCCCTCCAGATTCTGTCACCATACATTCTTTGGCCATGACTGACAAGTCCATAACTGGCCACAAGGGAGCGCAAGGGTATCTGACATAGTCTAGGTAAGGGGTGGGGAACCTGCAACCTCAAGGCCACATGTGACCCTCTAGGTCCTCAAGTGCAGCCCTCTGACTGAATCCAAACTTCCCAGAACCAATCTCCTTTATAAAAGGATTTGTTCTGTAAAACTCAGTCTAAAGGCCACACCCAAGGACCTAGAAAGCCACAGGTTCCCCACCCCACTTCTAGGCCCACCCATGGCTTTCCTGTACTAGTCTATAGTGGGAATTAGGGAGCAAAAGGGATGAGCAATACTCTTCATTGACCTAATCTAATTAAGGATAATTGATAACTTAGAATACCAGGAAATTCAACTAGACCCAACCTTGACTTTCTGGATATTCTTGAGAGAAATATATTAGGATGGGGCACGACACCATCTTGATTTTGAAACAAATGCAACTTTAGTCCACAATGATGTTTTTTAACATCATTTTTATTCATATGCGTACATAGTCACTTTTGAGAATGAAAATTAGACAGAGGCCCTGCTTGGACACCCTGTAAATGTAAGTGACAAAGCCAAAGTGAGACCCTTGGGCTCTCCTGAGTAGAGTTGGGACTGGCTCAGAGCTTTGGTGTCCCAGCAGCTTCCTCATCCACTCCTAGACCAGGTAACAATGGCACAGAGGAAGGCCAGGCTGTGGTACATCTAGAACATCATACCCATAGAACTTCTGTACCATCCTTTGGAAGAGCTCCCTGCCAGCTTGTAGGCCAACAGACCACACTGTGCAGAAACTGATTATAAAGATGGAGCGGTATTAGGAAGCCACAAGCAATGAGGTGCCTTCAGGCAAAGCATTTTGATTTCTCTCCCAAAGGATCTGAAACAAGCAAGACCCAAGCAGTCTGTGAAATAGTTGCTAGCTTCTGGGGCTTAGGTTCCTGGGGGCATCAGTTACCCTCTTGGTTGGAGGAAGTGGCTGAGCCCCTTCACTTTGGGTTTCTTAGTACCCAAGCTTCTCATAGCAGACAAAGGCTGATTTCAGATCGTTAACATGCTGCTCAATCAATATTGAATTACTGAAATGCTTTTTTTATGTTTTTTTTTGTTACAGCTTTTTTCCCCATGCTAGTAAATGGATGCCTCCTCTCACACTCTGCCCCTCTTGTTTCTGCCTTCCTTGACTTCAAATCAGTCCCAGTCATGTCCACACTGGCACAGCCTTTCTCCAAACATCCATTGCCAGGCATCTTTACATGCCCTTCCTAACAATGGATGTATCTGAAAAACCCTAGTGATATAATTTGGAAGGACTTTGGAGGAATCTATCCATTACTGCAAGATGGCCTTGACTAAATGGAATGTCTTTAGTAGAGATCTCTTCTGCCCCTCCCTCTGCCTCTTCACTCACCTCTTTGAACCTCAGTTTCCTCAAATGCAAAATGAGTGGGTTGTTCACCTATTGAAATCCTCTCAGAAATGACAGTAAAATGCCTGGGAGATTTCCCTCAAGATCAGGATTTACCACCATTCTGTGATTCTTTGATTATCATCATAGCCTATAAGGAGAAAGTAAAATATAGGCCAGAGAGATTGCACTTGCTTTTAGGGTTATTGGTCATGAAATATTTCATCTTTCACTTTTTTGAAGTTATTCAGCTGGGAGTTAAAATTTCTGATTAAAATTGTTTCCCCCCCCCTTGATTTTCCTTAAAAAAAAAAAGGAAAAAACAGTCTGTAAATAAAAAACCACTTTCTGCTCATGGATTAGGCTTTCAGGAGAAAAAAGGATCTCGATAGACCTGAGGTACTTTTACCTTTCAAAGCTGCCTTAGGAAAAAAACATTGTTCATGTTGACATTTTCCACCACCAGGGTCTTCCCTTTTTTAGATGTATTTTATTGATGGATTTTGGTTTGATATTATACTTATTTCCATATATACTTCTGCTGGCTGCAAAATCCCTCTCTTTGCAGGATTATCTCCTATGAGGTGCCCAAAGGAACAGATCTACATCTGGGGCTGTAATACCCCAGTAACTTGTACTTTTAAGTGAGAAATCCTCTGACTGGTAGGGAGAGATACATCTTGTCTTTGAAAGTGTGTCAGAGTATAACAGCCCTCTCCTAGGACAGAAAGCTATAGAGCTTCCCTAGGGTAGGTCCAGGCCCCATCTAAGGACAGAAACCTCTGGTCTCATTGAGGATGGGTGATGCATGATGTCCACAGGGGCTGATGGCTCACACAACAGGATGGTTTTCTCTCTTTTGAATCAAGCATTCCCTCTCACTGCCCTCTACCCCCACCCCGTCCTTAGAATTTTATAAGGGCCACAGATCCTGATGACAGGCAGTCCCTGGCACAATCCCCACCCTCTGCTTGACAACTACTTTGGTCTTTAAAATCACTTGATGTTTTCTCATTGGAGATTTAAAGCAAGGTCATGGTCTTCTACTCTTTGGAGTGACATTCCTTTTTGCCGTCTGAATTTTAGTCCCCCTTGGGTTTTTTTTGGCTTTGTTTTGTTTTTAAAGGAAATCAAGATGGCCCTCCAAAACCCTCTTCACGTTAGTGGTGAACTTAGGCAGCCAAGTTATGTGCTTAAACCTAAAATAAAGGTGTCTGTGTGTGGCAGGAGGAGGTGGGAAGTAGGGTTTTCTGTTTTTAAAAGTCTCTGTTTATTCAGGAAGCACAAAATGGCAGGCAATGGCAGTGGGATGGATTAGCAAGGAGTGCCTAGATTTTGTAGATTTTGTTAGCTGGGAGATGACTGCCTCAGTAGCTTCTAAACTTGTGGCACAGATTCCCAAATGGAAACACTCAGGGCCAGACTATGAGGCACTGAGGACTGAGGGTTGCATTCAAAGTCCCATCTTTGACACAGTGGCACTGTGTGTATGGAGAGGTATTTTGCTTGACTATATAAGCACTTGACTGACTCAGTTTCTCCAACTACAAAATGACTGGGGCCATTTGATGGAACCCTGAATCATCTTCCAGCTTAAACATTCTAGGTAGAAGAATCTTGAGGAGTCTGGCAGTTAAACTGTCTCACCAGCTGAGTGCAGGAATGGGGGGGGAAGGTCAGAGTGGAGGGACAGGGGCCCCAGGACTAAGCAGAATTAGAACCTTAAAGTTTGGGTTTCTTTGCAGACCTCTCTGCCTCTCAGGGAAACACTGAAAAAGAGAAAAGAGCCAGGAAGTCACTGACATAAAAAATCAGGGTTGGGCAAAACAGCATCTTAGCCCCTAGACCCAGAAGGCATCCTCATCTGGTGGGGAAGGAGCAGGAAAATGGATTCCCCCCCTTTCCATTGCCCCATTAAATGCAATTCAATGAAAACATTCATTAAACGCTAACTCTCTGTGCCAGCCAGCTGCACCAGGGGGTATGTGGTGCCCATTCCTTAAGGGATCCTTACCTTCAGCCAGTCCTGACTGGTTGCCTTGTCTTTAAAGATATCTGCAGTGACTACCCCCCACCTCACCCCCCACCTTTACCCCCCCCCATTGTGAGACTCTAGGACCTGTGCTTAGGAGAATGTTTTCACACACCATCTGCTGTGCTTTAGAAAATTCACCTCAGG
>CM053602.1:27206108-27247616 GCA_028646575.1 Pseudocheirus occidentalis | reverse complement strand
CACTTGTGTAAGTTAGTGGGTGTGTGGGTAATAGATAGCTAGAGGAAGGAAAAGGAGGGGTGAGAGAGAGGGAGAAGGATGTCAAGAGGGAGAGGGTGATGGAAAGGTCCAAGAGAGAACAAGTGTAGGCGTGGCAAGAGAGGGAGAGTAAAGGTTAGGAATCAAGAAGTTTAGTGGTTGGGTTGAGAAGGCAGTGGAAGAGGCAGAGAGAGAAAGAGAGATAGTCAGGGGAAAGAAAGAGGTGGGGGACAGAGGGGGTTTGGGGAGAGAAGGCCAAGGGTGAGAGAAAGAGGGGCAAGGGATGAGCAGCTGACAGCACCAGTGAATTCAAGTGACTGGGCCTTGGTGAATTCCTTTTCAGGACAATGAGAAACCTGGCAAACTGGACATGCTAGCCACTGCCATTGAGAGGTGTCCAAGAAACAGGTGGTTCAGTGGGAAAGGGATAGACTCGGAATAATCCCAGAGCCATTGGACTTAACCACATGCTTCTCTTTTTCTCTCTCTCCCTCACTCTCACTTTCTCTCTCTGTCTCTCTCTCTCTGTCTCTGTCTCTGTCTCTCTCTCTCTCTCTTTCCCTCTCTCCATCTCTTTTCCAATTCTACGACACATTCAAGGGATTATACAAATACTGATGCCAACAGTGGGATACACGGAGTTTACTTCTTTAAGCACAGGTCCCTCCATAGTATTCCGGCCCTCCCTGGTTTGCTGCAGGTCTCTGCTAGAATCAGACCTTCTCCAGCAAGCCTTTCTTCACATGCTTCTCTTTCTCTCTCTCACTCACTCTCACTTTCTCTATCTCTCTGTGTCTCTCCCTGTCTTTCTTTCTCTCTCATTCTCTTACTCTTTCTCTCTTCCAATTCCAGCACACATTCAAGGAGTTATAGAAAGTTCTGGTGCCAACAGCAGGATGCGCAAGGTTGACTTCCTTAAGCACACATCAGAAGCCTTTCTTCACTGTTATCTGCCCTTGAGGTTACTATCCATGCCACTTACTCCCTTTATAAACTTGGCTGAACTATGTATAGGAGAGAAGGAGAGGGAAGGAAGGGAGGGCAGAGAAAGGGTAGAGAGAGCAAGAGGGGGGAAGAAAGATGGGGAAGAGAAGAAAAGAGAGAGGGAGGAAAGGGGAAAGGACAGTAGGGAAAAGATGATGGGGGTTAGATTGGGGACGAAGGAGGGAGAGAGGGGGCCTCAGAGAAAGAGCAGGGAGATAAAGGCGAAGAGAGACAAGGAAAGAGAGGAAGGAAGAGGGGAAATTCGGAACTGTGAAGAGAAAGTCCTTGGATGAGAGAAGGCAGCAGGTGAGAGAGAAAACAAGCAGCCGACAAGCTGCTGTGACTTGCAGGTACCAGGGGATAGTGAGCTGTGGCTCAGGCTGGTTCCACCTCTCTGACATGCCTCCCATCTATCTGTTTTTCTCTCAAAACCTTTATGTTCCTGCTACTGATTCCTCCACTGCCCTGGCTCTCAAGAATTGTTGAATGTATAGGAAACATGAAAGTGAGGGACAGTGGGAGGGTGGTAGAGAGAGAGGCAGAGAGGCAGAGAGAGACAGAGAGAGGGAAGAGAGAGGACTCCGTGTATTCACGTGACCAGGGCATGGTGAACTCCCTTTTGAGCTTAATGAAAGAATAGGCAGATGGGACAGGCAGGTCTCTGCCAGCAGGGGAATCTCTCAGTGCAACACCTTCCTGAGTGGGAAACGTCACCCTGGGCTTGAATACTGCAAAAGACCCATTTTCCTGAAATGGGGAGACGGGTACGTTCTGAACAGCTTACACCAGTGGGCTTGTCTTCTTTCCTTCCCAAGGTTCTAGATCTCATTTAAGTACTGGTCAGAAAGAAAGGGTGAAGATAGTTACCATCACTAAGCATGGGTGATGGCAGAGGAATCCTGCACTCTGGGCGCTTCAGTTGCCTCTTAAATTCTGCCTTCTGTAATAACCTTTTGATCACTGTTATGAACTGTGCAACTACTACTGTGACCTTATATAAGCCACTTGTGTGAGAGGGAGAGAAAAAGAAAGTAGAGATGGAGATAAATATGAAGGAAGTGAGGAAGTGATAAGAGAGAAGCAAAGGGAAGACATTGGATGGGGAACTAAAGATGTGAGCTCCTCTTTCTCAGGTTAAAGAAACAATAGGCAGTTGGGGCTGCCAAGTCACTGCCAGGACCCATCTTAGTGAAACCCCTTGGTGAGTGGGGAAGGTGGCCCTGGGCTAGAGTACTGCACAGCCACACATTGCTTTGCTAAAAGGGGAAGAGGGTAGAGTCTGGACAGTAGGATGCAGAGGGCTTGGCTCTCTGTCTGTCTGTCTCTGTCTCTCTCTGTTTCTCTCTCTGTCTCTCTCTCACTCTGTCTCTCTTTTTCTCTGTTTCTGTCTCTCTCAGTATTTTAGAACACATTCAAGTACTGGTCACAAAGGGAGAGTAAGGATGGTCTCTTTCACTAAGCATAGTTTAATCCTACACTCTGTGGCTTCCAGACCCTCCTAAAATCTGACCTTCTACAGGAAACTTTTCAGTGCTGTTAGTATGGATGCAGCTTACTACCATTGTGATCGTGTATAAGTCACCTGTGTAAGTGGCAGAGAGAAAGGGCAAAGGAGAGGTAGGAGAGGGGGAAAGGAGGGAGAAAAGAGGGTAAGTTGTTGGAAGAGCCAGATGTAGAGGAAGGGAGAGAGGGAGAGAGGAGGGGGAGGGAGAAAGAAAGAAGCTGACGGTAGTCTTTGATTTCACATCTCTAGGCCTGGGTGAACTCCCTTCTCAGGGAGAAAGACCAGGCAGACCAAACAGCCAAGGCACTGCCAGCAGAGAATCTAGGAGTGAAACACCCTGGTGAGTGGGAAAGAGGTCCCTGTATTAAAATCTGGCCAATGGCCCATTTTTCTTAAAATGGGAAGGAATGTAGAGCCTGGACTTTATAAGCCAATGGGCTTGACTTCTCCTTCCGAAGATTCTAGAATTTATTTAAGGATTTGTAGAAAGTACTGGTCACCAAAGGTGGATCTGTATAGATAGCTTCTTTAAGCACAGGTCATGCCAGGCTAGCCCTGTACTCCCTGCCTTCAAGTATCTAATACAATCCTATCTTCTTCAGGACCCTTTTCATTAGTGTTATTTATATAACTTACTGCTTTTGTGACCTTCAGTGAGTCTGTAGCTTAGAGGAAGATGGGGTAATAGATAGCTAGAGGAAGGAGAAAGTGGAATGGAAGAGAGGAAGAAGGATGATAAAAGGGAGGGGGGAGATAGAGGGGTAAAAAGAGAGCAAGTGGAGGGGTGGCAAGAGAAAGAGAGAAAGAGATAAGAATTGAGAAGATTAATGGTTTGGTTGATAAGGCAGTGGAAGAGGGAGGGAGATACAGGCATGGGGAAGAGAGAGAGAGGTGAGAAAACAGTTTTGAGGAAAGAAGGCAAAGGCAGAGAGAAAGAGGGAGAGAATGAGAGGCTGACTTCATCCAATGAGTTCAAGTGACCAGGCCTTGGTGAATTCTTTTTCAGGACAATGAGAAAATTGGCAGTCTGCATATGCTGGCCACCTTTCAGGGATTTATCCATGAAACACATCGGTGAGTGGGAAAGGGGACCATGGGCTAGAGTAGTGCAAAATGGTCAGTTTTTCCCAAAACAGGGGGCAGGACGGAGTCTATATAATCCCAGAGCCAATGGCCTTGACCTCATGCTTCTCTGTCTCCCTTTCCCTCTCTTGTCTCCCTCATGCTCTCTATTTCTGTCTGTCTTTCTCTCTGTTCTGTTTCTCTTTCTTTTTCTTTTTTTCTCTCTCTGTCTCTCCGTCTCTTTTTCTCTCTCTTTCTCTCCCTCCCTCCTTCCCTATCTCCCTCTCTCTTTCTGTTTTTTTCTCTCTTTCTCTCTGTCCCTCTATGTCTCTCTCTCTCTATCTCTGTCTCTGTCTCTCTGTTTCTCCCTTTTGCTCTCCCTCTTCCCCTCTCCCTTCCTTATTCCCTCTGTCTTCTAGAACACATTCAAGTTTTGATCGCCAGATGAGCATGAGGCTAGTCATTGTCAATAAACAGTGGTCAGAGTATCCCTTTCCTCCCTGGCTTCCTTTGAGGCCTTCTAAAATCTGATTTTCTACAAGAAACTTTTTTTTAAATTTAAATTAATTTATTTATTTACTTTTAGTTTACAAATTTTAGTTCCACAGTCCCTTGAGTTTCAAATTTTCTCCGCTCTATTCCCTCCTCTTCCCCCATGGCAACTTGCAATCAAGTATAGGGTCTGCAAATATTTTTACATTGGACATTAGTCTGGTTGTATAGAAGAGTTATAACCAGCGAAGTAAACAGTGGAAAAGAAGAAACAAAATGAAACATGGAAAGAACAATAGCATGCATTGTTTCAGCCTCCATTTAAACTCTGTTCTTTCTAGATCTTTCTGTGAATGTAGATATCCCCTTCCATCCTGAAACTTGTAGAGTTGTCTTATAACTGTATTGCTGAGAAGAGTCCAGTTTATCAGAGTTGGTCATCACACATGTGTTGTGTCTGTGACTGTCTACAAATTTTTCCTGGTTCTGCTCTTTTCATTCAGCATCGGTTTGTATAAGCCTCTCCAGGTAAATATGAAGTCCATCTCCTCCCCTTTTCTTATAGTACAATAGTACTCCATTACATTCATGTACCACAACTTGTTCAGCTGTTCCCCAATTGATGAGAATCCCCTTAATTTCCAGTTTTTTGCCACCACAAAGAGAGCAGCAATAAATATTTTTGTACATATGGGTCTTCCTCCCACTTCTCTGATTTCTTTGGGATACAACCCCAGAAGTGGAATTACTGGGTCATAGGGTATGCAGTTATTTACAGCCCTTTGGGCATAGTTCCAGATTGATCTCCAGAATGGTTGAATTAGTTCACAACTCCATCAACAATGCATTAGTGTTCCAATTTTTCCACATCCTCTCCAGTATTTGTCATTTTCCATACAGGAAACTTTTAATCAGTGTTATTATCAATCCTCAATATTATTATCTATTCAACTTAATACTTTTTGTGATCTTGTATGAGATACAGATATGGGATGAGAGAGCAAAGGGGAAGAGAGAGAGAGAGAAAGAGAGAAAGAGAGAAAGGAGAGACAGACACACAGACAGGAGTCAGAGAGGAAGAGAGGGGATAAAAGTAGGAGAGGGGAAAGAGGCAAGTGGAAGGAAGAGTGGCATAGGGAAAGGAAGACAGGAAAAGAATGGCAGGGAGAAGAGACAGGGAGGGAAAAACGGAGGCCAGAAGAGAGAATAAGAAGAGAAAGAAGTAAGGCAGAAGGGAGGGCAGTTTGGGGAAAGGTTAGATGGGGAAGAGAGGAATTTTATGAGGGAAAGGGAAGGAGGAGATGTAGAGATAGGGCAGTAGAGTGAGAGGGAAGCAAAGAAGGTAGGGGTGAGGCAGTGATAGAAGAGAGGGTTGAAGAGGGGAGAGGGGGAAAGGAAGAGAGTGGAGGGAGAGGGGCAACATGTGAGAGTGACAGGGGAAGAGAATAGGGTGGAAGAAGGCAAACATAGGTGAGAGAGAGATGGAGAAAGATGGCTGCAAGAACATTGGAAATATGAGAGAAATGTTGGGCCAAGATTCAAAGGGAGAGAGAGAAAGTCAGTGAATTCATGTGAGTGGGCCTGGAGGCACTTTTTCTCTGGATAATAGAAGAGCAGGTACATGGGCCACAAGAGCCACCGCCAGGGAGGGATGGCTCCATGAAACACCTTGGTCAATGAGAAAGGGGCCACTGGCCTAGAATGCTGCTTACGACTCCTTTTTCCTGAAAGGGAACAGACAGTAGAGTCTGGATGGTGTAAATCCAAAGGGCTTGACTTGCCTCTTTCTCATGATTCTAGAACACATTACAGGAGTTAGGAAACCTACCAGTCCCATAAGGAGGGTTACTCCTAAATCCTGTAATTAAAGGCACATCATGCCAGAGTAGCTGTTGGGGGCAGCTAGATGTTACCATGGAAAGAGTGTCAGGCCTGTAGTCAGGAAGACCTGAGTTCAAGTGTGGCTTTATTTGCTAATGCTGTGACCTTGGGCAAGTCGGTTCACTCTCTAACCGTTTCCTCATCTGTAAAACAAGCTATAGAAGGAAAATATGAACCATTCCAGTATCTGCCAAGAAAACCTCCAGTGAAATCACAGAGGTGAACATGACTGAAACGATGGAATATCATCCCAGAGTAACCCTGCCCTACCTGGCTCAAGGAAACTTCACCAGTGCTGTTATCAGTGTTGATAGTTATACTACTTTTGTGACATTGTATGAAGCAGTGAAGAGAGGAGAGAAGAGGAGGGACAAGGAGAAATAGGGTAGAGGAAAGAAGAGATGGGAGGAGAGGTGTGGGGAAGTGAGTGCAAGAGAGGAAGGAAGGAAGGAGATGGAGGGGAATAGAATGGGAGGGGAAATGGAGAAAAGAGTAGGAGATGAGAAGGAGGGAGAGAGTGGGTGGGAGACAAACAGGCAGGAAGATAAGAAAGGGGGAAAGAAGAAGGGATAGAGAGGATGATAGGAAGAGAAGGGAAAAGAGGAAGCGGTAGAGGAGACAGCTGGAGGAAAGGGAAGAAGGAGAGCTAGTAGGGGAAAAGGAGAAAAAAGGGGGAGAGAGAAGGTGTAGAAATGAGGGAAAGAGTTGGAAGAGAGGAGGGAGATAGAGAGTAGGAAGGAGGGAGGAGAGGTTTAGAAAAGGGTGAAGAAAGATAAAGAGGGAGAAAGAGAAAGGGGGGAAGAGGTCGTGGGACAGGAATGGAGACCTGAAAAGGAGGTGAGGAGATGAAAGACTAACAGAGAATCAGAAGGAAGAGAGTAGAAGAGAGGGATAGACAGGGAGGGGAGGAACAAACTGGTCAAGGGAAGGGCCAGAGAGCTCCTGACCTGACTCAGTGAATCCAAGTAAGTCCCCAGGCCTGGGAGGTGGGGCACTCTTCAGCATAATGAACATACAGTTGGGGTAGCTGAGTGAGGGATTTATCAATGAAAGTTTGAAGGGGAGGGGAGGGGAGGGGAGGGGGCGGGGCCCTGGCTAGAATACTGAAAAGGGCACAGTTTTCAGAAAGACCATGACAGTGACGGTGACAAGAGTCCAGACATAAGGCAGTGGGTTTGCCTTCTCTCTTGCTCCAAGGGCTGACCAAAAATACTGGTCCTAAAAGGAGTGTGAGCATAGTTTCATTAAGCACAGATCAGGCCAGACTAATCCTGAGGGAAAGAGAAGGAAGAAAAGTGGAGGAATAGGAAGAGTAAGTGGGGGAAGGGAATGGAATAGATGGAGGGAAAGAGGGGAAGAGAGAAAGGGTTAGGGGGAGGAGCAAAAAGGGGTAGAAGCAGCAGGAGTAAAGAGAGATTGAGAGGGGGAGAGAGAGGAGGGAAGAAAAAAGGGGAAGGGAC
This sequence comes from Pseudocheirus occidentalis, assembly GCA_028646575.1. Classification (NCBI taxonomy): domain Eukaryota; kingdom Metazoa; phylum Chordata; class Mammalia; order Diprotodontia; family Pseudocheiridae; genus Pseudocheirus; species Pseudocheirus occidentalis. The sequence continues at coordinate 27,240,215 of CM053602.1, read as the reverse complement.
AAAGAGGGAGAGATGGGGAAGAAAATGAGGGGTGAGGGAAAGAGGGAGGGCTGGAAGAGGGGGAAGAAAAAGGATGAAAAAGTGGGAGAAAGGGGGAGGTCAGGAGAGGGTGAAGAAAAATGGGAGGGGGGAAGAGTGAGGGGGGAAAGAGATAGGGGAAAGGAGGAGATAGGAGAAGGGAGTTGGGGCAGGGGGAAAGGAGAGCTTGAGAGACATTGGGGGGAAGGAGAGGCAGAGAAAAGAGGGGCTAGGAGTCAGAGCAAAGAATGAGAGGGGAAGATGTATTCAGGGAAGAGAAAGAGATGGAGAGAGGCCAAGACAGGGAGGGAGGGGTAGAAGAGTGCAGAAGAGACAGGGTAGGGAAAGGGGGGAAGAAAGGAAACAAGAGAGGGAGGGGTCAGAGAGAAAGGGAACAGATGGGGGAAGAGGGGTTGGGGAGAGACATAGAGGAGAGAGAGAAGATGGGGAAGGGAAACTGAGGAGAGAGACAGAGAGAGAGGCAGAGAGTGAAACAGCAGAGGGGGGAGAGACTCAGAGAAGAGAGGACCGAGGAGAGACGGATGGAAAGGGGGGAGAGGGAGACAAAGTAGAAATACAGATAGAGAGGGGAAAGAGACTGAGAGACAGATGGGTGGAGGGGGGTGGAGAGGGCAAAGAGACTCAGAGGAGAGAGACTAAGAGACAGGACAGAGAGGTGGGGGGAGAGACATAAAAGACAAACAAGTGGGGAGACTCAGGAGAGACATGGGAAAGAGATGAGAGACAGATGGGGTATGGGAGAGAGAAGAGACAGGAGATAGCAAGAGGGGGGAGACAGACTGGAATGGGGGCAGAAGGAGACAGGAGAGACTCAGGAGAGTCAATGTCAGGAGAAAGAGACAGTGGAGAGATATGGGAGCAGGGGAAATGGAGATAGAAGAGAGGGGAGAGACTCAGGAGAAACCAAGAGACAGGAGAGAAAGACTAAGGACAGAGGTGGGGGAGAGAGATGTAGAAGAGAGAAGAGAGACACTGAGAGACCCAGGAGAGAGACTGAGAGAGAGACAGAGGGATAGACAGGTGGAGGGGAAAAGAGAGGGAGACTGAGACAGAAGAGAGAGGAGAGACTCAGAGGAGAGACCTACAGACAGGAGAGACAGAGACAGGACAGAGGAGAGACAGCCAGAGATGGGGAAGAGATACACCTACAGACAGATTGGGGTGGTGAAGAGGGAGAGACACAGAGGGGAGAGACCAAGAGAGACAGATGGGGTGAGGGAGACAAAGGAGACAGAGACTGATTCAGAGGAGAGACAGAAAGCTGCCGGGGAGGGCATAGAAGCAACAAACAAGTGGGGGGAGAGGGAGACTGAGAAACAGAGAGAGGGGAGAGAGAGACTAAAATGGGGGAGGGGAGAGACAGACAGGAGGAGGGAGAAAGGGGGACCGAGAAGAAAGACAAGGACGGACAAGAGAGTCAAAGACAGAGTGGAAAGAGGAGAGAGGGAGACAAGAGAGAGGAGAGGAGAGACAAAGACTGAGAGGAAAGGGGGTGGGGGGACAGAGACAGACAGGAGAGAGACTCCCAGACAAGAGACAAAGATAGGAGAGAGATGGACTGGGGATGGGGGGAGAAGAGACTCAGATGAACAGATGGGAGAGAGGAGAGACATTCACCCAGAGAGGGGAAGAGACATAGGAAAGACTGACAGGCAGGGGTGGGGTGGGAAGAGGGAGACTGAGACAGGAGAGGGGAGACTGGCTCTGAGGGGAAAGACAGACATGGGAGGGGGGAGAGGGAGACTGAGATGGAAGAGACTGAGATAGACTGCCAGAGATATGGGGGCAGAGAGGAAGGCAGAGGGGGGAGAGACAGATGGGGCAGGGGGGAGAGAGGAGAGACAGAGACAGAGTAGAGAGACCCAGGGGAGAAAGACTGAGGAGAAAGATGGGGGAGAGAGAGAGACATGGAAGAGACAGATGTTGTAGGGGAAGGGAGACAGAAGAGAGAAGGGGGAGAGACAGAGACAGGGAGACAAGGAGAGATATAAATGGGGAGGGGGTAGAGGAGAGGCAAAGAGAATAGGAAAGAGAATGACACAGGAGACAGAAGAGACGGGAGAGAAATTGAGAGACTCAGACAGGAAAGACAGGGGAAGGAGACAAACGGGGTGGGGGGGTAGGAAAGACTGACTGACTCAGAGGAGAGACAGCCAGCCAGAGGGGGAGAGAGACTGAAAGAGACATAAAAACAGACATGGGGGTCAGAGAGAGAGGAGAGACGGAAACACAGTGGAGAGAGACTTAGGAGAGAGAGACAGAGATAGACATGGGAGAGAGACAAAGACAGATGGGGTGGGGGAGAGAGAAGAGACAAACTGAAAGGGGAGGGAGAGACAGAGACAGGAGTGGAAGAGAGAAGAGGGGAGGGAGACTGAGAGACAGACACAGTGGGGAGAGACTTAGAGGAGAGACAGAGAGGGGGGAAAGAGAAAGACTGCCAGGAGGAGGAGAGAGAAATTAAGAGATAAGAGGGGGAGGAGAGAGCCTAAAAGGCCTCAGGACTCAGTGAATTCATGTGACCAGGCCTGAGTGAACTTCCCTCTCAAACCAATGAAAATTCTCAGATGGACCAGCCAAATCACTGCCAGTGAGGGGTGGATCAGGGAAATCAGTTAGGGAGTGGGGCCATGGGTAACAATACTGCAGTATGTCCTGTGATTCTGTGGCCAGGCAAAGCTTTTGTCCTTCTAGGCTGCATTAAGAGGCACAGTGTCCCAAAAAGGGGTGGTGAGACAGCCACTAAGGACAAAGAGAAAATGAAGGGTGCTTTCAGGATGGTGAGAGAGCAGTTGGGGCCTGGGAAAGAACTGGGAATGTTCAGGCTGAGGGAGAAATTCCAGATGCCTTCAAGTATTTGAAGGGCTGGGATGTGGAGGAAGGATTAGGCCATTGAGCTCTGCCTGAGGCCAGACCTAGGAGCAAGGTCTCAGAGGTAGAGAGAGAAATGTGGTACTTAATGCCAAGAGAAACTTCCTCTGGTGTGCCAGGACACATTGAGAAATGTCCCAAAGTTCCACAGGCTGCCTGACTTGGGGAAGAGCGAGTTCTTTCTCCATGGTGGTCTTCAAGCAGAGCATGTATAAACCCCTTGTTCAAAATTCATTTGAATTCCACTAAAATTTATTATGTGCCAGACACAGTATTAGGCAATAGTGACATCACAGAAGGCATTTCTGATCAAGTAGCCATTTTAAATTCTTTGTATCCAAAGCAGAATTTATTCATCTTTTTCTCCAAACTCTCTCCTCTTCCTGCCTTCCCTATATGACCCTGAGCAAGTCACTTAACCTGTTTGCCTCAGTTTCCTTAACTGTAAAATGGACATAATAACCATACCTTGCTAGCAGGGCAGTTGTGAAGCTCAAACGAGACAATATTTGTAAAACATTTTGTACAGTGCCTAGTGTTCCCTTCCCCCTTCTACTTTACTACGGAGGGCACCATGTCTTCCCAGTTAGCCAGACTCACCTGAGTGTTATCCTTGAACCCTTCCCATGTCCAGTATGTTGCTATCACCTTGGCAGCATTTCATGTACATACACCCATTTCTCTGACAGAACCACCAACCTGTTTCAAACCCTCCTTATGTCATGATTGACTCAGCCTTCTGGTTGATCTCCGCCTCAACTCTCTCCCTATTCCTTCTCACAGCTGCTAAAGTGATCTCCCTAAAGCACAAGCCTGACCATGTCAATACCTCTGCCTGTTACCTCCTAGATCAAATTTCAAATCCTCTATTTGACATTTAAAGCGCTTCCCAACCTGTCTCCTCCTTACCTTCTCACTTTGCACCATGCACTCTTTGATTCCATTACGCTGCCCATCTTGGATTTTTTCCAACATTGCTTCATCTCTTGACTCTCTCCAATGGTCCCTCTCTTCAAATGCTTTCCTTCCTCACTGCAGCCTCCTAATTCCCTTGACTTCCTGCAGCACTCAGTTCAACTCCCTCCTTCTGCAGAAGGTTTTTCATGGTGTCTTTCCAGCCTTCACCCCTTCCAGTGACTTCTCTCTGAGATTGCTTCCTGTCTACACTATATGTGTGTGTATGTACATGCACACATCTCACACACACACACACACACACACACACACACACACACACACACACACACCTTGAATTGACCAAGTCAGTTGCATTAGAATGTAAGCTTCCTAAGGGCAGGGCCCATATTTTTGCCCTTTTTTGTATCTACAACACCCTGAACAATTCCTGGTACATAATAGGTACTTAATAAAAGGTTCTTGATACACTGAAGTTACAGTTTGAGTTACAGTTTGACTAACTGGCCTTGGAGGTCCCTTCCAGTTCTGGATTTCTATTATTCATGAAAAGAAAGGCTGTCTTGTGATAGTTAGATGTTGATTATAATGTAATTATTTATGTGTTATTAATTAATAGGATACCCATGGTTCATAACTAAGGAAGACAGGTCCAGAAATTGTTCCAGTTCCAGAGTTACAATGGTACTTGCAATTTTCATTTCATTATGTATGATATTCCTGACTTGAGTTATGAATTATTAACAAAGGAATTCATTTTTAAAGGATAAATTGTTTTAATAATAAAAAAATCCCAAACATTTAGCTCTTTATCCTGTTCATTGGGTACTGACTCTGGTTGTACTTCAGAGAGAAGGCGGCTCAGTCTGCCCCCCCTACATTGCCCCACTGGGGAAAAAGCAGGAAAAAACCCTGCCCTTCCATCTGTCTTGCCAAAGGCAAAGGCAACACCTGTTTGTGCCCTCTACTTGTCATTTGCAAATTAATAAGCATGAGATGAGGGTCAAGTGTTATGTCAGTCACTAGGTAGACAAAGACACAAAACAGTCCGGGCGTGTGTATGTGGATATATATGTGTGAATACATGTATATATATACATGCATATCTATGCGTGTGTGCTAACATTCACATCCATGTGTGTATACGTGTGTTTTAAAAATACATGCATAAATACAGGTGTATCTATGTGGAGAGAAAGAATGAGGGAACAAATGTCAAATGTAATTAAAGAGGAGAATTTCTCAGGGTTCTATAAGGAGAGATGAAGAAGGAGAGTTTTCCAGGCATGGAAGAGAACAGAGATCATATGCTATGTCTAGAGCAGCCCTTCTTAAACTGTGGGTTGCAATGCCACATGAGGTCAGGATCCACAGTTTAAGAAGTGCCGAAGGGGTCGCAAGTAGAAAAAGTTGAAGCCCTGGTCTAGAGAACAAGAAGTAGGTTGCTTTGGCTGCGCTCGAGACTGCTTGGGAGACACTGAGATTGGTCAAGACATGTAGATTGGAGACAGGTTCTGAAGGGCTCTAGATACTGAATGAACAGGAGTTGGTGTCTATTTCTACTTGGGGGCCTTCTTGACCTCATCGACCACCTTGCACTTGTGCCCCGCCCCAACTCCAGTGGTGACTGCCTCTCCATCACCACTGTTTTGGGAAAGACCTAACGTCACTCTCTAGTCTCCCCACATCTATTCTTCACCAGCACCTTACTCCCCCAGGCATACCCCTTCTTTCCTCCACTTCCCACTACTTCTGAGACCATGAACCATGCATGATAAGAGAAACTCTGCCATTAGTGGAGGCTTTTGTGTCAGTCTGCCACTCTGTGATCCCTCTCACCATGCCTGTGATTTTCTAGAGCAACATATTCCCTCTCTGGTCATCACTCCCTTTCATGTATTGTCTGCCTCAGTAGCATATGAGCTCTTTGAGGTCAGGGTCTCTCTTTGCATTTATATGTGCATTTTAACATAGTGTTCAGCACACACTAAGTGCTTAATAAATGCTTTTCCTCTTCATTCATATTTTAGATGCAGTAGGGAGCCACTGAAGTTTCTGGAATAGGTGAGCAATAGGGAGCCACTGAAGTTTCTGGAATAGGTGAGCAACATTTTTTTAAGTTTTCTTATTATTAATACAACAAACATTTCAATATACAAAGTACAGAAACAGAGCATTTTCTATGAAATTGCAAGGTTTTTTTAAGTGCATATTTAATTTTTCAGTGCATATTAAATTTAACAATAGTACCAGCAGTTTCCATTGCTGATATTATCCTCTGAACTACTTTCTGCTCATGTGTATGTTTTCAAATATTTCACTGATACTTCTTTTCCTCTTAATTTTTCTTTTTGTTTTGTTTTCAAATTAAATTTTTTCCCACAATTAACAAGCACTTATTTTCTCTGCCTTCTCCCTCCCCTTACAAAAAGGAAAACAAACCCTTATTTAAAAAATGTGCATAGTCAAAACAGATCCGAATGTTGGCCATGTCCCAAAATGTGGGTGTGATTCTGCATATTTATTCCATCATCTTCTCTTCGTCATTTCTCTCAAGTCCCATTGGTATCTTGCTGAAGTTTCTCTTTCTCTAGTTCTGTCCTCAGTGGAAGTGATAACCTGAAAGTCAGTTGTTTTCTATAATAATCTTCCTTACACACTGGGAGACATCATGGCCACCCTGGCCAACACCCATGCAGGGAAGGCTCTGCCTCCTCAACTCCACCTTCCTTAGTTTCCTTTGAGACTCAGTACTAATCCCACCTTCTGCAAGAGACCTTTCCTGATAGTCCAACATCCTCATCCCCGCTTCTAGGGCCTTGCCTCAGACATTCTCTCCCTTTTCAAAAGAGATACCCTGTACAGATTTTGTGTATACATAGTTGCTTGCACATTATCTCCTTCATTTCAATGTGAGCTCCTTGAGGGAAGGGACTGTATTTTCCCCTTTCTTTGTTATCTCTAGGGCTTAGCACTGTGCCTAGAATATAGTAGGGGCTTAATAAATACTTGTTGACTGAGTGATTGACTGACTGAGGGTATAGACTCTGTTGTGGGTTGTGGGACCAGCTTTAAAGCCAAAAAGACCAGAATTCTAGTCTTGTAACACTTAGGAGCTGTGTGGCCCTGGGTAACTCACTTGACCTCTCAGTATATTGGACAGTTTTTTAATACTGTAAGTTATGGGCAAAGTCAGTGATAAGCCTCAAGGGGGAGAGAATTTCCACACCAGGAAGTTTCTAGTATCAATAAAATCACAAGTCTAGGCCAAAACTAAACCAAACCAAAACACCTTATAGAACCTAAAGCTAGCTATTAAACATGGTGTCAGCCTTGTAATTCAGGTCAGGATCTCAATGTTCACATAGTCTGGATTTTAAAATCAGTATCAACAGAAAGACCTGTATCTTTGCATACACTTCAGAGACTATAATATTGTGATGGCAATACTGATGCAGTTATAGGGTTGATTTATGCCCAGTCATCAGTTTTTAGTTTAGATTGTATATTTGAGTTATTATCCCTTACCCCAAAATCATGAATCCAGTTATGTTTATGGTATATGGATTCTTCATGGGATGCAATCATCCTTCAATATCAGGGATGCTTGGCAATAAAAGTCTAGCTGATATCTGGTGCAAATATTTGCAATTGTGCTTTCCATTAGTGTATGCAGAAAAAAGTTGTCTAATATGTTGTGTAATTAAATGAAAAGATCCCAAGATTTAGAGTGTTTAGAAGTAATGCCATATTATCTTAATAACTCATCTCTTGCTCCTAAGCAGGCCATTTGTTTTATAAAACAACGGAAGTTGAACATGAAAGCATACAGATCTTTGGAGGTGACAGTTTAAAATGCTGATTTGATACTAACCTGAGTTCACCTTAGAAAATAAACCGTTTTGAGCCTTGGAAAAAACATACTATTCTCCATGAGTAGCTATAGGTTTCATACAGAACAAATTCCAGTAGCTTTTCTGTTTGTGCCACTTAAGCCTTCCTAAGAAGCCATGACAATCTAAATTGCTGATCTACACGGAATACTAACAAAGTTATTATTTGAGAAATAGGAGAAATGATACTTTAGGATGGTAGTAAACCCTACCTTAGACTTGAATACCCTGAAACTTAGAATGACCAAATGACAGCATTAGACAATAAATAATATTAAAACAAAAACCAAAAGATTAAGTAGAAATACCAGAATATAACATTAAAAAACTGACCTGGAAAACAGGTCATGGAGAGGTAATCTGAGAATCATCAGACTACCTGAAAAGCATGCATTACATGCTTTAAAACCAAGAATGACCTAACCAGCAAAACTGAGTTATGTTTTCCTTCAGGGGAAAAATGCATATTTAATAAAACAGAGGACATTCAAGCATTCCTGATGAAAAGACCAAAGCTGAAGAGAAAATTTGACTTTCAAATACAAGACTCAAGAGAAGCATAAAAAGGTAAATAAAAGATAAATCTAACCACAAGATAAAACAAAAAAGTATAAAGGTAAAGAGAAATCATAAGGGATTCAATAAGGTTAATCTGTTTACATTCCTATATAGGAAGAAAATACTTGTAATTCCTAAGAATTTTATCATTATTAAGGCAACTTAGATTGTCATGGCTTCTTAGGAAGGCTTGATGAGTTAAGGGGCACAATCATGAAAGCCCAAATATGTCAGAACCAGGACTTGAACCCAAATCTCCTTAACTCTTGAGACCAGTAACCTGTCTTTAATTTCGAGGCCTGTGATCACTCCATTCTAACCCCTGGACTCTGAAGGAAAATGGATCTCAGTACTGGTCCTATTTGGTACCATTCTTTCAAGTTTCCTGTATCACAAGGAAACAGAAAAGCTATTGAAGGAGTATATGTAGACAGAGGGCACAGGTGTGAGTTGACTATGATGGGATGATTTCAAAAAAATAAAATTAAATAGAGGGATGTACTGGAAGGAAGGGAGAAGGAAGAAAAAGAATAGAGAAAATTATCTCACATAAAAAAGGTACAAAAGGAAGAATTTTTACGGGGGAGGGGAGAATGGTGGTGGGTAGTGGACAACACTTGAACCTTATTCTCATTGGAATTGGCTCACACAGGGAATAACATCTACACTCAATTGGGTATAGAAATCTATCTTACCCAACAGGAAAGAAGGAGGGGAAAGAGATAAGAGAAGGCGGAGCAAGGGTGGCATTATTGATAGAAAGGAGGGTGGACTAAGGAAGGCAGTAGTCAAAAGCAAAACAGGCTTTTGAGGAGGGACTGGGTTACACAGGGAAGAATAGGATTGGAGGGAAATACACAGTAATCTTAATTATGAATGGGATGAACTCACCTATAAAACAGAAGTGGATAGCAAAATGGATTAAAAACCGGAATCCTTTGTATGTTATTCACAAGAAACACACTGGAAACAGAGAGCCACACACAGAGTAAAAATAGGGGGCTGGAGCAAAATCTATAATGCTTTTAAAAATGTTAAAAAAAAAAGTAGGGGTAGCAATCATGATCTCAGGCAAAACAAAAGCAAAAATAAACCTAATTAAAAGAGATAAGCAGGGAAACTACATTTTGCTACAAGATACCATAGGCAATGAAGTAACATCAGTACCAGAAGTATATACACCAAATGGTGTAGCATCCATACTCTTAAAGGAAAAGTCATATGAGTTATAGAAGGAAATAGACTGTAAAACTATACTAGTGGGAGACCTCAACTTTCCCCTCTCAGAACTAGGTAAATCTAACCACAATATAAACAAAAAAGAAATTAAGGAGATGAATAGAAGTTTTAGAAAAGTTAGATATGATAGACCTCTGGAGAAAAATAAATGGGAATAAAAAGCAGAATACCTTTTCTTCTCAGTAGTACATGGCACCTTCACAAAAACTGAGCATGTATTGAGGCATAAAAACCTCACAAACAAATGCAGAAAAGCAGACATAGTAAATATTTCCTTTTCAGACCATAATGCAATAAAAACTCAATAGAGGGTGATGGAAAGATTAAAAATTAATTGAAAATTAAATAATCTTATCCTAAAGAATGAGTGGATCAAAAGACAAATCATAGAAACAATCAATAATTTCATTAAAGATAATGACCACAACAGGAAAACATGCCAGATTTTAATGGGATGCAACCAAAGCAGCACTTATGGGAAAATTTATGTTTCTGTACACTTATATCAGTAAAATAGAAAAAGAGCAAATCAATGAATTGGGCATGCAAAAAAAGCCTAGAAAAAAATTTTAATCCCCAGTCCTGAAAATCAAAAGAGAGATGAATAAAAAAGAAAGTAAAAAAAAGTTGAGCAAATAAATAAAACTAGACTCTGGCATTATTTAAAAAAAAACACAACAAAATATAAAACATTAGTTAATTTTATTTCAATAAAAGAAAATCAAAATATCAGAATCAAAAATGAAAAGGGTGAATTCGCCACCAAATGAAGAGAAAATTAAACAATTATTAGGAGCAATTTTGCCCAGTCATATGCTAATAAATCTAAGTGAAATGGATGAATATTTATAAAAACATAAATTGTCCAGATTGACAAAAGAGGAAAAACTGCTTAAATAACACTGTCTCAGAAAAAAAAAATTCGAACAAACCATAAATAAACTCCCTAAGAAAAAAAATCCCTAGGACAGATGGATTTACAAGTGAATTCTTCCAAACATTTAAAGAACAATTAATTCTAATACGATATAAGCTATTCAGAAAAATTGGTGGAGGCCTACCAGATACCTTTTACAATGCAAATATGGTGCTGATACCTTAACCAGGAAGAATGAAAACAGAAAAAGAAAACTATAGACCAATTTCCCTAATGAATATTGATGCAAAAATTTTAAATAAAATAATAGCAAAGAGATTATAGCAATGTATCACAAAAAACCATACATTATGACCAGGTGTGATAAAGGCAGGACTGGTTCAATATGAGGAAAACTATTAGCATAATTAACCATGTCCATAACAAAACCAACAGAAACCATATGATTTTTTCAATGGTTGCAAAAAAAGCTTTTGACAAAATATAACACTCATTCTTTAAAACAAAACAAAACACTAGAAAGCATAGGATTCAATGGAGCATCCCTTAAAAGATATCTTGTATCTAAATAAAACCATCAGCTAGCAATATTTGCAATAGAGATGAGCTAGAAGCCTTCTCAGTAAGATCAGAGAGGAAGTAAGGCTGCCGATTACCACCACCATTATGTAATATTACACTAGGAAAGCTAGCTATAACAATAAGAAAAATATTGGAAGAATTAGAATAAGCAATGAAGTAACAAAACTCACTCTTTGCAGACAATATGATAGCATACTTAAAGAATCCTAGAGAATCAGCTAAAAAAACTAGTTGAAATAATTAACAACTTCAGCAAAAGTCAAGAGTACTATCCACCTCCAGAGAAAGAACTGATGGAGTATGAATGCAGATAGAAGCATTTTTTACCTTCTTTTTCTTGTTTTTGTTTTAGGTTTTAGTTTGGGGTTTGTTTTTTTTTTTTGGTTCTGTGTTCTCTTTTGCAGTGTGGCTAATATGGAAATATATTTTGCATGACTTCACATAAACTGACATAAATCATCAGCATTCCTATATATTACCAACAAAGTCCATCAGGAAAAGATAGAAATAGAGATTCCATTTTAAATAACTCCATACAATATATAATACTTGGGAGTCTACCTGTCAAGGCAAACTCAGGAACTATATGAACACTATTACAAAATGCTCTTCACACAAATAAAGTGATATCCAAACAATTGAAGAAATATTAATTGCTCATGGGTAGGCTAAACCAATATAATAAAATGACAATTCTACCTTCATTAATTTATTCTGTGCCAGGTTGGCTAGGTGGTGCAGTGAATAGAGCACTGGCCCTGGAGTCAGGAGTACCTGAGTTCAAATCCGGCCTCAGACACTTAACACAAAAACTAGCCGTGTGACCTTGGGCAAGTCACTTAACCCCAACTGCCCTCTTAAAAAAAAAAGCAAAAAATTTATTCTGTGCCATACCAACCAAACTGCCAGAAATCATTTTATAGGACTAGAAAAAATAATAACAAAAAGGTCAATAATATCAAGGGAATCACTGAAAAAAGTGAAGGAAGGTGGCCTAGCAGTACCAGATATCTGAATGTTTTACAAAGTAGCCATCAAAAAACAATCTGGTGCTGGATAAGAAATAGAGCAGTGGATCAGTGGAATAAATTAGGTATACAATACACAGAAGTAAATGACCATGGTAATCTAGTATTTAATAAACCCAAAAATCCAAGCTCTTGGGACAAGAACTCACTGTATGACAAAAATTGCTGGGAAAACTGGAAAGCAATTTGGCAGAAACTAGGTTATAGACCAATGTCTCACACCATATACCAAGATAAGGTCAAAATACATACATGATTTAGATATAAAGCATGCTCTCATGAGGGAATATAGGAAAATATGGAAAATTATACCTGTAAGATCTATGGATAAGGGAAGAATTAGTGACCAAACAAGAGAGAGCTTTGTGGGGTGTAAAACGGATAATTTTGATTACATTAAATTAAAAGGGTTTTGCACAAAACCAATGCAGCCAAGATTAGAAGGAAAACAAAAACTGTGGAAAATATTTTACAGTAATTTCTTCTGATAAAGGACTCATTTCTCAATTATATATAGAACTACGTCAAATTTATAAGAATACAAGTAATTCTGCAATTAACAAATTGTCAAAGGAGATGAACAGATAATTTTTCGAAGAAAAAATCAAAGCTATTTATTATCATCATATGAAAAAGTGCTCTAAATTACAATTGATTAGAGAAATGCAAAGTAAAACAACTTTGAGGTACCACTTCACACCTATCAGATTGATCAATGTGACAGAAAAGGAAGACAAAAACATTGGAAGAGATGTGGAAAAAGTGAGACACTAATACACTCTTGGTGGAATTATAAATTGAAGCAACTATTTTGGAGAGCAATCTAGAACTATGCCCAGAGGTTTATAAAACTGTGCATAACCTTTGACCTAGCAATGCTATTTTTAGATCTGTATCCCAGAGGGATAAAAGGAAAAGACCTGTATGTACAAAAATATTTATAGCAGCTCTTTTTGTGGTGGTAAATAATTGGAAATGGAAGGGATGCCAATCAATTGGAGAATGGTTAAACAAGTTGTGGTATATGATTTTGATGGAGTACTCTTATGCTAGAAGAAATGATGAATAGGATGATTATAAAAAATTCTGGAAAGACTTAATAAAAACTGATACAAAGTGAAGGGAGCAGAACCAGAAGAACATTGTACACAGTGACACCATTATTGTGTGATGATCAACTGTGAATGATTTAGCTATTCTTAGCAATACAATGATCCAAGACAATTCTGAAAGACTTAGGATGAAAAATACTATCCACCTCCAGAGAAAGAACTAATGGAGTATGAATGCAGACAGAAGCATTTTTTACCTTCTTTTTCTTGTTTTTGTTTTAGGTTTTAGTTTGGGGTTTTTTTTGGTTCTGTGTTCTCTTTTGCAGTGTGGCTAATATGGAAATATATTTTGCATGACTTCACATGTATAATCTATATTAAATTGCTTGCCTTTTCAAGGAGGGGGAAGGGGAGAAAGGGAAGGAGAGAATGTGGAACTCAAACTTTAAAAAAATATTAATTTTTCTTTACATTTAATTGAGAAATATTTAATGAAAAAAGTAAAAATGTATTGTGGAAAAATAAAATGTACTGTCTTATCAAAAAAAGAAAAGAATCATCTGGTCTAACCCCCTAATTTCATAGATATGGAACCTGTGGCCCATATAGAGGACACATGACTTGCCTAAGGTCCTACTACCGAAGTTAATGTCAGAGCTGGGCCTGAGCACTGTGGGAAAAAAAAGCATTGTGGCCATAAGTACATCCTGGGGGATCCAGTGACTATCATTCTGCTCCTGATTTTGCTTTGAAATCACTGTGGGACCTTGGGCAAGTTTGTTCTTTTCTCTGTGACTCAGTCTGCCCTGTCTTTCAAAGGGGAATTGTAGACCGTACGGTGTCTCAGTCCTCTTCTGGGGCTTTATGTGTCAGTGAGTAATGAGGTCACTTAGGATGACAGTTGAGATGACCAGATTAGTCTTGTCCCAGACCAGTTTGTCAACTAAGAAATAGACCGAAGCTGTGCCTATATGATGTCAAAACACCCAGTCAGCACGCTCATTTCTATTAAACAATAGCAGAGGCAGGTGAATCGATAATCCTGTGTCTTATAAACAATAAACAAAGGAGGTTTCTACTACATTTTTTTCACGTGGCAAATAGTTGTGTCCTCACACTGTAGGCAAAGCCACGTTCTGACTGGTTTGTCCAATGTGATACACCAAGTCTGGGAGACAGAAAGCCTGAATCCTACATTTGACCAAGGAAGTTCACCTCCTCCGGCCTCAGTTTTCTCACCTGCAAAAACAGTTGGACTAGATGGTTCTTGAAGTCCCTTCTAGCTCAAATCGATTCTGTGAACCGATTTGGCAGTATCTTCCCCGCAATCTATCCCATTCAATAAATTGTCCTCCAGAGCTAAAGCCATCAGGCCCGTCTCACACTGATTGGTTTTCCCATTGTTTCCATGAACATCTTGCTTTAGACTATGTGGACTTTGGCCTCCCATCTGGTGTGATCCTCTGGGATTTATGTCCTCTGGATTCCCATTGCTCACTGGCTTCTGACTTATTGTTGGCTCTGAGTTCTCAAGTTTTCACGTCGCCTCTGTGGATCTTTTTTCCTGCTCTTGGTCCCAACTCAATTCAGTGCTTCTTCATTGCTTCAGAAAAGCCCTGATTCTATTGTACATGTATAACCTATATTAAATTGTTTACTCTCTTAGGAGTCGGGGAGGAGAGGGAATGAATTTGGAGCTCTAAATTTTAAAAAATGTTACAAATTGGTTTTGTATACAATTGGGAAAAATAAAACGTTATTCATTTGAGAGAAAAAAATCCCTGATCTCCTTGCTATAGATCTTCTGTTCACTCCAGCCCCTTGGTCTCATCTTTGTAACCAAAGAAATCTCTGGGCCATGAACCTTACCCATTGAAACTTCATGGGGCAAGTCAGATAGCAAGCCTTTCTTAAGTACTTAGCTTGTGTGAGACACTGTACATATGCAAAGAAAAGCAAGAACTGGAACGCTGCCCACAGGGAGCTCCCAGGCTAATGAAGGAGACAACATGACTTTCTTGGTCTCCAGAAATCAATTGATGGCAGGTGATACACCAAGGTATAGACAAATGATCTTGAATTAGGCCTGCAGTGAACAAGCAGATTGCCTATGCTTTGCCCGTGAGGCGTATGTTCATAGGGTGGCACTTCTATTTGTCTCCCTAACAAAATAAAGATGCTTTCTTCATGAGCCAAGCAGTTCCATCATTCTCATTTAGTTCCTTTTGCTTTGAAACCAGATTTGGAGCCCAGAGTAGTCTTCAGTGGAACCATTTGTGAAAAGAACGGATTTCAGGCCTTGGTCTCTCCATGCTCTCTGTGACCATGATGCTCCATTTGCACAGGTGTTATGGTAAGGTGGAGTGGGGGATAGGGAGGCATTACTTGTTATAGTCCATAACGGCAGGTCAACAAGTATGTATGAAGCCCTCAGGAATCCTCTTGCCCCCCACTCTGGTCTACTGCGTTACCCACCTCCACTGAAGGCTCCCAGATTCATCACTTTAAACCCTTTCTCTTCAGTTAGAGTAGCTAATAAGCCAAGCAAAGGTCTCTTCTTGTGAGAAGAGACCATCTTTTCTTTCACAGAGGTCTGCTGCTAATTTTTCCTTTTAATAATCTTGAACAAGTCATCTCCCCCACAAAGATGAATGTTTTTGCTGACTCACCAAGACTTTCATCATCTTAATTGGCAACTTTGGGGGAAGATGCTATGTCATGTTTTGCAAAGTTCTAGCCTTGCCTGTGCCCTTCCCTCAAAGTGTCACGTGAGATGAATTACTTCATCTCTAGAGCTCAGTTTACTGATGGCCTCCAAGCTACCTCTCCTACTGTACATTCTATAGAGTGCTTGTTTTTCTACATAATATTTAAGGCAGCTGATGGAGCAGTGGGGAGAATGTTGGACCTGGAGTCAGGGAGACCTGAGTTCAAATCCTGTCTCAGACACTTACTAGCTATGTCACTTTGGGCAAGTCACTTAACTTCCATTTGCCTCAGTTTCCTCAACTGTGAAATAAGGATAATAATAGGGTTGTTATGAGGAGCAAATGAGATCATATTCATAAAAAGCCCTTAGCACAGTGCCTGGCACATGATGGGTACTAAAGAATAAGAATAACAGCTAGCATGGAGCACTTTGTGCCAGGCATTGTGCTAAGGGCTTTGTAATTATTATCTCATTTCAACTTTACAACAACTTATACAAATAGCTATATTACTCATTCCTCTTATTCTCCCCTAATGTGCTTTTGAGGGGTGAGTTTTGTGTGTGAATGGAATTATTTTTTCTTCTATTCAGTGGCTCCTTCTGGCACAGGGGTGGATTTATGTTCTCAAAGGCTATGCCAGTGGAAATAAGCTAAAGAATGGTCCTCTCAACCTACCAAAAGCTTTAGGTACAAGTCCTGGTGACAGAGCATGTGTATCACCAAACGAACTGTCTAATATGCCATAGAAGGGCTGCAGTCTGCATCAACACAGGGCCTAACCACCCTGATAAAATCATAGAGCTCAAAAATAATGGAATAAACATTTTTTTACCTGAGCCATGTATTAACTATTAATGCTTAAAACTCAGTCTCTACATTGCCTATCCCTTGGTTTATTTCTCATTAGACTATGGGCAGGAAAAATTCCAAGGTATGGGAATTTTATAGCTTTCCCATTCACTCTGAAAAACAGAACTCTTGATTTCTTTTAAGAGTAGTGTTCCATCCTCAGGTTATTTATTGATGCAAAGAAAGCATGATTAGTTTTCAGGACACACACATCACCACCCAAGGGCAGCTCCTCACAAAAATTTTAATAAGTTCTGATCCTGGCTCCCCTCCAGTAAAGCTGAGCTGTCCTCATTTGCTTCCCCACAGTCCTTTGCATCACCCCAAAAAAGCAAGAAACCATCCTGGTATAGAGGTATGTGAAAGAAGGGACACTATAAATTGCTTCTAATGTGGAGGAAAATCTAGAGGCCCAAGGTATTGGAGCAGGAACCCAAGAAAACAATGGCCCTGTTACCAAACCTGCTACAGTTTATGATTGAATCCTAGAGTTAGCAGATGGTTCTGGTGGAGTGGACCAGTGTCACCATCCATTTGAGGAGTTTGTAACCTGTTTGGCATCCCAGAGTCCTCTGGCAAGCAGATGAAGTCTATGGATCCCTTCTTAGAATAATGGCTTTAAATACAGAAAACAAAATACATGGGCTTACAAATGGAAGTGCCAACATCAAAATATTGGTTAAAAAACTCTCACACATCTAACCTTAAGAAATCCTGATCTATTCTTTTTTTAATTAAGGAGGAAACTGAGGCACAAGGTGACACCACCAATCAAACTTTGTCCCATCCCCATCCCGACTTTCTGGTGCTCCTGGAATGACCAGCCTTCTAATTATCCATATAAACAGGCAAGTTGGATGTAGTAACTCATAGGATCATAGAGTTAGAAACTGGACAGAGAGACCTTTGTTGTTGTTCGGTTATTTCAGGCATGTCTTGAATCTTCATAATCTCGTTGGGGATTTTCTTGGCAAAGCTGCTGGAGTGGTTTGCCATTTCCTTCCCCTGCTCATCTACAGATGAGGAAACTGAGGCAAACAGGGTGAAGTGACTTGCCCGGGGTCACACAACTAGGAAGTGTCAGAGGCTGGATTTGAACTCAGGTCTTCTTGACTCCAGACCTGGTGCTCTGTCCACTGTGCCATCTATCTGGGCCTTAGAGGCCATCTAATCCAATTCCTCTTTTTATGAGTAAGGACTTTTAGGCTCATTAGTCTATAAGCTCCTTGCGGGTAAGGACTAGTTGTTGCCTTCCTTTGTATCCACAGTACTTAGCATTGTGCCTGGCACATAGTCAGCATTTAATAGATGCTTGTCAACTGACTAATGGAAAGTGACTTGTCTAAGATCCCATAGGAAGTAAGGGGCAGAACTAGACATTTTAAGCCAGAGCCTTTGACTCTAAATCTGGCAATCTTTTCCATACTTTGTGCTTGTATTACCACACCCCCAGCCCCAATAGATTATAAGCTTCTTTAGGACAGCTACCAGTTTGCCTTAATGTCTTTGGGTCTCCAGTGCCTACACATAACAGGTGTTCAATGCCTGGTTGCTGAACTGAATTGAATTAAGTCTAATTGAACCCAAGTCTCCAGACTCCTCACTCAGCCTGGTGTTCTTTCCATTGTACTAGATTTGGGTTGTTGTTTTGGGGTTTGGTTTTTTTTTGAGATTGCTCATAATCCTCCCTAAAAGATGCCAAACAGGAAGGGTTAGTTTTAAACTGATGGAAATTGAGATGGCTCAGCATCTGACACATCTGATAGGAATGGATCCTATCCCCCCACATCTACACCTTTCCATCAACCCCCTCAAATGTGTTCTTGGAATCAAAATTTCTCCCAGGCTTGCCATGAGGGTAAATAAAATGCTTAGGATTCTGGGCTGAGGATTTGTAATTTTCCCTTTTTCTAGCATAAATCTTACACTCTGTCTTATAAAATCCATATGGCTCATGGTTCCCTAATGGTGCCTTTGTCAGCAATTCTCTTCCTTTGACCCTGGAGAAAATATTGTTCCTCCGACAATAAGAACAATTTGTAGGCATATTCTTGTCATTACTGTGTCAATCTGTGATTGGACTGGGAAATGACCATGTCTTGAGTTTTCGGAAAGGCTCTGGATGAGAGAGACAGAGACAGAGAGAGAAAGAAAAAAGAAGAGAAGGAGGAAGAGGAAAAGGAGGAGGAGGAAAAGAAGAGCAGGAGGGAAGGGGAGGGGAAAGGAGGAGAGGACATTGAGAAGAAGCATCTGTCTGGATTGCTCATTTCCTTCTGTCTTCTGGAGGTCATTTCTCATTCCATCCAGAATTGAAACTCCAGCCTCAGCGTCTTGACACGTTGACCCTCAGCCACTTAGATTGTTTCCAACCCCAGTGTTAAGCCTGGAATGTAATTTCCATTTGCATATTAGATGGTCTTCATGGAATATCCCTGTCAATAATGGTTTAATATGCTAAAAGGTCTTCATTCTCTGCCCAGCCCTTCCATCTCCCAAGTGCAGCTTTTAAGGAGAACCACCAAGATATCTCTTCAGGTCACTAATTACCCTATCAAAGAGCTGCTGTTTCTTTTAAGCTCTTTGCAGTTCTCCTCACTAGACCACACCTCCTGGGGCCAATGTGTGTTGGGAAATGTGGATTACTTACAATTGGCTATTCATCAGCATTGGCAGAGACAATGAGGATGGTTAGTTTTGCTGGAGCCGAAGCCTTTAAAGGGCGATAGTCCTGGAAATGGCACTTAAGACCCTGGTTAGGCAATGATGCTTGACAAATAGCTCTGTGGTTCTCTAATTGCCTGAAGGAGCCTTAACACCAGTGGTCATGGAAGAACACTTCCTAACAAGACCATAACAAGGTATCTGTTGTGGTTCAGAGCCTTCTATTAGAAGTTAGAGGACCTACCTTTGAATCCCAACTGAATACCATGCCTGGCACTTAATAAATGTTTATTGAATTGAATTGAATCCTGGCTCTGGCACATTTTTATTTTGTGCGACCTTGATTAAGTCGCTTTACTTTTTACTGACTTCGTCTCTTCCTCTCAAAAATGAGGCAGTTGGATTAGATGACCTTGAAGATCTACATAGGATTGGAGATTTAGGACTGGAGGGGAACTCAGAAAGCATCTGGTTCAACCCCTTCATTTTGCAAATGAGTCACCTGATAACCTAGACAAGTTTGGTGACTTACCCAAGGTCACCCAGTCATTAGGGTCCAGATGTAGAATTTAAACCCAGGTCATCTCACCCTAGTGTCTTAAATTGGATGTTTTCTACCTGCTAGCCCTGGGAGAAGAAGAGGACAAATATTTTTTCCTACATTTTACAGATGAGGGACTTGAGGTTCAGCAAAGCAGAAGGACATGCCCAAGGTCACACATCTAATAAATGGCAGAGTTGGTATTTGGACCCAGGTCTTTTGATGCTAAGGAGTCACTATGATGCAGGAAAAAATGGTGGATTTGGAGTCAGACCATCCATGTTCAAATCTCAACTCTTTGACCTTGGATATATCACATCCATCTTTGGATCTCTGATTCCTCAACCATAAAATGAATGAGTTCTGATGAGATGGAATCTCAACTCCCTTACAGTTCATGGTGGCTCAATAATAGCTTTAGAAAATTCTGCCATGCTGGACAAGGCCTTCCTTACCAGGGTGGCTGTGAAGGGAATTCTGATTTAGACACAGCTCTGCCTAAGTGGCCTCAGAGATCCTTCCCTCCCAGCTCAGTAATTCTGTTGCTGGCTTATCTCTTTCACTTCAAGACATCATCCAAAAAAGAAAAGCTGTAGAGCTTCAAATATTGCAGAGGAGCACCTCATGGCCTCCACTGGCGTACCATTTCTGTGCCTCTCCACACTGACAGTAAAGTTGACCTTAAAGCCCTCCTCCTGCCCTTTCAGCCCTGGCTTCTGGTCTGGGCTCAGGGGCAATGTTGTAGGCTTCTATTCTCCTGCAAAATTTGGTATCATTCTGATCTGTTTGAGATGCTGCTCCTGGGAATTGGTTCTGGGAAGTAATAAAAGTACTTGATTTTCCTTTTATTGATTTGGCTATGCATAGTCATTCTCATTTGTTTCTGGTGAACTCCTTGATTCTCTTTTTTTCCTCCTGCATCTTGTTGTCCCCCTGCCCCCATTATCACTAGTCTAGTGTTGGCTTTCAGCATTTCAGAGCTTCCTTTTTCATCTCCCTGATTCCAGAACCTTTCTTCCTTCCAATCTGTCCTCCCTTCACACTGTAGATCCATCTGATCTGACCCCCACCTTCTTGCCAAAATATGATTTGTAGATTCTCCTCCCCCTTCTGATCTGTCTTCTACCCTTGTTGCCAGAATATGATTTCTAGATTCTTCTCCCTCCATACTGTGTGATCCTAGGTAAGTAGCTTCACATCTCCCAGCCTCAGTTTCTCCCACTGTAGATTGGGAAAAATAATGACACCTAATTTTCACAAAGTGGTGGGAGAATCAAATGAGATACTATTATGTAACCCCCACTTCCAATGGCTCCCTATGGCCTATGAGATCAAGTCCAAATCTCTTAGCTTGGCATTCAAGAAAGGAATAAGCATGTATATGGCACCTACTGTGTGCCAAACACTGTGCTAAGTGCTTTACAAATATTTGATCCTCTACAAGATGGCTGCTAGTCACATATAACCTGTATCAAATTGCTTACTTTCTTAGGGAGGTAGCAAGAAAATTTGGAACTCAAAATTTTATTTAAAAATGTTACAATTGTTTTGTTTTTCAAAAAAAAGATAGGTGCAATTATTATCCCTAGTTTATAGTTAAGGAAACTGAGGCAAGCAGAGGTTAAGTGACTTGCCCAGGGTCAGACATCTAGTAAGTGTCTGAAGCAGGATTTGAACTAAGGTCTTTCAGTCTCTGGATCCATTGTAGCACCATCTAAATACCTCTACATGGAGAATGAATTTGGAGAATGGGAAGGGAGAAGGATTAGAAAACCATTAAAACAGTCCTGGTGAGATGTGATCAGGGCCATTTCAGTGCAGAAATCATGCTTTTTGCCTAGGCTATAACCCATAATTTTGGACTATGCAATATTTAGATGAATTCATCATTTTGGTAAACTCTTTGTATTATATAACATGATAGAAGAAGAAAAACAAATCTAGTGAATTGCTTACTGAGCTGAATGTTTCTTAACTACCAGTTGCCATATCCCTAAGGATTATTTTTGCTTTTGCTTTTTATTTGCTAGATCTAATGATGCTTAGCTCTGAAGTTCTTCCTAAACGGCAACGTGGCATAGTGGACAGAGGCCTGGACTTAGGGTAAGGAAGACCCAGATTTGAACTTTGCTTCTGACACTTGCATATGTGATCCTAGACAGGTCACTTAACTTCTCTTACTTTCCCTTGCCTCATTTGTAAACTCTGACAGGGCTGTTGGGAGGGTCAAATGTCGATATGTCGAATATGCCTCAGAAGGTTCATGGGGCCTAGGACACTCCTAAAGTCTGTCTCAAAGCAGATTAAAATGTTATTGGGAAATATTTAATAAAAATGCAATAAGTCTGAGATAATATAGCATATTAAAACTAAGTGGCCCCCAGTTCTCTTTGAGTTTGACACCACTGATCTGGTATATAGAAAGTACTTTGTAAACCTTAAAGAACCATCGAAGTGTCATTTTCCTTCTTGTTTTAGCAGCAGCAGCACCTTCACAAGAACGTCTCTGCAGAATCACAGAATGTTCTGTTCTCCAACCATTGATTGTTACCTTTGGTATCCACCTCATTTCATCTTTTGTGCAAACCTCTCTTTCAAGTTAGACCATGATAGAAGCGAGGCACGAATGTCCCTCTCCGCTGCCTGTGTTCAGCCCTGGCTCTTGATTAAAACGTGTGTGTTTCCTTCTGTACTTGATATTCTCTCAGTCCAAAGACTGAGCTGGTTATGTGGCCTCACTTGGGATTTCAGCCAAACCAAGGAGACTGCAGAAGTATATATGATGTCTACAGGAAAAAGCCCTGGATGAGAGGTCAGAAGAATGAAGGAAAAACATGTGGCAAGGGTTTTTGGATGTGTCAAGCACTGTGCTAAGCACTGGACAGGTAAAGATGAAAAAGAGGCCCAGTCCCTGCCTTCAGGTAGCTTACATTCTAATGCAGGAGGCAATTCATGGGGGACAGGGGGGATGCAGGGGAAGGGAGTCCCTAAGAATGTGAGTGGAACAATAGGGTTGTCCATGCCACTGACACTTTCCAGAGGCACTGCTAGTGTTTGTTTGCTCACAGTTCTCAGAACAAAAGGGTTGGGGTTAGGGTGAGGGGGGGGTAAGGGGGAGCACAAGAAAAGTGGGAGGAGAGAAACAGAAAAGTGGCCTGCTTGAAGATGAGAATATGTGTCAGTGGGAGGGCGAGTAGAGCTGAGTGGCTGAGCTCTTCCCAGGCTAGTCTCTTGGACACACGGTTTCATTTTTCTGAGGCTCAGGTGGCTCATCTATCACATAATTGCTTCCTTTTAGACAATGCTTTGCAATGCATACAGTCAGGCAGTAAGCATTTATTAAGCACCTACTATATTCCAGGCAGCTAGGTGGCGCTGAAGTGCACAGAGCACTGGGCCTGGAGTCAAAAGGACTCATCTTCCTGAGGTCAAATGTGGCCTGAGACACTTCCTAGCTGGGTGACCCTGGGCAAGTCACTTCACCCTGTTTGCCTCAGTTTCCTCATATGTAAAACAAGCTGGAAAAGGAAACAGCAAACCACTCCAAGATCTCTGCCAAGAAAACCCCCAATGCAGTCACAAAGAGGCAGACAACAAAACAACCGAACAACATCAAATACTCTGGGCATCATGATAAGTAACTATTGGGCCTACAAAGAAAAAGACAGTGAGGTAGAAGGTGCAAATGATTAAGTACAAAGAGGCTTGGATTTAGCATCAAAACGCCCGTGTGAGCTGTCCAGCTTACGAGCTGCAAGTCACTGCCCCCGGGATTCAGTTTCCTTTTTGGAAAACTGTGAGGGTTTCACTGGAAGACTCTAGTGCTCCATCCAGCTCTAATCAATCAGTCGATCAACAAGTGTTTAACAACTGCTTCCTGTGTGCTAGGCACTGTGCTAAGCCTTCAAGATACCAGTGTAAAAGCAAAACTAGGGCCTGCCCTCAAAGATCTAACATTCTAAGGAAGGAGATAGTAGGCAGAAGAATAGTTATATCAATATATACAATGCCTACCGAATAGAAGGAAGAAGATAACTCAAGAGGATAATTCTAGGATTCCCATTTTATGAAAAAGTTAGTCATAGTAGATTATAAAAGTAACTGATCTGACTTTGGAGTCGTAGGACCTGAGTTCAAATTCCACCTCTCACACCACCTTTGTGGCTTTGGGCAAGTCACTTTATTTCCTTTGACCTCAGTTTCTTCATCTGTCAAATGCAGAGGTTGGACTTCAGGGGTGGGGAGCCTGCAACCTCGAGTCCACATGGAAACCTCTAGGTTCTCAAGTACGACCCTTTGACTGAATCCAAACTTCACAGAACAAATCCCTTTACTAAAATGAATTGTTCTGTAAAGCACTTCCCTCTCAACACTCCTGTGACATAGGCAGTGCAAATACGGTTTTCATCTTCATTTAACAGAGAAGTAAAACTGAGGCTTGCATAAGTAGCAGAATTGCATCCTATTGCTGTGTTTTCTGGCTCAAAGTACAATTAGTTCTGGATTCACCATGACAGGGAAGTACCCCCTATAGTTACTGTAGCACTTCTTGGAGAAGTTGGTCATGAGCTTGTATAATTCCTGACCTGGGTTGCCAGTTGCCGTGGACTTTGGGGAAATTGTTTAGACAATACAGAGGTGAAGTAAAAGTGAA
Source organism: Pseudocheirus occidentalis (assembly GCA_028646575.1). NCBI lineage: Eukaryota > Metazoa > Chordata > Mammalia > Diprotodontia > Pseudocheiridae > Pseudocheirus > Pseudocheirus occidentalis. The sequence goes on along the minus strand of CM053602.1, from coordinate 27,215,745 downwards.
ATGTCTCTTGAATCAGCCCGCTAAATGCTTTCATACTTAAGTGTCTTAGTTATCTCTCTCCCAGAAGAGTATAGTAGTAGTTATAAGTTTCTATTCTATGTTTAAATCTTTGTCAGCACACACTTGTGAATCTTTCATGTTTTAAGAATATATTTTGAGTGGAAAAATAAGCACCTTTCCTATGCCTGATCTACATTGTTCATGCATTACCATTCTCTCCTTCTTTGGGGGGAGATGTTAAACATGAGCAAAACTTAAGCATCATTCTACTTGGAGCTCTGGAGTGGGTGGGTTAAAGGACAGAAAATCTGAGAAAAAGCCTAACTCCATACTCTTTAGGGGCCAGTGTCCCCCAATACTAAACCTGGTCCATACATGCCAGTCCAGAGAGAGGGGCTTCTTTAGAACGATTGAGCAAGCAGTGCCTCAGCCCCCTTTGGACCAGAAACAATCATGTTGATCATGTTAGACAAAGAAGGAGTCATTATGCTTCTTAAGTCTACCATCTGTCTTCTGAGATTAGTAAGAAAGGAGTACGCTTCATCACTAGTCCTCTGGAGTCCCATTTGACTTCTGTCTTGGTAAAAGTTCTTCTGTCTTTTAGTAGCATTTTCCCTTATACTATTGTGACCATTTTCTTTTTTTAATTTATTGACTTGTTTATTTACTTTTGGTTTACAAGATTCATTTACAGAATCACTTGAGTTTCAGATTTTCTCCCCTCCCTTCACCCCAGCATTGTAACCAATGGAGCAAATAATGTGAAAAGAAAGAAACAAACAAAAGAAGCAAAAGAAACAAAACCAAACATGGAAAAGAACAGTAGCATATGTTGCTTCAGTCTCCATTTAAACTCTGGTCTTTCTAGATCTTTGAGTGTAGGTATCTCCTTCCATTCTGAGACTTGTAGAGTTGTCTTTTAACTGTGTGTTGCTGAGAAGAGTCCAGTTTATCAAGGTTGGTCGTCATACATATGATGTATCTGTGACCGTATACAGATTTTTCCTAGTTCTTCTCTTCTTAGTTAGCATCAGTTTGTATAAGCCTCTCCAGGTAATTATGAAGTCCATTTCCTTCCCATTTCTTATAGCACAATAGTATTCCATTACATTCATATACCATAACTTGTTTAACCATTCCCTAATTGATGGGCATCCCCTAAGTTTCCATATTGTGACCATTTTCTATGATGTTTTCCTGGCGCTGTATACTTTGCTCCTCATTTCCTATAAGTCTTCCCAAGGTTTTCTAAATTCTTCATATTCTGAGATGTCTCACAATTGCAATGATATTCCATTACATTCACATGTGACAGTTTATTAAGCCATTTTAAAATTGATGGGTGTGCATTTTAGTTTCATTTCTTTGCTACACAAAAAGTGCTCTTATAAGTGTTTTTGTGCATATGGGTCCTTTTCTTCTACTTTCAATCTCCTTGGTCTCATTGGTGGTATCATTTGGTCATAGGGTATGTTGGTCAAAGGTATTTTTCCAGAATGTAACTTTTTCCAGAATGACCAGACTGATTTACAGCTCCACCAATCGTGCATTGATATGCCTGTCTTCCCACAGTCACTCCAACAATTCTCTTTTTTCTCTTGTTATCTTTGTTGGTGGGTATGAGATAGATACAGGGGTGCAGAACAGAACAAACTGATTTGTTTTGTGAAGTTTGGATTTGGTTGAAGGGCTTCACTTGAGGGCTTTGAGGATCTAGAGGGCCACATGTGGCCTCGAGGCCTCAGGTTCCCCACCCATAAGAACTTCAGAGTTTTTTTTTCATTTATGTTAATGTGTCCTGTTAGTAGAAGCTCCGTAGTCAGGACTTTGTTCAGGCAAAGATAGATCTGCAACAGGGAGGGACCTCAGAGGCCATCTAGTATTGCCATCATTTTGTAGATGAAAAAATAGAAGACTGGAGAGGTCTTTATTAAAAGTTACACAGCTAGTAAAGTGGCAGCGTCAGTATTAGAACCCAAGTCCTCTGGTACCAACATCTTTCTGCTGTACTATTCCATTCTCTTTCTTGGAGCTACGTCCCCATTATAACAATGATAACAATAATAGCTAAAGTTTATATAGCAATGTAACATTGGCAAAGCACTTTACATGTAGTATCTCATTTGACTCTTAACAAGAAACTGGTGAGTTAGATACTCTTTATTTTTCTCATTTTATAATGAGAGAGGTCAAGTGACTTGCCCCTCACAGGTAGTGAATCCCCTGGCTAGTAAGTGCCTGGTGTAGGAATTCAATTCAGGTTTTCCTGAATTCAGGTCCAACACTAGGCTTCATAGTGAACATGATCTGAACATGACTAACCCATCTACAAAGAAATCCACTATGTGTATTCTGGTGCCCTTTTAACATAGCCTATATATAATATATAATAGTAAGTGATACATAATATGTAAATATATACAAGTGATATATATATATATATATGTATGTGTGTGTGTGTGTATATCATGGTAAGCAGTTAATTACAGAGGATTTTAGTGTGAACCGAGATCCAGATTTGACAATAACCCTTTGAGGTAGGTTGTACAAGTATTCTTACATCCATTCTGTAGATGATTAAACTGGGTCAAAAAGACTACATGATCTGCTCAAGATCATATATCCAGAGCTCATTTTAGACATTTGACATTCGATCTCTAGTGTCAGAGAAAGACTGACCATGGCATTCCCCTAGATTCTCCAAGTTCTGTTCTTTATTGAGACCATCAGAAAGCTAAGATTTCCAGGCCACTTTACCTCAAGTTCTGGCTGAAATACTGGTGAGTTATGTCAACTAACCCTGCCTTTGGTAGGGGGTTGATGGTTCAATCATCCAGGAGAATTGAATTTTTGCATAGGAGGTGGAAAGACACTGGCCACTGTGTTGTGCAGTGAATTTTTCAACTCACAAGAACAACACTTCTCTTTGCAGATGACTGTTTTCGGTCTTTTGTTGGACAATGAAAGCTATTGAGTTCATCCTCTTTCCCCGTTGTCTTTGCTGCCAGGAAACATAGAACAAAACCCAGTGGCCAATTCAGGCCCCCTATAATAATTGCTCCTCCGTACTCAGTTTTCTCCTGGTATGTCTTCTCTTGGATTCTGTCTCAATTGATAAGTAGATGAGTTCATTGGGAACTAAGAGAGGCTAAGAAATTTAAATCAATCAGATAATATCGTTTTCCTGGCTCTGTTCTTTCACTAATAGTTTACTTCATTTGTGCCCACCATAGAAGATTTTGTTCATTCTAATTTACTCCAGTAATTACTTGATTTCCCAGTTCTGGAAACAGTATATAGAATACCCATTTCTATGTTGACCACGACTTAGCATCAGAGTGATTACCAAATGTCTCATAAGATAGTGAGTTTTCCATGACTGGAGGTGTTCAGAGGCTGAATGATAAGAGGATATGGTAGCAAGCATTCATCCTTCAGGTCAGAGCTGAACTAAATGCCATCCAAAGTCTTTTCTAGCATTCGAATTCTATGGGTTTCACTATTTTTATTTCTACTTGAATGCAGGTTCTATGTAGGGCAACTTATTAATTTGTTCTTACCTGGTCAAAGTCCCATGCCCATAATTCTGGGAGAACCAAAGATGTGATAGACAATTATCTTTAACAAATAACATTACTTCCTGATTATGCACTTTAAAAAATGTATTCACATCCCTCTGGTGGCCTACACGTCTCTAAATTAAAATGTACTTCCAATAAGAATCTCTTGATTCATGGTTTCCAAGCATTATTTTGAACAGAGGTATAAGAAGGAATCACTGTCAATTCTTCCTGCTGGCAGTTTTGTTACACTCAAGAAAATGTATTTAGGACTATATAGGAAAGAAATTTACAATAGGAAATATTGGAAGCATATTTAATGGAGGTTCTATTGTGTGGCTGGAAACAGACCCCAGCCAGTCCATCTGCTATGCATTAGAGATGCTACTGGTAACTGGGGACCTTGATCCATCTCTTTTTAAGGCAATGCTGTGTTATCGGCATTGTGCACCTCCAATGTGCGGTCCTCCCTTCCATGCCTAGAGTGTGAAGGCTAGCAGGGACCTAGTGGGATCAGAGGTTTTCATTGTGTGTTGATGGCAAAATCACAGGAGTTACGTAGCTCTTTTGCAACCCATTCTCCTAGGATAGGCAATTAGTTTCTGTTGTGTAATTAATTATTAAAGTAAGATGATGGGACCTTTAAAAAAACAGCAGAAAGCCAATTAAAATGACTAGAATTTTCTTTAATCTGCAAAGGGTTTTATAAGAGCAGAAAAGGACAGTAAGGATGATTGAGGGTAACCTATTCATTTTGCAGAGGAAAAAAATGGGCTCCAGAGAGTGGAAGTGACTTACCCAAGGACATACAGAAGGCAATTAGCAGGGCCATGATTCAAACTGAGGCCCTCTAACTCCAAATCACTGTGCCATGGTAATTCTGTGTGGAGCACCATTTTGATTGCATAAATAATAATTCATCCTACATGTAATAGAGATTGAATAAGGTTATGCAATGGACATGTTAAAGTGATTTCCTCTAAGACTGTCTCTCACATAGTTTATGACAATTTTGCAAAGATGTTGATAAGCTAAAAGAAATGATTGAAAGCTGTCCACTTAGTGCTGACTGCCAGTGATTAGGCTGGCATTAGTTATATTGACATTTCCTGAAATGACCAAGGCAATCAGTCCCATCAATATAAATCATCATTTTCAAGAGGCTATAGATTTCTAACAACTTACAGTTATGTGTGGGAGACCATCTGAGCCAAGTCTTTTATTTTTTATGATTTGATTTTTATGATTTTAAATGACCTTTTCTACAACTGGTCCTGAACTACGAACAGATGAATAGTTGAATAAAACCTTTTTTGACTTGGCCTACCTGGGAGCCAAGAGACCTTGCTTCTAATCTGGATTCTGCTGTTCTCTTATATTGGATTCATGATTTCTAGAGCTAAAAAGATCTAGAGATCATCTAGTTCAAGGCCCTTGTAGTTTTTTTTTTGTTTGCTTGCTTTTTGGAGGGGGGAGGGCAGGGCAGCTGGGGATAAGTGACTTGCCCAAGGTCACATGGCTAGTGTTAAGTGTCTGAGGTCAGATTTGAACTCAGGTTCCTGACTCCAGGGACAGTGCTCTATTTACTGGGCAACCTAGCTGCCCAAGGCCCTTGTTTTACAGATGAGTTGAATAAGAAAATCATTTTCTGTTGGTGGGCCAGTTTCATCACCTATAAAGTGAGGGTCTTGTATCAGACAATCTCTAAGATCTTTTTGAGCTGAGATTTTTGGATTCTCTGACCTATAGAATCCCCTAAGCAAGATTAGAAACATCTCTGTCCTGTGTATGTATGAGGTGGCTCAGTGGGCAGAGCATTGTGCCTGGAGTCAGGAAGACCTGAGTTCAAATCCTGCCTTAGGCACTTGCTAGCTGTCAAATCATTTTGCCTCTGTTTGCCTTAATCCATTGGTACAGGAAATGGAAAATCACTCCAGTATCCTTATCAAGAAAATTTTATGGACAGTATTGGTGTGATATGGTCAACAGAGTCATGAAGAGTCAGACTTGATTGAATATTAACAATCAAGGTATGTATATATGTATGTATCTACTATCTATCTAGCACTTAGCACTTAGCCTGGCACACAGTAAGCACTAATTAATGCTTGTTGATTTATCACCTGACAACAGCAATAATGTAGGATTGCATATAGTAGGTAGTTAATAAAGGTTCATTAGACTAATTGATGATTGCTCTTTGAGAATATTCAGGAAGGGAGAGCTAATGGAGGGCTGGAATATCTCAGAATCATAGATCACCAATTGGAAGGGTCCTTTGAGTCCCCAAGTCCATCACCATCATTTTCCAAATGAAGGAAAGGAAGGAAACAAGCACATAAGAAACTAAGGAAACATGAAGAAATGAAGGCCCCAAGAGGTCTAAATGACTTGCTGATGATCACATATATGGTAAATGACAAATGTAATTTCTAGCAGGATTTTCTTATTCCAAATCCGCTCCTTACACTGGTCTCCTGGGTTACCCTGGGCAAGTCATGTAACTGCACAATGCCTGTGGGAAAATCTTTAAAGATGAACTGCAAGTCTGTATTGGTGGAGGGAGCTTCTCACCAGAAATTGAAGATCTGTTTTTAAACAATTGATAGCACTCACCTGATCAAATTAGATTTCATATTTATATAGAGAAAGAGAGAGACTGAAGTAGAAATAATCCCAAAACCACCTCCCCTATCTGGTGGCCTGGGGATCTGTGCTCATGAATCCCAGAAACAACATTCTCAGAAATGCAAAGCAGAAGGATCAAATAGGGATTTCAGTTCCATCTCGGTTCATTGAGATACACAAATGTTCTTAATGCCATGAACATGTAGTCTCCATTGTTGTCAAGACATCATGAAGAAAAGGCTGCCTGAATTACAAGTGACATGTTCCAAGGAGTGCATGAGAGAGGATGAAATTACACATTGTCCTTGCTGTTAAGTCTACAAAATCCAGCCATACCTTGTTTGGTTGTGCTTTGTTTTATTGTGCTTTGCAGATACTACATTGTTTTTTAGTTTGCTTTGGTTTTTGCAAATTGAAGGTTTGGGGCAACCCTGCCTCAAGCAAATATTTTGGCGCCATGTTTCCAATAGCATGTGCTCACGTTGTTTCTCAGTGTCACATTTTGGTAATTCTTGCAACATTTCAGATGTTTTCACTATTATTATTATTATTATTATTATTATTATTATTACATCTATTATGGTTGATCTTAGAACAGTGATATTTGCAAAATGTTGCTATTGTAATTGTTTGGGAGCACCACAGATCACACCCATGTAAGACAGCAAACTTTAATTGATAAATGTTAAGTGTGTTCTGACTGACTGCTCCACTGACCTTGCCCTTCTGTCTCTCTCCCTGTCCTCAGGTCTTCCTATTTCTTGAGACACAGCAATATTGAAATTAGGCCAGTGAATAACTGTACACTAGCTTCTGTATGTTCGAGCAAAAGGTAGAGTCAATTGACTTGGCAAACTTCATTGTTGTCTTATTTTAAAAAGTTGCAGCAGCCACCCCAACCCTCAGCAACTGCCCCGGGATGAGTCTGCAGCCATCAACATGGAGGCAAGACTCTCCACGAGCAAAAAGATTGCAACTCACTGAAGGCTCACATGATGCCTAGCATTTTTAGCAGTAAAGTATGTTTAGTTAAGGTAGGTACTTTTCAGACCTAATGCTATTGCACACTTAATAGACTACAGTATAGTATAAACATAACTTTTATATGCACTGGGAAACCAGAAAGTTCATGTGATTCACTTTATTGTGGTGGTCTGGAATCAAACCCGCAATCTCTCTGAAGTATGCCGGTAGGTAATTCTTCCTTCTCATTTGCCAGTTACCTCTGACATAGCTCCCTTTGACGAGTTCCAAGGGACCAATCAGCATCCTCTGGTTGCATATGTCCTTTAACAAGGGCCAGAGTCCAGGTCACCAGAAGTGGCCGGATTTGGGGCTCCAAAAGAAGAAGCTAGGATATGGGGTCAGTATGTTCCATGTTGCCACAGACAATTAGGATCCAACAGATGGAGGGAAGTGGGAGGGGATGTGGCCTTATTATCTCCATTATAAAAGTACTGTATAAATATGACCCATCATAGTTTTATTAATTCTCATTATAATTGGCATACATCATAGTAAAATAAGATCATAGAATGTCAGAGCTAGAAATGACCTCTAAGGCACCTAGTTCAGCCATGTCATTTGGCAGAAGAAGAGACTGAGTCACAGAGGTGACTGTGTGTACCAATCTTATTTTGATCCCAGGCCTCTGACTCCTAACTCTGTGCCCTTTCCACAACACTGCAGTTTAGGTGTGTCTTTGGGTGTTTACAGAGTGTCGTAGTGTCACTGGTATTGAAGAGCACTCAGTTACCTGAACTTCTGTTCATTTTGCTGGGGGCGGGGGGGGGGGGAATAATTGGGGTTTTATTTGTTTTTCCTTTCCAAAAAAATCTCATGGATAAGAGAAACCTGAATATGGAAATTAACTGGCGACTCACTCAGTGTGTTCTCAGTATTTGACTGCTGCCTCAGATGCTTCCCAGCTGGGAAGTGAGCCCCTATTTGCTCACCTATAATAACCCACACAGTGCCCACTGCACTGGGGCCACTGGAAGGTTATGGATGTGCTGTTCTTTGAAAACCTTAACGCACTTTCTGATCATTAAGAAGATGAATGGAAGAGATGGCCACCCCACTCTTCAGAACTGCCATGTGGCTTCTTTTCTCTTCTTAAGCCCCCCCCCTCTCTGTACATGCCCTCACTCTTCTGACCTCACTGAGAAAACTGAGGTCATCTCTATTGAAATTTCTCCTCATTCTTCTACAACTAGAAAACTCCCTAACCATCTACCAATTCGCTCTTCCTTCCCTCTTATTTCAGAGAAAAGGGGGGCCCTCCTTTCCCAGGGCCTATCCTTCCACTTGTACACTTGATCCAATCTTCTCTTTTCTCCTTCAGAACCTTGTTACATGAAACAGTCCCTTCTCTCTCATTTTCAATCTGTCTGATTCTCCCTTCTTTCCTTTTTCCCTTCTTTCTCCTCCCCTCCCCTCTCTCTCCCCTCCCACTCCCTTCTTTCTCTCCCCTTCCCTTCTCGTTTCCTCTTTTTCTCTCCCTTCTTTCTCCCTTTCCCTTCTCTCCATCCTTTCTCTTTCCCCTCCTTCCTCTCCTTCCCATCTCCTCCCTCCTCCTCTCCCCCTGTTTCTCCCCCTCCTTCCTCCCTCTTTTTCACTCTTGTCCTTCCTTCTATCTCCTCCTACCCTTCCCTTCTCTTTCCCTCTCCCTCTTTTTCACACTTATCTTCTATTTCCTTCTTTCCTTCTCTTGTCCTCTCCTTTTTTCTCTCACCCTTCTATCTCCCTTCCCCCTCCCTTCTCCTTTTCCTCCTTCCTATCTCTCCCTTCCATCTCTTCCTTCCATCTCTTTCACTCTTCTCTTCCCCTCTGTCTCTCTCCCCTTCCTTTTCTCTCCTCTCCTTTCTCCTTCTCCCCTTCCTCTTCCTCTCATTCCTTCTCTGCTCCCTTCCATCTCCCTCTTCCCCTCTTCTCTCTGCTCTCTCCACTTCTCCCTCTCACTCCTCCTCCTCCTCCCTTCTCTCTCCTGCTCTCCCTTCTCTTTCCCTCTTCCCTTCCCCTGTCTCCCTCTTCCCCTTCTCTCTCTCCTCCCCCTCCCTTCTCTCTCTCCTCCCTTCTCTTTCTCCTCCATCCTCCCCCTCCCCTCTGTCTCCCTTTCCCCCTCCTTTTTTCCGCATTCCCTTCCTCCCTCCTTTTTCTGCATTCTTTCCTTCTCTTTCCCTCTCCCCCTCCCTCCTTTTGCTGCATTCCCTCCCTCTCTTGTCTCCCTCCCCTTCCTTTTTTCTGCATTCTGCCCTTACCTTTTTCTGCATTCTCCCTTTTTTCTGCATTCCCTCCCTTCTTTCCCTCTCCTCCCTTCTTTTTCTTCATTCTCCCCTTTCCTTTTTTTCTTCATTCTCCCCTTTTTCTGCATTCCCTAGCTCCCCTCTGTCTCCCTCTCCCCCTCCCTTCTTTTTTCTGCATTCTCCCCTTTTTTCTGCATTCCCTCC
>CM053602.1:27194228-27205608 GCA_028646575.1 Pseudocheirus occidentalis | reverse complement strand
GCTCCTGGCTCCCCCGAGCTCTGCTGCGGAACCACAACCCCCAGCCTGCGGCTTTTGCCCTGGGATTTGAACCTAGCCCTCTCCTCAGCTCCGCGATGAGCCAGGCTTTGGCTAGCCACTGTCACGCCCGGCCATCTCCATCTCCTTCATTAGTGCAGGCTCTGATCCATCACACCTGCCTCCAGGCCCTGGCCCTGCTCCCCACGGCTGCTGCCACGACAATCCTCCTAAGGCCCGAGTCTGACCATGGCACTCCTGGGCTCATCGACTTTCTGGGATTTTCCCATTGCTTCAACAGTAACACATAAGCATCTTTGCCCATAATGGGCTCCCCCCTCCCCTCTCCAGCCTTATGTCATAGCAAACCCCCTTCAAGCCCTCTGCATTCCCCACTGATGCCAAGCTGCCACCCCACAGCCTTCCTGCCCACTCCTGTCAGTGTGTAGTTGCCGGACTAGTTGTTTCCCTCCTGGAACCCTTCCTTCCAGGCCTGGCTTAGGTGCCTCCTCCTCCCCCAAGTCTTCCTTGATTGCCTTCAGAACCAATCCAGTCGACAGAAGCAAGTTTTAGAGAGGAAGGGGACAAGCCCCAACTAGCTACTCACTCCCTCTGGTACCTTTGGTACATCTTCCTAGGCCTTTGTAAAAAAAGGAGGGTTTGAGCTTGGTGGCTTGGGAGGTCCCATCATGCACTTTGAACATTCTACCAGTCCTGCACTCAATGAGATCTCAAAGGGAAGCAAGCTGCCTTCTTAATACTGCCACTATTATATAAAGATATGGCAGCTCCCTGCCCCCAGTGAGTACTGTGCACTAGAAGGAAGCTTGAATTTGGAGGCCAAGGACCTGGGTTCAAATCTAAACTCTGTCATTTACTAGCTGGGTGACCTTGAGCAAAGTCACTTAAATTCTCAGGGCCTCAGTTCCCTGCATTGTAAAATAAATGAGTGGAGCTAGGAGATCTCTGAAGTCCCTTTCAACTCTGAATCTGAGGGGCCAAGGCCATTGAGAGATGTTGCTATGAGACTCCACCATTCTATAGATCAGATCTACAAAATAGATTTGTGACTGCCCTGCAAGCTCCTTTGTGGGCAAGGACTAGCTTGTTTTCCAGGTGGTGTTTCGCTACAGCCAAGCATGGCACTCTACACCTAGTGGGAGCTTCATAATGCTTACTGACTTGAATGGGAGCCAGAGAGCTGTGTTAAAGCAAACCGTCACCAAGTAGCAAAGCAGAGATAGAGTCTAGCAGAAGCCCCCACCCCTACGTGTGTGCAGACTTGTTTGTACATTTGGGGCCAAATGAAAAAAATTAAGTCCAGATGAAAGTGCATCTTCTAGGAAACTGAGGTGACCAAAGTCAGTTTTCCTAGTAAAAGGAAAGTATTTGAACTCTTCATTCCTCCCCCCCCCCACACACACACACCATATTCTATGTTTAAAAGGCTGGTGATAAGGCCAGTAGTTGTGATTTCAAGAGTATAGGGAACGCTTAGGTGAGAGAACTTCTTCTACCAAAGCAGTCAGAGGTCTCTGAAGCTGATATTTCAGGCATGCCTGCAGGATGCTACAATCCACAGCTCTCCAGCGTGCAGCAGCCAGATTAAAATATCATTGGGAGATAGTTACCAAAATAAATAGAAATAAAATGTAGACAATATTACAGATTCAAAACTAAGTCCATGTGTGGCCAGCAGGGATCTTTGTGTAGGATTATCAGCATTTGTATTTAATACTACTGGTTTAGAGCATTGACAGGTTGACTGACTTGCCCAGGGTCACACAGCTAATGTACATCAAGGGTGGGCTTTGAATCCAAGTTTCCCTGGCCTTCAAGCTGGCTCTCCATACATGACACCATGTCTACTATGATTAAAAGTGATTTAAATGCACTATTTTTTGTGTGCCTTAGACAGATGGCATACTGCCCACTGTCTCTCATCCAGTCTAAAAAGTCAAGTGGTTGATTTTTTTGTTTTTTTCTGAGAACCTTAGGGATAGTACCATTTGAGAGACCAAAGAGATCTTAGGGATTTCCTAGTCCAACCCACTTATTTTAAAGCAGTCAGAACTAGAATTCAAATTCAAGTCATATGACTACAGATGCCATGTTCTTTTCACTTCACCAAACTCTATGTCATCATGATCCACAAGGAAGGAAGCATGTGGCAATGCTGGAAGTAAAAGAGAGAACAGGTTTCCCTGCCCTTCCACCACTTACCACTTACCCCATCATCTACTCTATGTTGAGGTTGGCATCTTTGATCCTAAGAGCAGAAGGAACAGGGTCACAGGTAGTATGAAAAGGGGTAAGAGAGGAAGGCGAAAGAGTCTCCAGGTTTTCCAAATTGTTGTTTTAGAGCTTAACACTGCCCTCAACTTTGGGGCTGTAGGGAAACACTTTACTTCTGTATCGAAAGTTTGCCCCATGCAACCCAACAAAACGAGCTTTTTTTTAGGCAGCACCTAAGACATGTAAGGTACTGGGCTGGATGGCAGGGATACACAGACAAAATGAAAAATGGTTCCTGCCCTAAAGGGGCTCATAGTCTATAAGAGGAAACAACAGAAAAACAACTAAGGGGATCAGAAAAGCCATTCTGTAGAAGAACTGAACTTTGAGGGAAACCAGGGGATGATGAGCACTGGAATAAAGAGGGAGAGCATTCCAGGCACAAGAGCAAACCTGTACTAATACACAAAGGCCACGGGATTCTGAGTTTGAGGCTTGAGGGAACCAGTTTGGCTCCATGGAAAGGAATAATGTATAATAAGCCTGGAAATAGGATCAGGCTGGAGATTGAAGGGCTTCAAACACTGACTCAGGAATGTATCTTTTATCCTAAAGGCAAAGAGGCAACAAAGACACAGTAGATTGAGAGGTGACCTCAGAGCCAGGTAGACCTAGGTTCACATCCTATCTGGAATGCATACTGGCTGTGTGTCTAATGGGTAAGTCACTCAACCAACCCTCTCAGTGCTCTGCACTCAACACTCCAAAGTGGGGGCTGAACCAGCTGAAAATGTAATCGGGAAAGAATTAGTGAAAAAAATACAAATACAGGGGCATATAGATAACGTTAATATGTGGTTTACTAAGCCAATATGTTGTTTGCAGGGATCCTTATGGGTAGTTTAGTGCTCCCCCTACCCCATTTCTATCTGAGTTTGACATCACTGCCCTAGACAATTCTCTAAGTTGAAGAGACATTGGTAGAGGGAGGTTCCTCACTAGAATTTTCCTATGCCAGTGAAATCATTGGTCTAGTCCCTATGTGTGGAGGCAAAAAGGAGCCTATGAAGGGAAGTTTCTTATGCTTTGTGAAGATGATTTTGGCAGCTCTCTGAGGGTGTACAGGAGAGGTGAATGGGTAGGGAAGAAGAGCCTTTAGGAACTGTCATAGATGATGATCTTTCCAAGTGACATCATGGGGTGATATCTTGATTTGTTTCTCACTTGGATTCGAGTGGGACAGAGTTGCACAAAGTCATCTGCCTCTGTCTTCCAGAGACATCCAAGTTCAGACAAAAGTCCAGGATGACTGACTGGTGATGGCTCAGGACGCAGTGGATGACCTTGGCATCTTTGATGTCTGATCAAGCTCCAAGCACTTCACAGCACCTGCTTCAGCCACCTTCATGGCCACTGGAACAAATTGTTCTCACATACCCATTCTACTGGGGGAAGTCTTCACATGCACAGATAAGGAGGAGAGAAAGGACAGCGTATGGTATTGCTAGGATCAACAGAGGGCTGGGAAAAACATGTCAGAATTTCCTTGTAAATTAGGTCAGATTTAGATGGTCCCATACCCTGAATGGGCCCTTGTGGGAAGGAAATTGAAAGACCCTTGTTTGAAAAGTCCTTCAGGAATCATAGTTTCAGAACCATGAGTGTAACTCATCTGCCCCCCATTCACTGATGAGAAAACTGAAGACCAGAGAGGTTGAGGAGTGACTTGTCCAAGGTCACACAACTAGAAGGTACATGAAACAGGATTTGACTCCAGGTTTTCTGACTTCATATATATAGCATCCTTTCCATTGTGCTATGCTATTTTTTGGTGGGGGGAAACAAATAGTGGGAAACAAAGAGGTCTGATAAGAAAAACTGTTTTCGTTCCTGGAACCCTCTTAGAGTGCTCAACACTCTTGATTCCCCATAGATCAAGCCAAGTCATGCTGGTCAAGGTGAGCAGCCAGAATTCCTTAAGGTCCTAGAGAATCCTCAGAGCTTAAGGGATTTGCCCTTGCATTGTAAGTGACAATGTGGTACCTCAGGTTTGAAAGTTCTGAGGTCTCTTCTTGCTTGACAGCTTCAGAACCCGGCAGTACAAGGATGAGAGTATAATATCTATCTGTGAATGAGGACAGACCTTGCCCAAGATAGGGTTGTTTAGAAGGGGTGGCTGCATTTCCCTCTGCAGTGTGCCACTTCTGAGCATCCCTTATAAAATTAATAATAATGATAACAATTCACTTGCAGATAACACTTTTTACATATATACATTATCTTATCTGATCCTCAAAACACTCTGAAAAGTCAACATAATGAGTATTATAATGCCCATTTTATAGACGAGGAAATAGAGTCTCAGAGATGTCAAGTGGCCTGCTCAAAGTCCCAGAGCTAGTAAGAAGTGGAACTGGGACTCGAACCCCAGTCTGCATGAGTTCCATACTCTTATCACCCTACCATGACTCTTCTCATCTTTGTCTTTGATGTTCTGTTATTTTAATTTCACAAAAATACCATTCAGATAGGCAGAAGTTACCTCCTGGCCCCATCTGTTCACTCAATGATTAACTGGGAAACAAAGGCCCTGGTGTGAGCAGCACAGACCCCCAAAGCCCCAGGCCCAATACAACCAGAGTGTTTTTTCTGTTGTCTAAAAGCCATATTGCCCTTGTCCTTGCTTACACTTTGGCCAGCTAGGTGGGTAACATTCCTTTGGCTCCCAGGATTATATAACTTTCATCATCTCTTCTGGGGGTTTCAGTCCTAATTTATCCAGTCACTTATCTTGGTCGCAGCATGAGGTCTCACAGCTGATCAAGCCTCCTTGGCACAGAGTCCAATATGCTGAGACCCTGGGCTGCCAATGGGAAACTTTTTGGCAGGAGGCCCAACTACCTCCAAGGCCAAACATGTGAAGCTGGTTAATCCTGGTCACTTAGATAGATGTTAGCTACTTCCTGCCTTGATTGCTAAATGGACTAAGGACATTTTGGTGACTCCTGAACTTGTCATAGCAAGGAATGATCATTTCATTCATCTCACAAGGAAAGAAGTGTTTGGGGGAGATATTGGTGGCTTCAGTTGGATATTGGTTTTGTGGCCTTGGGGATCATGAGGCAGGAGGAAGTAAGCTTCGTTCCTAGCGGTTAGGTGATTTAAGTTAGCAGTTTAGCAGGATGCGAAAAACTAGTTGGAATGGGAACACCCAGAGAACAATGACCAGGATATGAAGAGAGAGGAGCTGGACTCTCAAAATCTTCAGTAATTCAGTGAAGCATACCGTTTCAATATTTCAAATATGAATAGAATAGTACTTCCAAAATCAAGTAATTTCCGATAAATTCTTGAAGATAGGGATGATACTATTACATGCCTTTGTTTCACCAGCACCTACCATAGGACTAAACATATTTGTTGGTGTGGTCACCCTGCCCACTTACACTGATACCAGTCCTGCTATTGCTTAATAGACAGTCTTTGAGAACTGCTGTGGCTGAAATATTTCTCCCCCTGGGACCAACCTGGTGATAAGATCCCCTGAATTCAGACAAAAGATTGTTATTGGGCCCATACTATATAGATTTAGAACTCGAAGGGACCTCAGAGGTCATGTATTCCAAACCCCTCGTTTTATAGATGAAAAATTTGAGGCCCAGAAAGGGAAGGAGACTTGTATTTTGATACCTTGTAAATACAGTGTGTCTGTCTCCAAAGTCTTTGTGCTCTAATAAATTTAGGAGTACCTGCGCTTATACATATGTATATGTATATGTTGTTGTTCCTTCATTTTTTTTTCCTTTTTTGGAGGGCTGTTGGGGTTAAGTGACTTGCCCAAGGTCACACGGCTAGTTTTTGTGTTAAGTGTCTGAGGCCGGATTTGAACTCAGGTACTCCTGACTCCAGGGCCGGTGCTCTATTCACTGCGCCACCTAGCCGCCCCTTCTTCCTTCATTTTTGAAGAGGACCAGTGACAACATGGGTGATGTCTTGGCTTTCAAGTGGATTTCAGTCCAACTGGATTTCAGTGAGGCAGAGTTGCACAAAGTTGGCAGCCCCACTCTCTCTTCCTGAGTCATGGAAGTCCAAGTGGCAGGACAGAAGTCAGGACAACTGCTACTAGGCCCAGATGCAGTGGATGTCTGACCAAGCTCTAAACATTTCACAGCGCCTGCTTCAGGTGTGTGGCCAATGAGTGTGCTGGAGCTTCTTAAAGCCACAGGGGAGAGTTGCATGAAAGGTGGACACCAAGTTTGGATAATAGCCCTCATAGCAGAGGGGCTAGGAAACCCATCTATTCACACACATATACATGTACATATATATGTATTCACTTTAGATTTATTCCTGTATATACTTCTGAATCTGTTGTCTTCTTTATTAGAATGTAAACCCTTTGCAAGTAGGGATTGTGTGTGTGTGTGTGTGTGTTTGCTTTTCCTGTGCCTAAGTGCAATGCCAGGCACATTGTAAGGGCTTAAGAAATACTTGTCTATTGCTTGATAGACTCCCAATCCCACCAAGGCATTAAGTAGAAGGCTTTAATGCCATTGATAAGAGCCTACCCATGGGAATCAGGAATCTTTTTTGTTTCATTTCTTATGTGCATTATCAGTCAATCAAGAAGGATCTTTTAAGCACCTACCATATACCCAGCACAGTGCTAGACACTGGAGATACACATACAAAGAATGAAACAATCTCCATTCACATGGAACTGGCATTCTAAGGCAGGAGACAACAGTTACCTATATAAATATATCCAGCATCAATATAAAGTGAAGAAATACAAATATGTACAAAGTAGCTAATGAATACAATGTCCCTTAGGAAGGAAGACTCTAGCAAGTGAAGGCGAGCAGGCATCGAATGAAGCAAGGCTTCGTGCCAAAGATGGTGCCTTAGTCATATCTAAAGGAAGAGATGAACTCTGAGGCAGTGTTAAGGAGGGAGCACTTTCTAGGCATGGGAAACAGCCACTTGCAAAGATTCAGAGATGAGAAATGGGGTGTTGAACATGAGGAACATAGAAAAGGTCAGTTTGGTTGGACCATAGAATTCAGGATGGGGAGTAATATCCAATGAGACTGAAAAGATAGTCTGGGGGCCCAAATGGGAAGGGTTTGTAAGACAAAACAAATGGGGTAGATAAGTGGCATGCTAGTCTTGGAGTCAAAAGGGCCTGAGTTCAGACACTTACTGGGCAAGTGACCCTGGGCAAGTCACTTAACCCTGATTGCCTCCAAAAAAAACCTAAACAAAAGAGTTTTATTTAATAATGGAGGCAATAGGTAGTCAGTGGAGTTGTTTGACTAGGGGAGTCAGATGGTCAGATCTACATTTAGGGAAATTCACTTTGGCAGATAAAAATAGGATGTACTGAAGTGGCATATATGTGAGGCAGGGAGTCCAATTCGGAGGTTGTTGCAAGAATCCAAAGAGATGTGATAAAGGCCTGAATTAAGATGGTAACTGTGTGAATAAAGAGAATGGACAGAGTGTGAGAGGTGTGGAGGTAGCAATTGCAAGAATGGACATCCAATGTGAGGAGGTGAGGATAACACCAAGGTTAAATCTGAGAGACTGGAGGAATGGTCTGATCTTAGTGGTCTGTTATATATGGTCTGTTTGCCTCTTTTTTTGAAGCAGCATGCTGAAAATTTCATATTCAATATCACTGGTTTTGTAATGGTGTATAGTTTTGGAGGTACATGAGAGAAAGATAAGTTAAAATTAAAGAGGCAAACTTCCAGAAATCATCTCCCCAACTCTGCTACCAAGCAATCTGTACGGTTCTAGTTCTTTTGTATTTTGTATTTTGATACCTTGTAAATACAGTGTGTCTGTCTCCAAAGTCTTTGTGCTCTAATAAATTTAGGAGTACCTGCGCTTATACATATGTATATGTATATGTTGTTTGGTCTCCACAGATATCACATCTGTGACTGTAGATTCCTTTGCAAAGTCCCTGAAAGGCAGGAAGTCATATTGCCTACCATCTTGACAGCAAGAAGATTTGGGTTCAAAGTCCTGCCTCTGTTTAAGGGAAAAGATGAGTTGAGTTTTGTACATGTTGAGTTTGAGATGTCTCCCGGACATTCAGTTTGAAATGTCTGCCATTGGTGATGTGAGAATTGCATACTATCTTCTCTGTGTTCAGCATCTTCAATATCTTCTGTTCTTTTGATTTTTTCCCTTTGCTTATAAACATGGATGGAACATTACTGTCTTTCGAAAATAAGGTTTTTTTATTCAACCTTTTTGTTTCTAAATCACAGTCATTTCTGGATGTTACCCCTCCTCCCTCAACAAACAAACAAACACAACAAGGCGCCCTCTCGCATCAAAGAAAAGCAGTTAGGCAAAAATCACTGGACACAGTGATTGTGATTTACATTGTATAGAGCATTCTGTACTCAAACCATGCTGCATGTTTACCAAACAGAAGGAGGTACTTCCTCTTCTGGGGGCCAAGGATAGGTCATTATGATTAGTCAGCATGTGGCTTATACCTACTCTATCCAGTTCCAACCCTTGGTATCCTCACTGTCCTTCAATTTTGTTTCTGACCTACAAGTCTACTGAAATGTCTCCCCCTGATTTCTGTTTTACTATGATTCGTATAAATGAGTAAAAAAAAAAGTCGCCAGTCATCCATAGTATAGTGGGAAGATATGAATTTGGAGTTTGGAGTCCTACACTCCAATTCCAGTTGTTTTGAAAATGAGCTATGCCCTTTCCTAAATCACCTAACCTCTTGAGACCTCAGTTTCCTTCTCCCTAAAATAGGTATAAATTCTCCTTCTGGCTTCTGTGGGAGAAGGAACAAGAGAAGAAAAAGACTTGAACTGAATAAAGAGGAGAAGGAACTCAGGAAGATGAATGGGAAGGATTTAGACTAGTGAGGGAGGTTGGAGGTTAAGTTGGGGAAAAGAAACTGCTGAAATTGGGTAAAAATTAAATAAAATGTGGGGGAGAATAAACTAGGCCCAAAGACAAACAAGGATATATAAGGATTAAGGAAGACCAAGAAGGACTCAATAACTCAACTAGAACCAAGATTTGAGAAAGACAAGGAAAAGGTATTGGGCAAGTCAGGGCAAGATAAGAAAAGGTAAGTGGAACAATTCTGCAGTAAGCAAATTGATACAGGAGATTGATGGGCAGGGCAAACTGGCGAAGTAGATGGAAGGGTGGTGCAAGGCTAAAGGGGAGATGGGTGTGGGAGTGAAGTTGTCAAGATCAGGAAAATAAGTTGAGAGGAGTTCTCAAGTAATGAAGAGGTGATAATTGGCTGTAAAATTTTTAACCAGGTGCTTAGGGTTGAGGTGTAAAAGCACAAGTCTGCAAAAAAAGGGGGAGATGAAAATCCCCACCAGTATAGGGAGTAGAGTGAGTGCCGGATGTTGGTATTTCTACCCCAGCCCGGGGACTATTATCAGTGTTCCAGTGAAGACTGATCTCCCTCTTGGAGGAGGAGATAACCATGAAGGTAAAGAGGATGTACACCTGTCCACATTCTATGTTTGGAGAGAGGATGGTGTGTTCCTGAAGGGAAAGAGAAGTGGCGCTTCTAAGGGATAAAAAGGAATTTGAGGCAGAAGAAGGGAAGCCTGTCCCTTGTTAGGATGTTGGAGAGAAAAGCGTTTGTTAGAGAAGAAAAGGCAGCTTTTCATCAAAGCTTCAAACCCGGTTTGATGTCCTTCTTGAAGAGGAAGGAGCTAGGTGCTCTGGGAAGTGAAGGGTCACTGATTTCACAGAGCCTAATATAATCGAACCAGAGATGCCTTCTGATAAGAGAGAGAGCATGGGCCAGTAAGGGGCAGAGTTAAAAAGGGAAGAGTAGAAGGAGTTGGTAATTACTCCTCAGGGGCTTCTGGGGCTGCTGTTTAAGTGGGTTTTTTGGTTTTCTTTTTTCAATCATTTTTTATTTTTATATTTAGGTATTGATTTTCCCTCCCACTCTTCTTCTCCCCCTCACTCATTTGAACAACAATATCAGTAACGGAAAACAAGTATGCACAGCCAAGCAGTTGGCCACATTGAAACCTGTATAGCTCTTTCTGCATGGAGTTCCTCATCTCTCTTTCTCTAGAGGCGGTTAGGGTAGCCTGCTTCATCTTGAGCTCCCAGAAGTATGGGTGACCATTGCATTGATCAGAGTTCTTGAGTTTTTCAAAACTGCTTTTTTCTTTATAGTGTTAATGTTATTGTATAAATTGCTTATTTTTGCTTATTTCACTTTATATCAATTTGGTGTTTGTTTTTTAAACCTATAATGCTGTGGTATCAACACGGCCCATTTTATTTGATCTTTTGTTGCCGCTTAGGTGGGTCTCTATTTAGGGCAGTTAGGTGGTTCAGTGAATAAAAACCAGGCCCGGATTTAGGAAGACCTGAGTTCATATCCAGCTTTCAGATGCTTCTGAGCTTTGTAACTCTGAGCAAGGCATTTAATGTCAGTTTCCTCATCTGCAAAATGGAGATAATAACCACAACTACCTTCTGGGTAATTGTGAGAATCAGTTATAAGGATAATAACTGTAAAGTGCTTAGCATGGTACCTGACCCATAGTAAGCGTTACATAAATATTAGCTATTATTATTAATCATTTACAATATTGTATCAATTGCAGTGTAGTTTTAAAATTTTTTCAGATAATAATTCAGATTTTTTTTTAAATTTGCCAGTCTAGCTACTCCCCTCCCTGTTGAGCAAATTAAAAAAAATTCCTCAGTGCATACCTGCATAGTCTGGCAAAAAAACAATCCGCATTAACCAGGTCCAAAAATACATATCCTTTTTTGCATTTTAAGCCTGCCAGCACTATGTCAGGAAATGAGTAGCATGCTTCATCTTCGTTCTTTTGGTTTGGTTTATCATTGCATTGATCAGAGTTCTAAAGTTTTCCAGAGTTGTTTTTCTATATAATAGCATCATCATTTAAATTATCTTGGTTCTGCTTACTTTGTTCTACCTCAGTTCATAGAGGCCTTCCCACAGTTTTCTCTGTAGTTGTCCATTTCATCATTTACTGCGGCATGATAATATTCTTCTATATTCATATGCTACAATTTGCTTAGCTGTTTGCCAAGAGGAAGATACCCTGTTAGTTTCTGATTTTTTGATACCATGAAAAGAGCT